>WHPX01000043.1:0-545486 GCA_011057435.1 Actinia equina
TATTTGTACCATTTTTTTATTTTTTGGTGTTTTGACCATAAATTTCAATGATCTTTTATCATATATCAGGAAAATGTAGTTTTCATTATTATCTGAACCTCTTGCGATCCTAGAAATGTTTGTAATAATTGGGTCTATGGAATGTTCAAAGGTCAGACAACGTAGTTATCGAGATTGCTTGAAGTTAAGACCTCCAGTTTTACTAAACAACCTCCAAAGTCTGTTTATCATCGTGAATCTCATGTTTGGTACTCTTCCCTCCCATCCTTTGATAACATAGGTCCCTTTTTAAACAATATTCTCAGACTTATGTTAAATAATGTTAATGTCATTTTGATTTACAAAATAGCCAAAAAAATAACCGAAGTTCAGGAATAGTTTGTTCGGAAGATGTCCATCGTCCACCATCAGTTGAATGATCGATAATTCGTTACATTACAGTGATACTTTAGCCCTAGGTACTACACGTATTACTTAAGTATCGGTAACCCCAAGGACTCTATTGTACAATTATCGTTTTGGAGACTACAGAATTGTTCCTTGTTGTTTAGTCGTTTTTTGTTTCTTAATTAGGATGGCTTTTCAGCTATTTTCCACTTTTGTTGCCAAGTTAATTTCAGAATATTTTCCCATTTATAGAGCCTTAAACTGATGTGGACTATGACATCGTCCGAATATCTTCAGAAACTTCAAGGTTTTTCTTTTTTGCCTATAACTCTTAGCCTAAGAAACATTTCACATTTAGCAATGATGATGTTTTATTGTATTGTTGTATTTTTTGTATTGCTATAAAAAGTTCGGACAATATGTCCTTGACAAGCAACAAAGGATACTACTGGGGTGACACCCTGAGTTATTGCAAGCCATGTTCTTCCAATCCTGAATCACCGATAATCCTAACATATATGACGACAATTTTATATATTGACACCTGGGCCATGACTAGTATCAAAAGAAGTATGAAATCACACCATCAGAATATTTTACCTCACCAAGTTTACCATTAGAGGTATTCGGTAGTACTATGCGCCAAAATCTATCCGTGGGCCCGGAGAAACAAGGCAATTAATTCTAAGTTTTATTTAAACACATTTCAATTTAATTCTGAATTTGCTTTTTTTCCATAGTTTGCTCCACTTTTTTGCAAGTCCACACCTTTACTCTCTGTCAGTGTCTATTTCTTTCTGCATCTATCTACCAAAGCTACATCTGTTGTGCGCCAAAATACATTCACCTTCCATTTACTGGACCACTTAGTTTTGGGTTTGGAAAATCTATGACGTCAGAATAAAGTGGACGGTTACATTAAGCACTGGCCTTTTTCTTACATTTGTTAAATGTCTAATAAAGATAGTGAAATGAGAATAGTCTTTTTTAACACTAACTTGTCTACCCTAATCACAACATGCCCCCCCCTAACGATGGTTGATCGACAGGTGTTACGAGATGCCAAACGTGTCACACATTTGTTTATTTTGCATGCATGTATGTACAGGCTTTTGCTGATTTAAAAAATGGTTACAACCAGCCAACTTCACTTGCAATGTTGCTTTAACTACATTAAATCTGATTTGCAGATTAGTCGGTGAATACATTATCACTGTTCTATTTTGCATGTCACTGTGAAATTTGATGTAATACGGGCAAGTAATTGACAACAAAATGCAGAGAGGCTTTAGAGAATAAAGGAGTAAGAAGGGATTACAAATGAAGTGATATCTGAAATGTTTACCCATATTTTCACACCTTCCTTAATTCCCTAGAGAATAAGAATTTGTTGTATCCATATTCATGCGTCTCCTCATGCAGCGACCATTAAACAAAGAAACAATACTATAGGGAATGACCACATGGTCTGAAATGAGAAATACTATGTCCAAGGCAAAGAGGTCTATTGATCTGCACTAGGAATTACTGTGAGAGGATCATTAATGCTTCAGTTGGTACCTTTCATTAACTAGTGGTTGTAAAGTAGTTGAATGCCACTGTTGTTAGGGTAACGCAGCAATAAATTTTGTCCACCTAATTTCAAATCCCTGCAACGAGAAAACAGACACAACATACATTTAAGTTTACTTGGGTTTCCTGTGTGTTAATAAACCAAAGGCAACCCACTTATTCGAAAGTGACTATTTAGGGATTTTTAATCTGCATCCGTTAAAATGCAAAGAACAATTACAGATCCCATTACAAGAGATTTTCAACGTAATACAAAATCTGAACTACACTGGTATTGATTTTCCAGTCTGGTATCCTAAGAATTTATAAGGTGTGCAAGCGGGCTGTATTTTCTTTGTCTGTCCCTGGTCCAGTTTCCTGACGTACGGCTTAGGTCATCCATGCAGGCACATGCCAAAATGGTTTGTCAAACAACAAAACAAATGTTAAAGTAAATGGGGGGAAATAGATAGTTATTTACCACCCTAAAGTCAGTCCAGATAGGGAAAAACTGTCGGACCTTGTTCTAACAGCTTTGGTCGATATTTTCAAGACCTCAGGCACAATTTTTTCAGTTTTTCTCTACCTGGACCTCCTAACCCATACATAACTTCTATATTATCATCAATTTTGTTAGTAATATATTACCTGTAAAATTGTTATGGCCCTAGCAGCAGCTTCAGGTGTCAAGTAATTTATAATGCACAGTATCTTGTGGGTAGCACCTTGACAGATTCTATTTTTCCACATTGAGAGAATATCTGCTGCAGCTGTGCTCACTTACTATCTCAGCATTAACATTACCAACCCAGACTGATTTACACAAAACCTATACTTTGTTCAACGGAGGCTATAGATGAGGCGACTCTGTGGAAAATAACCAAGAATTTATCAGGTGCATTATAAATACATAGCTGGTATCTCACTTGAACTAGTGTGACAAAGGCTGCAAAATGTCTTCTTTTTAGCTCAATTTTCATACCTTATTCTTGCATCCTCCTCTTCATCTGATACATATATTTCCTCTGTATTAGGACATTGAACTGGAAGAAAATAATGCATTGGATATAAATATGTAGTCACTCTTTAAGACGAGGAGTGGGCAGGAGTTAAGAAAAATAGCTTGTCTGTTCATCTTGTGGATGTCTATTTAATTGAACACCCAAAATCTGTGACATCAATCTAGGGTCATGAATGAACAACTAGTCAGCAATTGCATCAATATTTCTCATTGATTGATCACTCCATTTTGGTGCATGTATGCTAGTGTATTCTTAGTGTTAATCAGTAATTCAATCAATCACAAATTGGGTACCACCTACTGTTACCTTTTCCAGCTAATAATGCTTCTAATGCAGCTTGTACAGTGCCAAAGATCGTATTGCAGCTTGACTTTGTATAGTTGGAAAGCCCATATCCTACACGAGGTTAAGAAAAATGTGACTACCAATGATAGAGAAGAAATACGCAGCCCAATCAATAATAAATTGATTATGAATGGAAAATGAATGACAGGTACAGATGGGAAACTGGGCTGGAAAGGAATGGGGCTGATAAAAGTCAATAGTTTTCACAGCACTACAAGTCACAGACCTTAAAACCTACTGGTTGAATTTAGCTTGTTTTGGTTTCTGTAATCTTTTTGTTATACATGGGAATGGGTTATTAATCCTCGGCACAACCACCAAACTGGGGTTACAATAATACATTAAAAACTCCTCAATGAGTGTCAATACCTCAAGCTGCTGTACTCTAACTTTAGCCAGTTCAAACATGGCATCTTCACAATGTTTATCCAACTTTAATACTTGTGCAAATGCTACTTCACTGTCTGAAAATAACTGAAAAGGAACACAAGATATTATTATATAGTTAGGATAGAATGCACTAATTGCACTGTGCTTTTGTAGTGAATGGAGGACAGTGCTGACGCCAAACAGGTGTGCGGAGTTCTGGGACCATCTTTCTTTTTGCGTAAATAAATTCAATACCGAAATTTAATTAGTAACTATATTTTCTCGTACTTCTCCTTAGACCTCTTTTGTGCTTACGCCACTTCCTGCATGCTTTATTACTGAACGGAGCATGGAAAAAAGCTGTTTATTTGTTAAATAATCCACATGAAGATTGTATTTTCTATAAACAAAAATCTCTAATCCCTACCAAAACAAGGAAAAATATTAACATAAAAAATAAGGGAGCTCTTTTATTTTAACCCCAAGATTGGGAAGTAGCACAAGGAATGCATAGCTTGACATTAAATGAAGAGATTTACAACTTAACAATGCCTAAGAAAGTGGAATATGATCAAATACATACAGCAGCTTTCCTGCATTCTGACTGGCTTAATGTCACTTATATTAGTTTTAAGTTATTGCAATTTTTGCCTGTCAATATAAACCTGTATTGGTGAATCAAGATAAGTTTTGTATTGTGATTCTCCAATAATAAGGTAATTGTGAGCCGACAGTAGGGGTCTATATCGTAGCTCTCTCATGATCAAGCTTGTAGGAGAATTGTGATACTCTAATATATTGTTTTAATAATTAAATTTATCCAGTTGGACGACATACTTAATGCCAGCTAATGCTCTACCCCTTCTAAAGTATCCTTTAGGCCAGTCTGGTGCTAGAGATATCGCAACATCTGCGTCTTGTAATGCTTTTTCATATTGTCCCAAACGGTCAAAACAATATGACCGGTTACCAAAGAATCTAGTTCAAAATAAATGTTATACATTAATATAAGCATCAACATCTTTCTAATGCTATGAATCTATTAATTTTTTTACGAAATTAAAATATCAAGCTTTGAAGAAAAAAAGGAAATAATTCTTGAACTTTTACCTGAAATCACTTGCATCTAGTTTTATAGCTTGTGTAAATAAATCAATTGCCGCAGTATAGTTTCCAAGGTTTGCCATTTCATTTCCACGAACTACATGAACATAGAAAGAAAATTTGAAGTACTACTTTGTAATGCTATCTCAAAACAATCAAACAAACAAACAAATGTCAGGTTGCTGGTTCAAGCCCAGCAGTCGATACATGTGAATAGAGCTTGTTTGATGTGTTGTTCTCTCCTATGCCATGAAGGCTGTCGCCGCGTTCTCCAGTTTCCTTCCTCAAAAATCAACATGTGAGTTCTGCTTTGTGTGCATAGAATATTGAATGCAGTGGTAGTGTGTGCATGAAAAGTACCCCCAGTCAGTGTGAAAAGCGTTAGAACGACTAGACACTGGCTTGGTATGCAATTATATTTAAGATGCAACAAAACCTTCACCAAACTTTTTCAAAATAGCTTTTTTTTAAGCTTACCTGCAAGTTGTCTACTTTGTAGTACAACAGGATCCAATTGTTCAGTAGTTGTCTCTTTTTCATCTTCATTTTTATTAGATTGAGTATCAGTAGTATTTGACAAATATGCATTATTGGTATCTTTTAATGTGTTGGTAACAGTATTAGTTGGGTTAGATGGAGGGTTTCGTCCTGCAGCTCTGGCAAAAAATGCACTTGACTGGTCCCAATCTGGCTCCTTAGAGAAATTATAAAGAAAATTTTCAAATTGGTTAATAATTTGGCAAAGCAAGGATTAGTAGCCAGTATGATATCCCTAGTGGAGGGGCGTGGGGAGTAAAGGAAAAATTTTTTTTTAGATAACATACAATAGATCCTTGGTTATAAGCCGTCATAAATCTCCTCCTGATTTGAAGCCTCCTCCATTTATGGATTACTGCCAATGATGCAACTCCATATGAAAATCCCCTCAGTTTATAGGCTTTAACTCCCTCCTCCCCCCCCCCCCAAATAATTACGAGCCCATTAAAAAAAAACCTTATTAAGTTGTATACGCCCAAGGCTTATAACTGGGATTCTATGGTGTATTAAATCATTACTTGTGAATGACAATAGTTATTTCAAGATAAAGGTGGCACTTACTTCTTCATCAGACTCTGTTTCTGCATTTCCTCGATTTCTGTCAATAAATTTTATTTGAGAAAAAAATTATTAGAGCCAAGTGGTAATATTGTAGTAATAAAATGAAGCATCTTTATTACACAAATAATGAAGAGCATTAACCAAACATAACTAAATGGCTTTCTCAGTTGCTGACATAGCATTGAATATCCAAAATCAAGCAGATAACAGAAAGATATTAAATTTCCATCCAAAACCACAATCTACTTTGGTCTCGGAATGGGTGAATAACAGTTTTCAGTGATCATCTGTCTTATAGCTTAGTATATCCTTTCAATTTGATTAATGGTCTCAAGTCAAAATCTAAACAGGGAAGCATGGGTGGCGTAGTTGTGTGAGTGCTTGCATCTCATCAATGCGACCTGATTTCAAGTCCCACTGGATTCGGTGTCGTACATGAGCAGAGTTTGTTTGTTGGTTCTCTCCTGTGCTTCGAGGGTTTTCCGGATTCTCCAATTTTCCTCCCTTGGCAAAAATCAACTTCTAAATTCTAATTCGATCACGGAAGGCCACAGGTTCGTAAGCCACTGCCTATTCAGTGCTACCCTTGTGAAAAAAGGTCATTTTTTAAACAAAGAATTGGGCTACCTGTATGTTAAAGCCACAGGAGCCCCAACAATGCAAAAAAAACAATGTTACTTACTTTTTCTTATCTTTTGTCTTTGTGGGTCCTTTTTAAAAGGGTTATTTTGTGATTTTTCTTTTACTCCAGGTGTAGTAGGACTGTGATTTGATTTACTAGTTCTTACATTTTGAGGAGGTTTATTGGTATTTTGATTTTCTTTTAAATTGAGTTTTTCAAACTTTATATTTGGTACTTTTTCTTTATCATTTTGCTGAAGATTTAACAATGAAAAAATATACATCAGCATTTGAAAATTTAGTAAAATACACCAAATTTGACTTTTTCTGATATTTGTTGTCACCTTTTGTTCTCCTTTTCACTCTGATCCTTTTTGTCTTTGTCTTCTTTGTCTTTCTGCTTTTTCTTTTCCTTATTTCTCTGGAATGTAATAGTAAATGTATTTATAATATACTCTACAATATTACTTGATTCTGATTAGACAAGAGGAGTACAATTAAATCTCAAATAATTGTACTCTGTAGAGTCCCATTTAAAGTACCCCTAATGCCTAGTAAGTTGAAGTCATATTCATAAAAATGCGAAAAATCCCAAAATTTTGCATTCCTGATTTTTTAATGAGTTTTGGAAACGGGCCGTTTCACATAAGGACTGTGCATGCAGGAGACTGGTGTGATTACATCATTGGGGTGATATGTTCCAAAAGTGAAAGACTTGCGCATTCTTCCAAGTTGGATTCACTCGAACAATTAGTAAGAGCTCAATATTTTGGCTTTTTTTTTTTCCTTAAAACTTTTTAAAGCAGCACTCTTGACCTCCCAAAAAATTGGTGTACCACCCCAATGACGTAAGTCTATATAATTTTTCAGGCTCCTCGAATGTGGTACTGAAATTTCAAGAGTGACTGGACCTGGAATTTTGCCAACTTTTTTGTGCTGTAAAAAATCAGAAATTCGTATGAAACGAAAAAATTTGAAAAACGTATTCATGACAATGTGAGGATTTGTTCTAAATAATAATTGGTCTGTAATCAGGCATTAGGGGCACTTTAAGTTACTGAATTTTTATAAACAAAAAATCACACAATCTTCTTGTACAATTCGGAATTTATAGATACTTGTGATGTTTTCAAAGTTCTCAAATTTAACTCAAGTAAAGGCTCGTCCAATTTTGGTAACTTTTAGAACATCACTCATCTATAAATTCCAAATTGTACTTGAGATCATGCGATTTCCTATACTAATTATCAAAAGAAATGATTGAATGAATAAATGAATGAAAATATTTTCATTTACCTTTTTCTTTTGTCTTCTCTTTTCTGCTTTTTCCTATCTCTTTCTTCCTCTTTTATTAATTCTTCTGCATTTTTTAAAGCTTCCTGTTAATATTGCAAAAATGAATCAGCACCAGCAATACACATTCACATCTAGTTCTTTACATTTTACAATATCTTGAAAAGGTTTTAACTTACTGCTTCAGATAAATTATGGGCTGGTTTGCCATTTGTTTTTGAATAATCTAAAAGGTTTAAAAAATTATATCAAAAATTACAAATTCATTATAATTCAAAAATGAAGTAAAATAATAAATGGGGTTTAACAGTAGCATAAAGATAGGCTATTCATCCACTGAATTTCAATTGGAATTTAGAAATTGTCAGATTTTCAGAGCTTTTTAGAAGTTCTCAGAGGGAGGAAAAGCAAAGAACCTGTAGAAAACCCCTCAAGGCAACCAATTCCTTACTTCTAATTTGCTATGAAAGGAGCCTGGCATCATTCCTGCTCGTCTGGTCACTATTATGTAGACTTGAGGTGGTCTCTGGCTCCTTACATGGAACTGCTCTTCAATATTTTTATCATTTTTCTTATTTTTTATTTTATTATTATAACTTTTTGATATTGACATTTATTCCATTATTTTTCTTTCTTCATGTTGGGAGTCTGACATGATTCCCGGTCATTCCATCGCTTATGGATTGCAAGTTGGGGTGATGTCAAGCTCTCAGTATGTGATAATCTGATACAGGTTTAAATTTACACATATATTGAAAGACCATCGAGATGTCATGTAATGCACATTTAAGAATAAAATTATTTATTTATTACAACACAGGAGAGAACCAACAAGCCACTCTACATGCATATAATGCTGAGTTGGGGAGTCGAACCTGGGTTGCCATGACGAGACACAAGTGCTCTCGCTGCTACACCACCATGGCTTCCCAAAATTCAAAACATTACAATACTTACTTGTAGGTTTACTTCTGTCATATTTATTCTGAGTCGAGTAGCAATATCATGTAACAATTCATCTTCCATATCTTCATCATCTTCATCACTGTAATCTTCGTCTGAGTCATACTGGTTATACCGATTAAAGTCAAACATACCTAGAATTCAAATACCAGAGTTCACAAACTGTTGGATTGCTCTTTTGTGAAATTTGAGCTTGGTATAAAATATCATGTGAGAAAATAAAACTTTTAACAGATCACTATTTTAGCATTTATCATAAATTTCTTAGAAGTTTCATAGGGAGAGAGCCACCAATTTAAACCTGTAGCATTGGCTCACAATTTCCTGGCAATAGGAGAATCATGATACAAACATATTGCTATTTTGAGCTGCTAATAGATCCCTTGCATGTGACGTCTAGGCAGCTCAATTTGGAAGGCAAAACAAAGTAATTTCAATCTCCTGAGAAATGGAAACCTAGTGTTATGTCCTCCAAATTAAGCTGCATTCTGACATGTTGCAAGGGGTCTATATGGATTAAAAATATACTGACGGCATTGGAAGAAAAAATATATTTTTTCAACTAGCAGTCAATATTGGCAGCTCAAAATCTCAAAAACTTATAACTGTTCTCTCAAACTGTTGTTATTACATAGAGTATAACCATGACTTTATCTTGAAAAAAACCCACCATCATAAGAATGGAATATAATTACTTACCATTGCGATGAAAAATACATGTGCAATATATCAAACATATCAGCCTATAAAACAAAATCCAAAATACTGTAAGTATGTATGTAAGGCCATGGCATTTAAAGACCTCCATTTGAGGGTCTCCGGAAAGAAAACAACAAAAGCAAGAAAATGGAATTAAACTACATTATATGAATGGAAAAAAAAAATTTAAAAAGAGAGGTAGATGATATTTTTCCAACTGTTGACAACAAGATTTTCTATAAAATTAATAGTGATTAATATATGTTAATAATATATTACCCTGCTCAGGTGTATTTCATCATTAGATTCAGTGCTTGTCAATCTTTTGTATGCAGAAGAGATTTCTTGAAATTTCTGGATATTTAAAACAAATAAGAAATTATTATTTAATAACGACAAAAATAAGAAGACAACTATCCAAAATGCCTCACAAAATTTTCAATTCATATTGGTACTCTGAAACAATTTCTAGAATGATCAAAGTTAGTGAACAGCAAACTTGCAGATCAAAATAAAATTAAGCTTGTTAGGGTTCGTAGATGAGGAAAACTCAAGAACCTGCTATGATAGGAACATGCCATAATAGTATTTTTTTGGCTTTGTATTTAGTACTTACTGTCTTAGTGCAGTTAGAACTCTCCTTACATTGAGAATACCAATATTTATTATCAAGATATGATATCCATATACTATTACTAACCGTGGTCGCTTCAGGGCTATTACTGTGTTTATCTGGGTGCCATCTCAGTGCCAGACGTTTATAACTTGCCCGTATTTCTTCTGGTGCTGGATCTAAAACATAGAAAATATCTGGTCATTTGCTGGTGCTTGCAGTAGAATTGAGTCATGTCTACGTCTCTAAATCATAGAGGCCATATAATGGAAATTATAGGTTTGAAAACATTGATTGATTGATCTCTTGCTTTATTTTTCATAATAGTATATCATTTTCCTATGTGCCATGAGGAGCAAGGAGGATAGGTAACCTATCAATCATTACTTGAGGTGTAAGTTTGGATGTTTCATAAGATGATTTTGAGTCTTATACTCAAGAATGTCAATAAAAGTACATATCGTTAGATAAACGTACAAACAGGAGTTAATGAGCCTTAAGTTAATGGCTAGAATTGCTTGGAGGGTATTGTTATCACATTTCAAAGAGACAGAACAAATAATATCAGATTAATATCATTTTTTGTGTTGACAAAACATCAATTATGAACGAAAAATCGTCGAACAAAAGAGCTACAAAAACATGCACAGTACATATTTTATAAAATCAAAAGAAACCACCTTAAAAAGGTGTATTATATCGCAAATTGTGTTACTTCAATGAGAATAATTAAGTATATTTCTTATTTAAAAAGCAAGAATCGGTAAGGAATTCTGAAACATTTTGTTCAATCGTTCGCTCTCAATTCAATTTTAATACGACATTCGAGTTTATAAGCTTATGTTATGATTCAGCTATGACATGCAGTAATAAAAAGCACATTTTCATATCAATGGACCCTGAAGGAAAGCTAACGGAGTTCTACAAGCAGTATTACGCACAGACCAACAAAATTCGAGACCATATTACCCTAGTAATTTTTTTTTTTAATATTAAAACCGAACTTTACGACTTCCTTTGTCAAACACATTTTCTTTCTTTCAAAATTACAATTCCAGCAAAATAGTTTCTTTAAAAGTTGTAAAACTTATTAGTTCACTAAGGTACCTCTATGGAGTTCTAGGATTCTATAAGCTTCTTCTCGTGTCATTGCCATAGTTTTTTAAAGGGATATTTAGCTCGGTGTACTTTCTATATCGTCTTCTTTTCCGCCATGTTTTTCACGTGGAGGATTTACGCGACACAAGGGCGTTCTGGGAATTTATAGTCCCGTGACATGTCAGCTGACCACACAAACCAGTAGGTTAGGGGGAGGGGAGGGTAGGGAAATTCAAGCATGACTCAAAATTAGATACTAGTATTTCTATAGATAAATTCAACAGTTTATCCGTTATATCTAAACCAACCTAACTGCAATTTAATGCATTGCAACTTAAGTTTACAAAAGAAAAATAGCATTGCAGTATTAAGTTTATTATCTTTTCAGTGTTAACATTTTTGACTTTTAAATATCTTTGACTTGAGTAAAAAACATGTTTTTGGGGAGAAATAATAACATAATAAAAATCCAAATAAATAATCAGGTGAATAAAATACTAAAAGAAAAGAAAAGAAAAAATAAACAGGGGGGGGGGGGAGACTATTCCCAGGCCTCCGCCTCTTTAAAACCCAATGTGTCCAGCGGTTACCTTTCTAAAAATGAAATTTTCCCTTTTCAAGTTTTTATATAAAAGTGGAAAATTGTCTTGATCTAAACAAAGAAAATCGCACATTCCAAGCCTGACTGTTAAACAATACATAGTTCCTTTATTTCTACACAAAAGGAGGTGACAAAATTATGTGAAGATTGTCGATTAATGGCCAAATTATCGGAGAACTCTTCCACAACCAAGTGTTTGTAATCTCACATTTTGAAATGGTTAGTAAAATGCACTCATCTTCGTCTTCACCGCCCAGTTCTCCAACATCACCAGTGTCTCCAAAATCTTCTTCATCGAAGAAATGTCTGAAGGAAAAGATAGCAGGGATCTACGATTCTTTTCTGGAGGTAACATTCAATATATAATCGACTGATTATTTATTTATTAAATACATGGCACAATAGGTCGTGGAGATCAAGTTTTCCAACTTTAAATTCCTTTTATAGGCTTTTTAATGGAAAAATTAACAGCTTAAGCAAGAACCAAATATTCCCACTTTGTAATCATCAATTCCCTATTCCATATTTCTGTTCATTTATTCCAAAAGAATAAGATTTTTTAATTAAAACTTTTTTGTGTTGAAGCAGGGACGTCGGAGTTGGGGGATCGAGCTGAGGGAAGGGGGTTAAGGGGGCTATAGCCCACCTGCACGTCTTATATCACTTTTATCACCCAATTATAACACTCCGACATCCCCTGTGAAGAGGGAGGGGAAGGGGGTGGAAGGGTTTAATCTTTATTATTTCTGGCTTCCTTAGATCAAATTAACTATAATTTCGTTTTCAGGGAACAGATCCATCTTTTGGAAATACTAACTTCTGGCATGAACTCTTCTTGCTCAAGGTGAAGATATTTTAGAGGTTACTCAGTAAAACTGAGAATATCTACATGGGGAGGTTACTTCCTACTTACCTCAAAATATCATTCCTGTAATCCCCCTGCCCCATGCCAGATGATGATGATAATGATGATGATGATGGTGATGTTGATTATAATGATGATGCATGATTATTATTATTACTGATATTAATATTAGATAGTGCATGTCCCTTAAAAGCATATTAACTTTATGTTTGATCTTAAATTGCTACCATCAATAGTTTCTTATGTACTGTTTTTTCTTGTTTTCTGCCAAGGTTAATGCCATATATTTGGAAAACAGAATAGATGAAATGTCTTTGGAAGAGCTCATGGCTGTCAAGGTGTGACATTATTAAAACAATATGTCTGATGGAAGCAATATATTTATTAAACTTTTCCATTATATATCAGGAAAACATAAATCTGCTGTTTGCACAATGCTGTATTGCTCTTCATGGTGGGCATCAGATCAAGGTGGTAAATGCATTACAGGTAAGATATTGTATGTGATACGACAATGCAAATTGTTCAATTTCTATGGAATAATAAACCAAACCCTTTTTTCAGACTTTATGTGCTTTAGTGCAAGCTGTCTTCAGAAAAAAACTTGCTGACCTTGGCTTTGATGCAATCAATATTTTAATTGGTTTTGATGCTGCTGAGGCACAAATGCAGGTATTGCAATTTTTAATCTTTTGTTGTTTAAATGTCAAATTGTATGATGTGATACTTGACTTGGGCTTCCTGTGGTGTATACTTTCCACAGGAAACCCAAATAATATGTTTAGTCAACAGTTTCAATAAATTAATTAATGTAAATAAAATGGATTACATGAATAACACAAAATTAATGAAGGATTGAATAAATGAACGAATGAAAAGAAAAAACAAACGAACGCGAAACAAACAAAGAAAGGAACAAAGAGACAAAAAAAATGAATGAATGAATGAAGGAACAATCAAACAAGAGAATTATGGATGAATGGTACACATATTAATGATAATTTAATTTTCTTCCAGGGACTTTTAGAAAGTCTGCATACGTTTATAGTGGGAGATTTCCCAGGTATGACATTGATATTTATAATGCAAATTATAATCAGTATAATATAATGAATTTGAAATCACCATTATAAAAAAAAGACTTCTAAATATTTGAAATTGATTCAACTTTTTACTCCGTCTAGTGAGTTTAAAGAATCTTGCCCTGAAACTGGCATTAATCTTAGTAACTGTGAGTATTCTAGGTTCAACTCTAATTTAACATTGCTAACAATGTATTAAGGTATTTGAAAATATTTATCAAATGTATTTTTCTGTTTTTAAGGCCACTGATAATGTCAGTCAAAACACAATAGTGGAATACATAATGATAAACAGTGTTTTTGAAGCCATTATTCAGGTAAAGGATATGTCAGTTCTCACAGATTTAGTAATGTTTTCACTGCATTAACTCCTATGGGTGAGATCTGCTATTGTTGTGATATGAGGTAAACAGCAATGAAGAGGAACATGAAGCCTCCACAACCATGGGAAAGGGGTGGGCCAAATCTTGCCTTCCAACGCTCTGTACAAGGTTATGCAATATGTCCAGGGGTGGGGGAGTACTCTCCTATATTTGCTAAACAAGTATGTGCTGCCAAACAGGGTATGGTTTTCAGCGATTCTAGTCTAAGGTACATGAAATTGCGCTCACTCTGGGACAGGGTATATGAAATCATGCTCTCTCTCCTCTCTGGAACAGGGTTATGAGGCATGTAAGTGGAGGCAATTTATACTGCTTCCTGCTCCTATGGAGTGAGAATAGTAGTACATAATGATAGTCTCGTACATGCTTACAGATTCTTGCAGATCCGGTTGCTAGGCAACAGCATGGGTATGAGGCTATGCTGTTACTCACTATTTTGGTCAACTACAGAAAATATGAGGTAAGAAAATAACTCGTAAGTTGTGATATTTTCCAGGTCCAACTTCTAACTCACAAAGACTGCCAAGATAAGAATAAAATAATTCATATAAATATCAGGTTCTGATTGGTCTAGAGTGTGTGCCTTGTGAGAGCACAGACTATTCCAGCACACTTTTAATTGTGTCATTCCTATTGGAAATAATGGTACTCTTCTATGTGTCGTGCTTCTCCTAACACTTCTCTTGTGTTCTACCAACCCCAGCATCTTTATAGCTGCACACAGCATGAGCATGCATTATCTGCAGTGAAAAAATTACTATGCACCTGAAACCTATCTGAACTTTACACAACATGATTAATGTTAATTGTCATGTAGAAAAAGTAAGGAATATTATATAGAACAGAAGTTGTTTTTCGGTACAAACATTTGATATTGATGTCATGCATAAAAATAATATAAATCCATAGATTTTAGGTTTAAATTCAATTTTTTTCTTTTTTTTTTTAGGCATCAAATCCCTACATTGTCAAGTTGTCAATCCTAGATGATGAGCTGGCTCTAAACGTAAGACCATATTTTTAAGACACTTATTCTAATTCCTTAATGTTTTGTAAGTATAGTCATTCTGCTTTATGTTTGATAGGGACTTGGGTGTGTCATATCAGCTGCATTAACAAACTACAACAGGTATTTATTATGTACTTATTGACTGAGTGGGAGGGCCGTACGGGAAAATATTTGGCTCGAGGTGATGCCGTATGGACCAAGCGCAGCGAGGTCCGTACAAATGACCGAGAGCCAAATATTTTCCCGTACAGCCCGACCTAACTCAGTCAATAAGCATTTTATCATATGACCCTCACGAAAAAAAATAATAATTAAAAAAAAGAAAGCGCGCGGATTCGAGCAGGGCTGGACGGGTTTTTCCGGCCCGCTTACGTCAACCTGTCCGGCCCCCATCACGTGACTTTTTCCAATGGTTTTATTAGAGCACGCGGCCGTACGGGTCATATGATAATATAATATCTTTCACAACCAGTGCGATTGTATTGTCATCTATGGAAATCAAGGTTTAGTACATTGACCAGAGTAGCTATTTTTGATAAAGAATTTGATATTTACTGATGACGTTAGATGCTGCTACCTGGCCATGATAGTCTCTCATATCTTTGTCTTTTCTTTTCTTTCTTTACTCTAGAAAACACCATGCTAAACTAGAACAAGCTAGTGGTGGTATTTTGAACAGCATCACAAGTTTTGTAAGTACAAAGTATTTTTACCTGAAGATGTCCTTAATTATGGTTAATTAACATTATAAAGGATGATTATGAGGAATGTTTTGATATTGTTAGCAATGTAAAATAACAAAAACAACACAAAATAATTGAAATTTTATGGTTGTGAAACTCGAGTCTCACAAGAAATGGTCAGCTTCGGTGAACATAAAGGAGATTTGAGACTATAATCTGGAGACCGGGAGATACAGTCCAAAATCTGGAGACTCCCGGCTTATCTGGGAGAGTTGACAACCCTGTGTTTGTACCTGGTATTACTCCAACAAGTGATATAATAGTAATAATTTTTGCTGAGATTGGTAGTTAAAAAGCTTTAAAATAAATTTTTGTCAAATGTTCCCCATTAAATATTTCTATATACTGTTTAGGTTGGAAGTATGTTTGTTGGTGATGATGAAAATGTGGAATTTATCAGGTAGGAATAAGACAAGCATGTTGGCCATAAATCTATCTTTTACCAACGGCAAGTCTTGTGATGTCAGTCCATATATTAAGTAGAAAAAGATTACCTGTCAAATATTGGGTTGTAGAGGATAGTTGATGGACCGTTGCTTTGCATCACACATGTATGCCTTATTAATTTCTCATATAACAGCTGCATATTAGTATAGGCCATTTGCATTATGGCGTCATTTTACTACCACTACCAAAATGCTTCATGAATTTTCTTTCTTATTCAAATTTGTAGTTCCTCATGGGAATAGTGAGACAATTGGTGCTAATTAACAGAACAAAAGACAGTGTGCAATGGAGTCTGGTAGTGGTAGTAAATGACGCCATAATGCAAATGGCCTATTGTTAACCAATCATAAAATTAAATTTATCTTGCAGTACCAATGATGCTGTCTTACTGGCTCTCTACGAAGCTGTTCATCTGAACAGGAATTTTTTCACAGTGTTAAGCCATGTGACGGTTAGTTTCTTATTGGTTTCTTTGCAACTTCTGGTGGTTACACCCAAAAAAATCTTTTTTCAAAAATAAGGAAATCCAATTAACCAGGTTGGAGGGGTTCTGCATTACTTTTCCTGTGTTGATATTTCTACTGTAAAAATTATGTGCCCCTTATAAACCAAATAAATATATAGACCTGATACGTAAATGGTAAACCCTGAATTCACAAACCGCTCTGTACATTTTGTCATTTTCACATATCACACACTTATTTAAGCCTATATCATGTATGCCACACGTAGTATATATGCCACCCTAATTTAATATTTGACTCCTTAATCTCAGCTCTCTTTATTAATCCTGTCAATTAAAGCTATACTAATAGTATTTGATAATAATGCAATTTTTTACCTGCTTATTTCAGACAGTCCCTTCTTCCAGCCCCCCAGTATCACCAACAGCAGCCCACCCTGCTGTCGAGAGACCAGCACATGGTATGTGACCTGACATTTTATTTTTGATATATAGATCGGCTGGTTATTAAATAGAGTTGAGTCATGAAATCTTCAATAGCTATTCTATCCATTATTGTCAATAAACTTACACTGTGAAGTTAAAATATGAAGATGTAATTGTAAGACAAGGCTTTTGATTGTTAGTCAGAGGTGTATTTTAGGAACCCTGAACAGCTTTCCTCACAGTATTTGGGGCCATGACAGGCCCTCCCACCTTACATTCCCTCCCTCATTTCAACTTGTAAAATTCATTGCTGATGTACATGTGATGAGGGTAGGCTATTGTAGCAGCTTCTAGTGCTGAATAAACAAATATTGACCATATGGCTGAAATATTGATTGGCAATGAACAGCAGACTGACAGTACATTAATAACAGACCCCTTGCAGCACATGGGAATGCAGCCCAATTTTGAGGACATAGTTTTGAGGTTTCCAACTCTCAGGAGATTGAAACTCTCTTGTTTTGTCCCCCAAATTGAGCTGCTTTGACACACATGCAGGGAGTTTAACTGGTGCTATAATGTTTTTCTTCCACAGGTGTTGTATCAGAAGAGTTACCAGCAGACCTTAGTCAGCCAACAAACATCCTTGTAACATTCCTTACTTATTCCTCCATTGCTTTTCAAAGTACCAAAGGTTAGTAATAAAATGCAAATTGGGAAAAAATTGATTATTCCTATAATCTTTACAGTGCAACTACTATACCTGGGGCCACGTACTGACCAATCAAACTGTGGAATGAAAACAATGCATTCCAATAGTTGAGCGAATTAAAAACCCAGACTGCACGAGAATGGTAATTTGACCCTGATGTTACATAATTTATTGTTTTCATTCTATAATTTGATTGGTTCTTTTTATCTAGGTGGTCCCGGTTATAGTGCTCACACTAAACACTTTTTTATAATTAAGTTGTTCTGTTGTTGTTGTCTGTCAGACCTGTTGTTTGTACTAAAATAATGTTCAAAAATTGCCAACAATTGAACAGAACTGCTAAACATGCAAAAATTGGATTATATTTGGTTATATTTTACAGAGGAAAAAGGGATCAACAATGCAAGACTTTGTTTTATAATCTTAACTTGCATAGTAGAGGTTTGTAACAGTCTAGACAGTAGATAAAGCCTAATGCAAGTTGACTTCTAGAGGGTTGTTGTGTACTATTTGTGGCCATGTGTTGGTCGACATTCAGCGGACTATCTGCTGATCATTGGTTGACAATTATCAGTTGAAAGTCAGTTAGTCATTAGCCAACAGTTGCCTAATGATCGACTGTCACGTCACTGATCATAAAGTTATAGAGACTGCATGCATTTGATAAGTCATAAACACACATTCCTAGTAAACACAGCTTCTAAAAAGGCTGTTTTTTAGTTGGTTTCTCTCAACTTGGGCCCTGAGTGTGTGGGATGTTATTGGCCAGCATGGTCATGTTGTTGTTTGTCTGGGATGTACTTCTGAACTAAACTTATTTGTCTATAATTCTTCTGTTTGTAGGACCAGTATGCCAATGCCTTTCTTCACGATCCCAATATGATCTTTTCCGTACCTTTGCATAGAGTAGTAAGTATTAGTAACATTCAATTCTAATATTATTCTGCCCTGGTAATAGGTATCACTGCTTTTATTTTACCCTTTTAAATTACCTCTCAATAACTTCAGAACTGATAAAGACTGTGCTATTGTTTTTTCTCTTTTGCAGCACATGCATCACCGAAAACCTGTGATAGAAAGTGCCCCATCCAAACCCTTAGCATGTGCTCTCTTAGGTAAGAATAAGTCCAATGTACAGCTATTTCAAGAAAGGTTGGTGAAGGTTGCATATTAAGCCAAAAATGTACTATGTGCGATATGAATTCAATCAGCAAAAGGTTACTACAATATGGAATTTTTCCTCAAACTTTTTCTGTACGTTTTTTCCATGCATATTTTTTTTCTGTGCTGAAATTTTTGGCATGCAAGATGAAAGATGGAACATGGGACAAAAACTTCACCACACTTTTTTGAAATACCTGTATAAATGAATGTACAGTAGTATTAATAATAAGTATTATTGTTACTGAATGAAAAATGATAAGAACTTTGATTTCACCTTCCTAGATCTCATGATAGAGTTCAATGTTACACACATGATGAAAAACTTGCAGGCTGAGCTATACAGGTAAGTGTGGTTAGTAATGACGTACCTGATAGAGAAGTTTTTGCATGTCACTGTGAAAAGCTTGAACATGGTCGTGACATGGCAAAGCATACACCAGACCAATCACATTGCATGAGAATTTACTCTCCATATGGATTCCATCAAATGCCCAGAACATGGCACAAACATGTCACGAACATGGACATGCCAATGTCACAGCATTGCCATAAAAGAAATTGTGCAAGAAAAAATCTGCCAATTGAAATTCTAGAAACCATCACAGTTACGGCACTGACTATATTTCAGCAACTTTTTTACTGTGAATAACTGCTGAAAGATACTAACTGCTAAGTGCCTACTACTGCAGTATTTTGCAAGTAGTAAAGTAAACCAGATCTATGCAACCTGTAAGTAAATAGTATAGCTGTAATATCTGGCAACTCAAGGGCACCCTGCAACAACATACCAATCGTATTGTTTGTAGTAACCTAGCTTAGTAAGTGCACACAGGTATGTATATATGCGAATTAGTACTAGACCAAGCAGATGACTATCATTTGTTTCAGCAAAGCACTTGGTGTAATTCATCGCATGCTATGCTACCAGAAGCGATGTCGTGTTCGTTTGGCATACTCATGGAAGGACTTATGGATGTCGCTGATGAATCTCCTTAAGTTTATCCTCTCCAATGAAACACATTTGGTCAAGATTTGCAACATCTTCTCTCTTGCTTCGCAGGTAATTCCACTCTCTAATTCCATCTCATGCTTCTAGTTGACCATTTTTGACCATGCCAAAAATGGTCAACAATGGTCAACATGTTCTATTGAGTTCTGGTAAATTGTCCTCAGTTAGATAACTGTTAGTTTAATCAGCTTCCTTTTTTTACAGGTTGTCAATATATTCAATCTGTTTATTACTTATGGTGACACGTTTCTACCTTGCCCCACGTCATATGATGAGTTATACTATGAAGTTATTCGAGTGCATCAAATATTTGACAACCTTTATTCAATGGGTGAGTAAACTCCTGTTGTCTGTCTTAATTTTATATTTAATTTAGCTCTGCTTTCAATTTGGCTATGGAACAATCAAGACAGCACCATAAGGAACACATATACATCCTCTAGTATCCAAAGTATAGTCTTGAAATCCTCTGTTTTTTGTTATTTGTAGCTTTAAGACATTCAACAAATGGGGGTGAGTGGAAGGATGCAGCAAGCAAATTATCTGGATCACTGGTTAATGTCAGGTATGAAGAAGCTTTTCCTGGTATGCATCAGACTTGGATATATATCTTAAAAGATGTTATTTTTGTGTAAAAATTTGTATTAAAAAATGTTATCCACTTGTCTTGACAGAGCGATTGTCAATCATTTCACCCCTAAGATAGACTCTTGGGCTGCTGTCAATCATGTGTCTACAATGACAACAGAGCAGGTAAGAACTACTTGAACCATTAAGATATAATAATAAATATTCTTTATTTATACATGGTAGGCCCTAAGGATTTAAGCCATGTGGGGCCATGTATCCTCCATACACACTCCTTACTGCATACAAAATATTCTAGACACTCAACTCACATGTTGATTTCTATGGATGGAGGAAAACCGTAGAACCAGGACAAAAGCCCTCATAGCAAGGGAGAGAACAACACATCAAACAATCTCAATTCACATGGGGTGACCACAGGACTGGAATCAGTGACGCAACCCATTGGACTCACAGCAGTGAAAGACAATGCTTCAGCAGTTTGCACTAACCATGCTTATGAGGCCGGAATTTGTAGAATTCAGTGCATGCCTAGACATCATTTTGCACTCTTGAAAAAGCACAACAAGTGGGAAGACAAAATATTGAATTTTCAATATATCTCTTTAATTAATGAAATGATGGATAGTATGCACACATGCACAATGCCGTCATAATTAGTGGCATTAGGTCATTATAAAGAGCTTTTTATCTAATGCTTCATTTTGTTGCTCATTTTCCGCAGGTACTTGAGGTTATTCGAAGTAATTACGACACATTGACCCTCAAACTTCAAGACAATTTGGATCATTATGAGAAGTATTCAGAGAAACCCAAAGAATCATCCTTCTTTACACAGTTGGTAAGTAACACAGCATTAGTCCTCCTCATTTTGTTTACTTTCAAATGTGAACCCAAAATCAGTGTGAGAAGGGTGCTTCGATTGTGGTGGCTGTTGTTGGCTATTAAGCATATACATTCAGGGTTTTGGTAAGGTGTTATAGTTGGTAGAGAGTCTGTAGTGTGTTGGTATGCAGTTGGCCAACACCCTATTGGCACTGATTATGGCACATTCTTTCTTGCTATTGACCACTGACACTTTTACCATTATACCACCTTACCAAACACCCATTACCAACCACTTACCAACAACTAACACCTTACTGACCTCTTAAACTGACAATGAACCAACCACTTACCAACATCTTAACGTACAGAGTATTTGTCTGATGTGCTTCCCCTACTATTTCAGGTACGCTCAATTGTTGGCAATGTTCGAAAAAGCATCTCAGTAAATAATCTTGAGCAATTTAGCCTGCTTCAAGAATTCTCAACTATCCACTAATAAAAAGCAAGAAAAAAATAGCTGGTAGATATTGGTAATCTTCTCACAAATGGACTGATTCCAGCCACTGTCTCTTTGGAACGTTGGATGAATATTGGGCTCATTTGTCATGGAAGTTTTTCACGACACACAACAATTTGGCAACATTCTACCAACAAAATGTTAGCTAAATAATGGGTCAAATGCTGGTCATTTTCTAGGGGCCGCCCTTAACTATGAAAAGAAGAAGGCATGATTCCCTCCTTTTTTACTACTCTGTCAATATTCAAATAAAGAGGAAAAAGTAATAATTATCTGCTTTGAAACTTCTAAGAGACTTTGATCCTATACTTAGGTAATGCCCAAATAGTAATTACTTGTAGAACATCAGAATGTAGCTCAATTTGGAGGACTTGATAGGTTTCCAATTCTCATGAGATTGAAATTCTTTTTTTTTTGTCCTCCAAATTGAGCTGCTTTGTTGTCACATGCAAGATGTAATGTTTTTGTAAAAGAAATAAAATATGCCAATATGTAAGGTAACAACTAGGTACATTTGTAGCTCACGTTTGCCTGTGGTTCAATGAGGGCAAAAGCTATAAATACAGGAAAAATGAACATAGACTTGTGGCCAACTTGTGAGAGATAAGGATGTACAATGTTATAGGTAATCTTCACTGCAGGTGGACAAAGTGTGTCTCTATTTAAAAGTGCTAAAAATCAAATGTGTAATATTATTGTGAAATTGCAAAAATAAAGTTTGAATAAGATATTAAGTACCATTGTAATTACTGTAAAACCAACCTCTATTCAACGGACACCAGGCAAGGTTTGTAAGGTGTTCACTTAATATAGGTATCACTGTATTACTGTAACACCAATCTCTATTCAACGGACACCATGCAAGGTTCGTAAGGTGTTCACTTAACAGAGGTACTATCACTGTATTACTGTAACACCAACATCTATTCAACGGACACCATGCAAGGTTCGTAAGGTGTTCACTTAATAGAGGTATCACTGTATTACTGTAACACCAATCTCTATTCAACGGACACTATGCAAGGTTCGTAAGGTGTTCACTTAATAGAGGTATCACTGTATTACTGTAAAACCAATATCTATTCAATGGACACTATGCAAGGTTCGTAAGGTGTTCACTTAATAGAGGTATCACTGTATTACTGTAAAACCAATATCTATTCAACGGACACCAGGCAAGGTTCGTAAGGTGTTCACTTAATAGAGGTATCACTGTATTACTGTAAAACCATCCTCTATTCAGTGGACACCTCTATTTGGAAGAAGGCATCTCAAATTGAGCAACTCTTTATTCAAACTCAATCTCGGACCAAGAGTCCTCCCCTGACAGGAAGGCGCTGGAAGATTCTAGGTACAAAATTGATTCAAACTTATTTGAATCAATGGTTATTAGAATATTATTAGAATAAAATTGGTAGAATACCCATTTGATATTTTAGATAAATCTCTTATTTTATAGGTTGTAAATTTCTGATTTCAGGTTCATGTCTCATTTTATGAGTCAGAGTAAAATCTATTAGGAAATAGTTATTTTAAGTATTTGCTATTTATATTTAAGATTCCTCTCTCCAGAAAAATACATTGAGAATAAGAAAATATATATAATGTCTTTTCCTTTGTATTGAATATAATATATTAATTTGTTCCCACTCAGGTCAACTTTAAATTTCATGGATACCTGAAGCTGGGCTGATCTAAGTTGGGGCATGGCTAGCACACAGATTTAACCCTCAAACAACAGATGGGCTGATCTAAGTCAGGGCATGGCTAACTCACAGATCGAACCCTGAAACAACCTCTGGGCTGATCTAAGTCAGGGCATGGCTAACTCACAGATTGAACCCTGTAACAATCTCTGGGCTGATCTAAGTCATTCACAGATGCAGCCCTGAAACAACTGATGGGCTGATCTAAATCCAGGCAAGGCTTAAATTCACAGATTAATTTGTAAATATTACTGAAATTGCAATTAGATTGATTCCTCATTAGCTCTTTGAATCTGGCTTATCAAACTTGCACCAAGGGGTCTCGTCATAATCACAATCCAGTTCAACGTTAACTATAGTCAGTGGTGCCCCATCTATTGTCAGCTTTTTCATACTCATTATATCATATTCAACATTATCTGCACCTGTCTTTCTATCTCTTTTGAATGATTCCTGTAGAACAAAGAAAATGGCATAAATGGCAATTATATCTCTGTGATAGTTGATTGGTCCTTCATGTGGGTAAATTTTAAAAAAACATTTATTTGAGCCCCCAAAATGCAGAACACCAAAAGGGTAGCATTATGTCTTATTTTTACCCCAAAAAATAAAAATAAATTGCCATATAAATTCTAAAAAGCCACCAATTTCTCGTCAAGGAGGGAAAACTCTGGCTCCCTTACCCCCCCCCCCCCCCTCTCTATTCCCTCTCTTTAAAGGTAATAGGTATAGGACTAAACAGAACTATTTTATTGGTCCTTTTATCAAAATTTACAAATATAAAATACAGTAAACACTATAGCAAACTAGACATCAAAGAACTGGCTCTTGAACTATGTCAGCTTGCAGGGTAATGTTAGTTGATTTCAAAGAGGGCCTTGTTTGAAATCAACAATGTTAACCTATAGTTATAGACCATGTTTTGATATCTAGTGCTTGCACCCAGACAAACAACAGTAGAATACTAACAATCACACCTTTTTCTGGTTAAATAATCTTTTATAGTCCCTTTTACGTGTTTCTGGATCATGATCATGTTTGAAAGTGTCATATCCCGTAGTGATGTGTTTCTTTCCATGACGGTATATCTAAAGTAAACACCATACAAAATGTACATACATAAGTATGCCAATAAATGTGTATTGGTGTCTGGATGGGTGAGTGAGTGGGTGGGTGGGTGAGTGGGTGGAAGGATGGATTAGATGGATAACTTGGTGGATGGTTAGTATTGTTCGTTTATTGTAAAAGTGTCATGAATTTAGTAGAATAAAAATGGAAAAAAGGTGGATAGATGGCTGGATGAATGAATGAATAAATGGTTGGAAGGATAGTTGATAGATGGATGAATGGTTGGATGGATGGATGCATGCATGCATGCATTGGTGGATGAATGGATGGATGGATGTATTCATGGAGGAATGGATGGAAGGAAGGAAGATAGGAAGGTGGAAAGAAAAAAGAAAGAAGATATTTTGCTTGCATAAAAAGAGGCACCTTTCATTTTTCACCTCTCTCTCTCTCTCATATGATAAATAAAATAATAATAAATAAATGATCTTAATCTCTCATTTTTTTAATGTATAATGTAAAAGGTACTCACTGTAAGTCCAGCCTCCATCATTCTCTGATACAGTTCATCATCTTCTCGTCCCCAGCCCCAAAATCTATTTGAAAGTCCATTTACCTGAATTAAGAAATTACATGTATAAACATGGTATGAAGTGAGCACTCTCTACAAATTACTGGCTTTGCCAGTGTGACTGGCACCAGTTGGTGAGGCATGGTCTGGTTGCCATGGTTACCACAATTGAAGAGCAAGGTCAGGTGAGACCAACACTCACATCAGTACCTAATGGACTGTTACTCTTTTATTGGGTAATTACTAAATTACCTAGGGAAGAAGCTTTGTTTTCCATTAAAGATCTTAATGGAGATATGACTACTAACATGCTACTTCCACGAGATCTTTCACATAGAGAAAAGAATTCAGAATTTTGAAAACTAGAATGCTTTGCTAGCTCACATTCGGTTTGATAGTGTTATCCAATGGGAGTTCACGTTAAAATGAGCAATGACTAACAGCCAATCAGAATCTATTATATATGATTGTGCAATTTGCTGGGGTCCAGAACAAGCTTACTGGAGACATTTCGCAGACGGTATTTATGAAGAAAATTACGGATATGACTCAGGCTACTCGTCTTGAGGTTTGAGTTTTTTATTAAAGTTTACCTTTTCAAAATGTTCAATTGTCATCATTAAGATGCCACCAACAAATGTTCTGTAGTGATATTTTGGATGTAGTCTAGGTCCTGAGACATGGAATGGTCCTTTCTCTGGATACCCATAGAAGAGCTTCTTGTTTAAGGGTAACAGATCAACATCATGCATCGCAATGTAATCACATTCATTTCTGGCCACCAAGTAACCAACATTGAGAAGAGAAGCACGATTGAATCTGGAAGATACATGATAATTCCAAATAAATATTTCTACGTATTTAAAACTTTATATATCATTTTTGAGTAGACCTGTTCCACTATTTTCCCATTTCAGTCTACATGTCATTCCCTAATCTTGGATTGCAGGTTATGTCATTGTGGCCTCTCAGGGGAGTGTTGGTGCCATTTAACAAAAGATTTCTTATAAGCATCCATTGTTAAGGGCACCACAATGCCCGCCATGCTTTTGTCTTTTAACTCTCTTGGGAATGAGTGCAAATTAACCCATCAATAGTAAAGATTCATGAAATTAATCTCACCTGAGTTTGTCTACTTGATTCATTATAAAGATTCTATGTTTTATCTTTTTTTCATTTAGAAACTTATGCATGTGAGGTGCAAATTCTAGTAACTCCTCAAATCTGTTGCGATAAGGTACAACAATCCCAAGAACATGTGGTCCCCAGGACTCATCTTCAGCTGTCTTTATTTTATCTTTCCTTTCTTCAGGTTTTCCTGTAACGAAATTAATGCAATAAAAATTATGAACGATAAAATGTGGGGTGAGACAACAGGCGGGGTGAGGGGCTGTTTGAAGGGTGAATAAGACCAACCTCTTATAGGCTAAATATAGAATAAATCTGGGATGAGATGTAGTCCCTCCTGCTGCACATACATAGCATATGTACACTCATTTGGTACTGTCTTTATGAGGTATCCGGTCATAGGGGAAGGGGGTGTTTTAATGGTTGGAAGAAATTTCAGAGTACGTTTTAAATGACAAATAACAATCTCACCATTAAATACTAGTGTATGTTATACTCGAGATAACAACACAATGATAAAATGAAGAAATTCATGTATGTCGAAAATTCTTACAAAACATTGAACTACTACTAGTAATGATGAGTTAATAAACAACTAATTAGTAAATTTGAGAAAGGTTGTATTACTTACTTTGTCCTGTGTCTTCGTTATTTAATGTTGTATCTCTTACGTGTTGTTGACTATTTTTTGTAGGATTTAAAAAATGATTGTGTTCCTCTAGCCCATCACGTATAACTAATCTCTTCATGAACTCTCTACAGTCACACTTCTCGTCGTTCAAATATAACATAGAAATATAAATTGTAGTAGCAACGGCACATGTAAGATAGAAGAGCATAGCAAACACAACTCCACGTTGAACCATTTTTCGTCAAAGAATAACTAAATGGATTAAAATCAGAAAATCAGGTTCTGTTGGTTGAGAAAATCATCAAAACATATTCTCTTTCTCAACTGAATGCTGTAAATCAGCTCATCCTTTATCAGCTGTTTCGTCGTAGTAGCTTCAATAATTTTTCAAATTTCGTTGAAATCAGTCTCCTCATTGCTTGGTTCAAAGACTCGTGTACAATGGCTGGTTAATATTTCAGGAGATCGCTGTATAAATAAAAAATTTAGTTTAGTGTTCTCTGCAAAACAATTGCAGGTTGTGATGATTTGTAATCTAGACTGCACGAGAGAGAATGGGGACAGGACATTCGTTCTTCTAGGGGAGTACCCTGGGTGCCAGGTGTTGGGTGCCAGAGACCCGTGTGGGGTTTGGGGTTTAGGTAAAGTATGAAATAAATAATAGTAATACCTACAATTTAAGAAAAAATACATTAAAAATTCACCAATAACATAAGTTACTTTTGATTTGAAAAACACTTCCTATTTCGCATTATTTCTTATTGAAAACTTTTAAATACGACACATTAATAATATTTTTACCCCTCCCCCTACAAACGTTATTTGCGCGCTGCTCGTATACGCATGCTCGTTAGCCACGTGCATTATTTTCAAAACTTTCCATAACTCAGTATTAACAAAGTTTACCACAAAAATATCAAAATATTTTGCTTCATTAACAGCTGATTGCTGAAAAACCCCAACTCAAAGATGGTATCTTTTATATGTAACGCTTGTGGACAATCAGTTCGTAAAAATCAGGTCGAGAAACACTACCAGACGGTTTGTCGTCAGTGCAATGTTCTGTCCTGCATTGACTGTGGAAAAGACTTCCATGGCGAAGAATACGCTGCTCACACAAGTTGTATATCAGAAGCTGAAAAATATCAAGGCAAATTGTTCCAGCCTAAGGAGAAGGCGAATAAAGGAGAGCAAAAACAACAGGAATGGATAAAGGTAATTGCTATTCCACTTGTTTTTGTCTTGATGTTGTAGTTGATGAACTATGATGTTAAAACTTTGATTATATCTTCTAGCAACTTCAAGAAGTAACTGGATCTGATGCAGTCGACCCATCAATCAGAAAACACTTACAGACACTAAAACAATATTCCAATATCCCAAGAAAAAAGGCAAAGTTTCAGGTATATTAAACTTGCTGTCTTTGTTTGTCTTCATTTTATTCATCTGAATTAAGTTATTCTAATTCTCATTGAATTTCAGAATTTTTGCAAAAACAGCGTAAAGATACATGATCAAACTACTCTGGATAAACTGTGGGATGCATTTTCTGGAGGAAACAAGGTATTTTTGAAATTATATACCGTGGTAATCCCCTCCTTTCCCACCTCATTTTTTGAGTTTTTAACTAATTTTTAATTAATTGTAAAAACTATTGGATGTTATTTAAGGAAAGCACACAAAACGAGAAGTCTTCCAATGGTGAGGCACAAGTTCTGGACCAAAATAATGAAGAAATGAATTGTGAGCCTAGCAAAGTGGAACCAAATGTTAAAGAAACGAAAAAGACAGAGAAAAAGGAAAAGAAAAAGAAGAAACGAGTGGAAGAAGTTGTAGAAAATAAGAGATCAAAAAAGAATAAAACAGATGATGGCAAAAGTAAACAAAATGGAGCAGGGAAGAAGGAGAAAAGGAAACGTGATGAGAATGAAAATGAACAAGGTAATGCAAATACGATTAATGGGATTAACAGTGGATTCGGCAGAGTGGCTTTTCATCCACTGGTGGGAAAACTGAAAAACCCTCGAAGCACAGGAGAGAACTAACAAGCAACTCTACTTACATACAACTGTACAACACCAAGCACAGCAAGACTTGAACCTGGATTGTATTGGTGAGAGGTTAGCGCTCTCACCGCTACACCACCCATGCTTCCCATAAATGATATGTTGAATGTACCATTGGAATTCATGTTGTACTATACAGATAAACCATCAAAGAAGATATCAAGAGTAGAAGACAATAATAATATTGAAGAGGAAATGGTAGAAGAAAAAGATATTCAAGGTAAGTCAATTTGAAGTTTTTGTCACTAGTCATCATATAAATTGCTTTTGATGAAGTCATAAGCATTCTTATTTTAGCTTCATTTAATCTTAAGGAAACTTTAACTGGGGTAGAATAATAAAGAAGGCTTTAAAAGAGGCACCAGATAATGAGCTCCCAGTAAAGAAACTTAGGAAGAAGGTAAGATTGATAAAAAATAGCTTTACAGTTTTCATGTTTAAATATTGTTTATAAAAACATAGAGTATTAACTGCAGTGTTGTAGAAGTCTTATTCAGAAAAATTTTTTTTTTTGAAAGCTGACAACTCTCAAAACTTTTTCTTGACGGAATTTGTGGCATTTCTTTAGTATTTTCATTTTAGCCTTGTATTCAAGACAATAATTTTCAAGGGTGCATTGTTAGAATTTCACAATATTAGGATTCTAATATCCTGTTTCCTACCACATTGATTTCTGATCAATTACATACTTACTTTGAATGTCTTCTTTTAAGGTACTTGCAGAATTTAGGTCCAGAGGAGACAATAAGCCATTCACTGACAATGAATTGAGGGCACTTTTTGAGAAGAAACTGAACAAAAATCCCAAGATAAAAGTGAAAAAAGACATTGCTAGGCTTTACAAGAAGAGTTAATTTTTAAGACATTATGAAATATTAAAGAATGTTTTTTAAAGAATATATTTCATGTGTTTAAGAGATTTCCATTAATAAAACAAATAAACCAAGGTTGAAGCAACCCTTTAGTACCAAAAACCAGGGCAGATCTTCAGGCATTCTTGTGATGGAAGAATCCGGGTTATGGGGTTCCTGTTTTCCAAAGTTCCCCAACTCCACAAGAATGACTGCTTTGTAGGTTAGGGATTTTTGAGAGGAGGGTCCAAATGTATGCTTTTTACAATATTTGCTTTTAAAACTGTGCAAAAATAACTATTAGGATAAAAAAATTAATTAAACCTCGGGTATGACAGGGAAGTCTGGACCCCCAACCCTTGGATCTACAAATTTTTCATGATTGTGTTACTGGTATGTGGAAATGTTTTCACATTTCAGACCAAGTGTCAATCTCTTGAGAATAATACTGTTAAATGATGATACTCTTGGTAATGACATGTGGTCTGAAATTGAAAAACATTTATGCCCAAGGTATAGGTTTATTGTCTTCAGACTTCTCAATATCACAGAATTAAGTGTATGTTTGCAGTCTATATTGAAAAGCTAATACTTTAATATTAATTGGTTATGCAGTTAAAAATATTTATTCTTGTAATATAATTCTGTTTTTAACTATTTTAAATAGTTAATAACGACTATAACAATTCATTAATTTTGCATTCAATGATAGATTGCATAAACATCCAAATTTGGTGAATTGATATTTTTTTTACTCAAATAGTTCAACTGTAACAATGGTGTTTGGGGTTCCTGTGGTCTCATTATAGCACAGGGAACCCATTAAATATATCCATATTCATTCTTGAAAACTTGTTAAAAATCTGTTCAACAGACTTTTTAGAGACTTTGAACTGAACCAATGCTTTGGTTTACTGAGATATGATCTGTGATGGCAGCTAATAATCAAAGCCATTTGGTGTAAACCAGTAATCCTTCATTGAGTTACTACTTTATGGAGGCCACAATACAGAAATGCATACAAATGTATACACGGCCCTGTCCACACGTATCCGGAAATGTTTTGAACCGCCCTGAAACATGCTAGTGCCTAGTCCCTGGACGGATAGTTTTTCTTATTGAGCATGTGCAAAATTGTGTTTACGTCAATGTATTTGAAAAATTCAGATCATTCTTTCGTAATAAAAAAATTGAAACTTGAAACTTATTTGCGAATACCACAGTCCATAAGTATTTGTATTCGGAGCGTATTCAAAAATTTCCACCCTAGAGATTGTTTTTGAAAATTTCCAGATACGGATACCAAAATTTCCGGACACGTGTGGATGCGGCCTTAAAGCATTCCTAAATGCACATGAAGTAGTAATGACTGCATTTGTTGGGAAATATTATGGAACTATAAATCAGATAGAGAACTCTGGACAAATAGGACTCTTTGAGAAAGTGAGTTTTCTTTGGGGTTTTACTATCAGCCTCACCTGCATGATTACCACCCTTTTCCTTGCTACACACTGATTTAGACAACAGTTGTGACATGGAAATCAAGCAACAAACTACTATCAATCAAATGAATGATTTGCTATCCTTATATACTCTGTTGGCAGTGTATTGCCCTATTTTGTTATGACTGTCTCATTCAGAGTGTAGCAATAAAAACAGTGGAAAGTCAAAATTGGTCTTAGTACTGTAAAAAGATCATTTATAATATGATAATATTATATAATATAATATTATGTTTTCGGCAATTAAGTGGCAGCCTTGTCAGATGGAATAAAATTCAATTACAAATCATTGATCACCATGGAAACCATTAGTTAATCCTGATTGACCATCAGTCATTGCTGCACGAGTTGGTATCATTGATTTCTTGATATTAAATACTTGTACTATTTCCTACAGTGAACAAGAATTAAATATTTATCAGTCATTAGGGTGGAGGTTTTGCTTGAACACAAACTAAAACGTAAACAACAGACTCAGGCTCAGCTGTGTGTTGCTCACAGGCCACCACTTTTCTTACAACTGTTAATAACAGTGTTCAAGATTCCTTAAGTGTTTTTCAAAAGTTTTTAGAACATTTAAGTAAAACTCCACTTTCAAGCGATTTATCGAATGTTGTGATCAATGACGTTTATCTAAGAGTTGATTGAATGCTTTGTCATTCTGGTGGGTGCCTCATTTTTAATTTAACATTAGTGCACAAAATGAACAGCTAGTAGAAGATTTGACATCCTTTTATGATTTTCTTCCTCATGTTTTTTCCCTCAGAGTTATCAAAAGGATGGCCATTAGTGGAGAAATGTATGCAGACTACAAGTCTGATTTTTTGGTTGGAGTAGTAGGTGCTTGGAGGAATGCATGTGAGATGTTTTTCTGGCGTGAAAATTCAGTTTGGTGACATCGATAGTATTCATTCTTATTACTAGACTAACCTTAAATTCAGGTAAACTTAAATGTGTAATAACTTGTTTCCTCAAGACAATATCCTTGCATTGTCCTTCATTGTAAGGTTCAAATGGTTCTAGGAGATTTTAAAAATGTTGCATGAACTTGAATATTCAATAGCATATAAGATGCAACAGGTACAACAACAGAGTATTCAGTCAAGCATTATTAACACATTTCTTCAGAGAAACTTTATTATCTCCTTGAACATGCATTTTGTTAATACCCAAAAGTATAAATCAGGGGCAGACCCTAAATTTATTCTGCTGGGGCTTGCATCATTCAGGATTTTTGTTTTAGGAGGCTTACAAACTTAAATGCCAATAATGCAGTAGATATCAGCTCATCTAGGGGTAGGGGAGTGCTCCCCCTGCACCACTCCACTAGATCCACCCCTGTGAATTACTGTTTCCAAGATCTAAAAATGCCTTCTCAAACATCTTTACTGTAGTCTATACTCATCTGGATGGGTTTTTAAGTAAATGTCAAAATTGTGATGGTTTTCTTTTACTTACCAACATAAGGTAAACCTGTGTCTTCGTCAATATCTATTTTTGCTCGTCCATCCTAAAATTGTCAAAATATTATCAATGGCACAATAAATTTTATTTTCTTATTGAACTGCCCCCCAGCAAAGTGAGTGTAAACCTACAGTACCTTAATTAAAAATGATAAGTGGAACATATTTTCTATAGTTTGAGAGAACGATTCTGGGTTGACAATAAATTCAAATAAACCAACTGGCTGAACTTCTTCATCTGGACCTAAATGATTTAAAAGAAAAAAAATGAAATGAAAAGAAAAAAAAAAGTCATGAAGTGGAAATGAATTATAGGAAATTGGTGCCATACAATTAATGTCTTTGATGTCCAGAGGTCATCATAGACAATGCATTCTGTACCAAAACACTTCTCCAGACCCTTTCTTAGTGTATGTGTGTGTGTTGTAAGAAAAGAGCCCTGGGCTGGGTGCATGTGGAAGAGATGGAATGTAGTTAACTTTCTGCTAGGTGCACAGGGACATAGTCATGGGTAGAAAAAGGGGGCAGGGCCTTTTTTCCATTACATGAAAAAATAAACGTAATGCCAGTTTGTAATGCCAAGATTTTTTGTTGTCTGCATTTCAGGGGCTTGAGAAAAATGGGGTTATCTTTAATTTTGGACCCTCCCTTTGCAAAATTCTGGTTACACCCCTAGGTGCAGTAGCCTTAGCCAAGCACTTGTACAATGTGTGTGTGTTGTAAGGAGAGAGCCCTGGATGAGATGACAAGCAGTTTACTTACTGCGAGGTTCAGTAGCCTTAGCCAAGCATTTGTACACTCTTGCTACTTCACCAGTTGTGGCTTCTTCTTGGCTTTCAACCTTGTCAAGCTGAAAATAATGAAGTTCAGGATGAAGGACCACTAAAGATGCTAACATATATCAATCAAACAATGACATACCTGTTTGGAGTAACCTTTTCGGCAGCATTTGGTTTATCCTTGGGTTTATTGGCAGAGGGAGCCCTTGTCTTTCTCACTGGAGGTCCAATTGCAAGAGGACCAAACCTAAAACCAAAATGCTATAATATTTTACTTATAAACAATTATTTTTTAGATATAGATAAAACTTGATAAAGGTACTTTTTGGAATACAGTAACCTTTTACAACTAGTTTTCTTATTTTCTTATTAATATGGATGGAAAAGAAATGGGAATAAGCAAAATTAAAAATGAATGGAAAAACTTGAAAGGTAGATAAACATACATGAATGTCAAAGATGGAGTCCTTTTTAAGTACGGAGCAGCTTTTTTGCCAAGTCTATCCCAATCAAGCTGTAAGAGTCTTCTTTTATTGGGTCTTGAAGTGCCAACTGCATGATCATCCTCCTCTTCGTCATCATCTTGATTTGCTACTTGGGTTAAACTCCTTCCACCCATGAACGTTATCTGAAAGAACAATAAGAGATTATACCTACCATTATTAGAAAATTCGTGCCATTGGTCTTGAAAACAGACCTAACAGTCTAGGTCTCTATATCTAAGACCTTAAGGACAGTTATTTGCTAACCAGACCAACTTTAGGCTGGTAAATAGTATACATATATTTGATCCTACCAATTTTTCTGCAAAAACATCTGGATCAAATTTCACGAGATGTGTCTGTAATTTCTGTGCCTGCTGTCGTCCAAGCTTTGATGCCAAAACCAGAAAATGGGAATCCAAAACTGCTTCTCTTGTTTGTTTGACTTGAATTTAAAATAAAGTTGATAAATCCAGTAAATTACAAGACATTTATAAAAATTATGAAACATTACATTTGATGAACTATTCAGTGAATAGGGTGTTTTTTTTCCTAGATTTTGGTCTCAGAGAGGGTATAAAATTTCCATGTCTTGGACATGATTATCATTCTTGAATATGTTCATGGAATTGATAGGCTTTATAGGGATAATTTACAAAGCTGTGTCTTGAATAGGGTATATCTTTTTTTACATTGTTTTTGTCTTAAATAGAATTAGGGTTTTCAGATACACCAGCAGCACAACTCTGTCACTTAACAAACCCTGCTTCCAGGACTTTACAAAAATTCCTAAAATTTCTTTTCGATATCTTTCATTTGATGCTGTAGTCATGACCCTCTGTCTTGAACGATTAAGCAGCCATTCCTTGCTTGATCACCTATGCAAATCACTCTTCATGGCACCATTCTTTGGTTAAATATTAGTTCCTGGAACTGTGATTTTATCAATACCTTCGTCAAATAGTTCTTCAGCCCTGTCAAGAGCCTTGTGTAATCCTTTAGACTCTGGTTTAATAAATTCCAGGCTATTTTCTGAAAGGAGAAGAAAACAAAACAAAGGATTCCTATATGGATAACAATTACAGTAAAATGTTATATAAAATATAGAGCAGTATATATATAACATTTTAAATAGACAAAAAGAACAACTAGATGTTTCTTGAATAGATATTTCGGACGATATCCATCGTCCATCAACTGATGATGGACAATGGATATCGTCCGAAATATCTATTCAAGAAACTTATAGTTATTCTTTTTGTTTATAAACTCTTATTAGCCCATAGAAACAATTTAACGTTTTAAATGTTTTGATTGATATAGGTGGCACTGATTCTGTATACTTTCTATTACTACAAGGACATAATACTGACAAACTCCGAAACTAATAAACCCACGCAATGACAGTGCTTTAGGCAACAGAAACTACAAAGGATATTAAACTTATTTAGTAGAGAATACAGATTTATACGATTATAAACATTATGAGCTTACTTTCTGTTTCGGAGATCAGCTCGCGGTACTCATACCGAACTTGTTTTCGCTTCTCTCGATCTTCGTGAGGGTTAAAATGTTCTGGTTCTTCGTTGACGTCGTCTCCCATGATCCCAAGAAACGACTAAAAGTTAAGGGTTATGCTTTTGGTGAGAAAAATCAGCGAAGTTTTGAAGAAGAAAACTTTTCGCACCCAAATGCTTCCCGCGCTACAGTTCACATGTCCACAAAATGACGTCATATTTGACACGTGATCACATTCCCATATGACTCAAGCTACTAGCAAAATGTAGCCTCAAATTTTCAGTATTTTGAAATATTTCTATAAATTAAATCGACGGTCTTTTTGTTCGTCCTAAACTGATTGAAACATAAACAAATTAAAAATAATCTTCCAACTCAGTTCAAAAATTCAGTGAAAGATTCATCCTTTTCTCTCTTTTTTGACTTTTTTTTTTGACTCCTTTTGACTCTGATATAAACTAACAACCGACGCGCACGAACAACATTTATTTTCTAAGGATATTTATGATAGTCAGTAAAAAAGCTTTGATCATTACACTTTTATTTTATTTGATGGCTCCTAAAAGAGCCGGTGTTAATTTTTTGCTGGGTGTGACTCATTTACTACTGGTGAACTTGGTGACAGCCTTTGTGCCCTCACTGACGGCGTGTTTGGCAAGCTCGCCTGGAAGAAGAAGGCGAACAGCAGTTTGAACTTCACGTGAAGTAATGGTGGATCTCTTGTTATAATGAGCCAGGCGAGAAGCCTCCCCAGCTATCCTCTCAAATACGTCATTGACGAAAGAGTTCATGATGCTCATCGCTTTGCCTGAGATACCAGTGTCAGGATGGACCTGCTTCATGACCTTATAGATGTAAATGGAGTAACTTTGCTTTCGCTTTTTGGTATACTTCTTTGCTGTAGACGCCTTTCTCTTTCCTCCTTTCTTAGCACTCTTCTTTGCAGCCTTTGCCATTTTTCCCGGACTTTATATGCTATTTCACAAAATCACAGAAGTAAAGGTTAAGCTTTTTTTGTTGAGGATTAAGTATTTATATACGAGCAGCGGAGACAGCAGCGGATCGAAAGACTCTCATCCTTTTCGGACGTTATAGGAAAATGGATAAAATAAATGACACTAGGAAGGCTTTTTCTGTTATCTCGAATACAATTGGACAGCTTTGTAGCACTTACATGGCTTTGATATCAAGACTGACAGGCCTAGACGTCAAGTTTATAATATAATGTCTAGCTAGAAAGATCGTCATTTTGATTGGTACTTTCTTTGGATGTTAATTTTGATTGGTGGATTCGGATCTTCTCTTCAGTACAAAGTATATAGTTCCTCAAATCTTTTGCAGTGTAACATTCTGCTATCGTTCTTCTAAAAGTTGTCGTCTGGATAGTATTTTGACCAACTAAATATGTCTGGCCGTGGTAAAGGAGTGAAATCTCGAGCAAAGCCGAAATCCCGATCTGCAAAAGCAGGTTTGCAGTTTCCAGTCGGTCGTGTTCATCGTTTCCTGCGCAAAGGAAACTACTCAAAGAGAATCGGTAGCGGAGCTTCAGTTTATTTGGCCGCTGTTCTGGAATACCTTGCTGCAGAAGTTCTAGAATTATCTGGAAATGCCGCCCGAGATAATAAGAGGCGCAGAATAATACCTCGTCACATTCTGTTAGCTGTCAGGAATGACGAAGAGCTAAACAAATTACTCAGCAGTGTCACTATTTCTCAAGGCGGTGTTATTCCTAACATTCAAGCGGTGCTTTTGCCCAAAAAGAAGGAATAAAATGCTAAATGAAAAAACGGCTCTTTTAGGAGCCACCAAATGCAATAAAGTGAATGTCCCTAATGCTTGAAAAACAGAAATCATTTTTGTATTCCATATCCTATATAGGAGTCAAACGTCATTGCTTTTGAACATCAAAATTTTTACTAGTAGTAAAGTTGAGGAAAGAGTGGAAATAAATAAAATTATTTTTAAGTTTCTGTAAATTTTACTGATATGTTATTTCAGGACTCTAAACTGAATATTTCTGTATAAATATTGACCTTTTTAAATGAGTATAGGAGATCGCACAAGTCTCGAGTACAATTTGGAAATTAATAGACACGAGTAATATTTTGAAAGTTCTGTAATTGCACTCACCTAAAGGCTCGTGCAATTAAAGAACTTTAAAAACATTAAGAGTGTCTGTTAATTCCAAATTGTACCAGAAGACCATGCGTGTTTTTATTTATAGTTCACTCAACAAAATTTCAGTAAAAAATGCAAAGCGGCGCCGTCCATCTTTGTCTATTTGGCGGCCGATTTTCAGTCCATCGCGCAACTGAAATGTATAAAAAAGATTAGTTCTTACGGCTTTAAAGTTTTATTTATTTGTTCCTTAAGTACAAAATGATAGAAAATAAAGTTTTGACATTGTTTTGGCTGTGTTGCCATTGCGACTTAATTCGGTACTCCTACGGAGTACAATTAACGCTATAATTGTACTCCTCTCGACCACTCAGAATCGAGTAATTTTGTTGAGTGTACTATAAATAAATAAAAAAGAGAACTGCCATCCACTAATTAAGAAATCTAGAGACCATCTTTATCTTGAGAGATTCCTTCTTTCTGGTTGCATTCGGGATTTTCTTCGTAAAATAACCAAGGTAAGGAAAGGTAAAGTACTTTAAGAAGAAATAAAAGAGTTTTGGCTTTTGGGGTTCCTGTGGTCAAGGAAACAACGCAGGCTCAAATGAAAATACGAGGTCTCCATGACAACGTGTTTTTCCTTCACGAAATGGCGATTTTGCTACACTGGCACACGAAAACATACCTCTAAAATGGCTTATATTTCTGCAACTGGAGGCTATTCGACACCACGAAATACAGGTTATATTTTAATCTATACTCTAAACCATTCATAATGCAAAAAATTGGGAACATCTACTTGCAATCAGCTGACTTTTTGAAGTCTAACATCCTGGACACCTTTTCTCCCTTTGTTTACATTCAGCTTATTTATTGTAACATTGATATTTTTTATCTAGTATCAAGAGGGTGGTCCCCTCCAAAATCGCATGGAGCCGAGTTTTTTCCTGTGGCTTCAGGCGTTCAAGTTCCGTATGTTGGAGGTGACGAGTTTGTGGTAACAGCTGAGTCCTTAGAAAGACCTTCGATTTATCAAACAGATATTGTTCCTTCAAGACTTGCACATTATAATTCCTTGGTTTCCACAGCAGTTATTCAAAATAGTCTTGATGTTATAGGGAAAAAGAGATCAGAATCTCCCCAGAATGAACAGAATGAGAAACTAATCCAAGTTTTAACTCGAATACCACCTACGGTAACTGATAGAACGAATAATGAAGTAAGCAAAAGTTATTTGAAGAAAATAAGTAGTGGCTTCTCGTTTTCTGACGAAGTGGTCATATCTCGTGCACCACACACAGTTCCATACCAGGAAAAGGAAGCTCAAAATGTATTCAAGGCTGATGGTGTTGTAAAGTTGAAGCCCAGAGTTGTGTCAGGCCTTACTGGAAGGCATGACCCTCGAGGGTCAATCAGGCACCATGTTCCTTGTCACTTGAAGGGCCCAAGAAGACTAAAGCCCTTAAAAAAGCACCATATTACCGAAAGTCAAAAAGACTCTACCGCCATTTCATTAGCAGAAGTTAAGCTGATCCCAAAAGCTGGCAAATTTGATGATCAAATCCCAAAAGAACTGTCCAGACATGGTTGGGATGAGTTTGTTTTATCATCACTCAGTAAAGCAACGGCTGACTGGATTGTCAATGAGCACATTTCAGGAGTCGAAAAAGAAAGGCTTGCTGGATTTTTGAAAAAGAGGTACAAGGATGTAGAAGAAAATTCAAAAACTCAGAAAGCTGCTTTACCAAAAGACGAAGCAGGATCCGTAAAAAAGGAAAAATTCAAAGACAAAGACCTAAAGACAGAACAAACTGCAGAAGTTCACCTAACTTCATCTTTTTTTCTACCTCCTGGTGTTGGAGACAAAAAATTTGACACTAAAAATTTCTATCAACAAGAACTTCTAAGTGGAGCTTTTCCGTTGTCGTCTAAAAAGTTAAAAGAACAAAATGCTATAGTTTTAGACTCTAACGATAAAGTAAAGTTTAAAAAACACCTTCAAGAGAACTTCCCACAAGGGGCAGTTCCATGGTTTCCAAGTGAGTTAAAGGAAAAGAAATCAAGCATGTCACAGATTGGAAGACAGAAGAAGGGACTGCAAAGATGGAAGGATCTGCCATCTGTGATACAGGTAAAAGTTTCTTTGGTCTGTAAAAAACTCATTTACTTTTGGTATATCAACTTAACCTGTGACTGGTTCACAAACTGTGAGATTGATATGCTCAGTGAAAGTTTCATAAGACTTTGTGTTAGTCATTGCATGTGAATCGAGTTTGCTTGATGTGTTGCTCTTTCCTATGGGTTTTTCTCCAGGTTCTCTGGTTTTCTTTCCCTTATAAAAATCCCTTAGCTTCTACCTTAAAAGCCACAAGCTTCTAGCTTTAAAGAGTACCATGTATAAATAAAAAGATTTATTTTATTTTATTTTTTCACAATTCTATTAAAGGTTAGTTTTGGTGCCAATACAATGCTAAACAATAGTGCACCTAGCTCTATATTTATTGATGATTAGATATCTTTAATATTATTCCAGGATGACAGCTACATTAATACATCAATGTATATGATGAGCAGTTCAGATATGGACATATCAGAATTAAGCGCTGAATATAAACAAAGAAAAAAGATCAAGGAGGATATCAATGTTGTGAAAATTGGTATGTTCTGTGACTTTAGATTCTTGGACATGATTATTAAGAGATCACATGACTTCACGCCATAGCTAGCGATAGATATTGGAGGCAAGAACAATTGAATCTGGTCTAATCTTATTTACATAAGAAAGGATTCTCTATTATTGGGCCTCCTGTCATGGATGCCATCTAGTGATGGTGCAAAGCCTCTATTAGTTTGGAATTTTGATTGGCCTTTTTTTTTCTGTTTCAGCTGAGGAATGGAGGTCCAAATGGTTCCTGGACAGGAAATGGCAGAATAGCACAACGGAGGAACTTCTTAAAGCAATGGACGACATCAATGATCATGTTCGTTTAGCTGCAGTAGCTGCCTGTAGCAAGGCTGCAATGATTAGAAAGACAAAGAAAGAAGAACCAGTACTACAAGGCAAGAACATCTTAGAAGTGAAGATTTTGCGCACGCTCTCATTGGTCGAAAAAGTGCAACTATGAATGATTATCCATTGCACAGATCATGAGGGCTAGATTGGAGGAACGTTTTGTGCGCACGCTTGAATACTTTGCTGTTTTCTAATCTGACAGAGAGAGAGAGAGAGAGAGAGAGAGAGAGAGAGAGAGAGAGAGAAAGAGACAAGGAAATAGAGAGACAGAGAAAGAGGGAGGGAGAGAGAGGTGGAATAGAAATCAAAACGACCGTTCTCGCTAATATTTTATAATGTGATATTTATGTCCAGTGCATCCATATTTTTGTTTTAGGCATATCGCTGGACAAAGCAAAAGAAAGTGAAATCTCCCTTCAAAGTACTCTTGAGCCCGAGTTATTTGATAAAGTAACGCAACTGCTTCAAGACCGGAATGTCCATGTGAGAATCGCTGCAGCCATTACACTCTACACCTTGAACAAGCCAAATGAACAGGTAGCTGGTTTGTTTCCATTCTTAGACAAATTTTGTATGGCTTTGCACGCAAGACATGGGACAGCGCGCTCGAAAATTAGAATACATTTTCTGTGTCTGGCTGAAAGTCTAAGCGGCCTCACAATTTAGGATTGACGTCATCAACTGAATCATATATCATACACGGTGCGCTAATTTTTGCTGGGACTTGTGCTGGAAAACGTTCTCGACACTCAACGACCATAGCTTGAGTTTTTCTCACAAAAACAACTTGCCACGAATATGAAGTGACACTTCTTAAATCAGAGCAGGGGTGCTTTCCAATTACCTGGAAAAACTGAAAATTCCTATTGGAAAACAACTGGGTTGTGTCATTCCGACCGGAAAGTTCCGGAAGACTATTTCTTCCGATTGAGATTACCCACTTTTACCGCTCTTTTCGGTTCTTCCGGTAGACGCGAGTACCATTGTTTTCTTACCATTAGCGAAAAAATAGCTTGCTGGTTCCAAAACAGGGATTTTTATTGTGCAAGGTGAAAAACCCGGTTGGAAGTCACATGCAAGTGCGCGTTTTCATATATTTCACCCTACACTTGCATTTTATAATGAATATAATTGATGTTATATTTTAGGCGGAGAGTGTGTTACTTTGGTCTATAGAACATGGAGGTCCTCCGGAGAAATGGGCTGCTACCCAGTGTCTCGCATTAGCTGGTATCGTCTGTGATCAGGTCATCAATGAATTGGTCAGGCAGCTGCATTCTGATAACTCTGTTCGTGCTGTTGAGGCTGGAGGTCTGTTGGCAGAGCTAAGTAGGCTCTCAGTAAGTCATTTCATCATGATTGCGCATTTCCTTAGAATATGTAAAAGGAGATGACTTTCTTTCTCTCACAAAAAGAGCTACAACTCCCTGACATCCTAACCTTGCTGTACGTGTTTCAGGTGGGAGGGCAAGCGAAGGCAGCACCTGCATTTCCTATTTTATATTTCAATGCCTATCGATCCTTATTTCTTTTAAAAGCAACTAATACTATGGGAAAGACGGTGAGAGATCCCTATAGTTTGAATAGAAGTTCTTCAAAGAAAGTCATCTCAAAGTCGCCTGTTTTTTTTTTTTTTGGCAGAACGGTTTTGCGAAGTCTATAGAAATTCGTCCAATTCGTGCAGTAGGAAATATATTGATCATTGTCTTTTCTGTTTAGGGTATTGTACAATCACTGATAGCTGAACTCCTAAACAGCAGTAGCTGGAAAGACAGAGCGACAGCCTGTAAAGTCATCCCTAAACTCAAGGGAGGTATTAATAAGGTACGCCGAGAACCGTGGACTAAAGTACGACAAACTCGTTCAACTTTTCGTACTATATGACAATTATTCGCCGAAGGCGAAGCGAATACCTGGGAATAATAACCGAAACGAAGTTGAGGTTATTATTCCCGATATTCACTGAGCCTGAGGTGAATAATTGTTTTAGTATAAATACACAGGTGATTTTTTCCAAAAAATAAGAGGAAAAAAGAAGATAATAGACAAATTCCCCCCCCCCCCTGGAAACAGCAACAAAGCAGCTGGCGGAAATGTTGCAGGGTTTTTGGAGCTCTCATTGTCGCGTTCTACCCGAGGAATAAGCAACATCAAACTAGAAATAAGAGACTACAAAAATATAATTTTTTCACTGATATTTTTCTAGGACATGACGCATAAGCTGTCACATCTGATGTGGAGTGACTGGAGTAAAGAAGTGCGGACTGCTGCTGCACAAGCACTGGGGAAAACTGGGAACGGAAAGGTAAACAATGGTGTAAATCATAGTTTGCTAGATGTGAGTTATTATTATTATTATTATTATTATTATTATTTATTGTTGAATATCTGAGCCATTCATATTCCTATGGTTCTTCAAAGTGGGTTTAAGTTCACCAGCGAGATGCTTGAAACTTTTCAAATTTTTCCGGGTCCTTGGTGATACATGCACGCGTACCAGTCTTGTTTACTTGTTTGTCAGTATCAGTGAGATTCCAAGAAAAATATTTAAATTTTACCTTTTTTTTTATTTACAGCTTGTCCATGACGCCCTCCAACAAAGAATCACGTCAGGAAATGAGCGCGTTAAGGTGGACGCACTCAAGAAAGTAAGTGCGCGGAAACTCGCATGTTGACTCTAAATTTTACATACAGGACGTTTTTGCGTTTGACGGGCGATTTGGTAGCCTGCGCGCAGCCCAAATTTAGCCAGAAATTAAGTCGAGCTGCACGTTTGGAAGCTAGATAAGTTTAAGTCCCTTTTCCCTCCCCGGCGCACCATGCACTAATACACGTGTGATACAAGCGACATAATTTAATCATTACTTGTTCTCTTGTATTTCTAGTTATCTAATCTTGGTATCATGACTGTTCGTTTACTCCCTGCTTTGCTCCAGTGTTTCCATAGTGAATATGTGTCTGTAAGGATTGAAGCAGCTATGGTAAGTATATGAAAATATCCTTACTAATTGATCAATCATGAGTCTAACTGCTTCTGATGTATTTGGTTGGATTAATCAATAATCTCAAACCATCAGTCGATGTAACCAGGGGTGCTTACCATTTAAACCAGTTCATCCGGTTAGCGATTCATTCGGTAATGGTAAGAAAGAGCGGGAAACTTTGGCTTTCAAAAATGGTACACGCGTCTACCGAAAGAGCCGAAAAGAGCGGGAAAAGAGGAATACCTCAATCGTAAGACTAAGTTTTCCTGAACTTTCCGATCTAAATGATACATGCAACTTGTTTTCCAACCGGAATTTCCGGTTTTTCCTTGTAAATGGTAACCCCCCAGTTTTCTTGGCTCTCGAAGTTAAGGAAAGATTTATATATCATCGTTATCAAATGACCAGAATGATTGTAATGAATAGGACATCATGCTGTACTTAGGTTAAACACTCATTATAATTAGATGATGTACAAGATTGAAACCGGACTAATTTCTTCGTGTAGGCCGCTGGTCAGTTAAAAATAACTGATGACAAAATGTTAAACGAGCTTCTTTTAATCGCAAGTAATGATCGAAGCTGGAAGGTCAAGGCGCACGTTATGAAAGGTAAAACATGTAGATATACATATACAGGCTCTCCGGTGATGGGTGCATGGGGCAGGCTATTTTGTTAAACAATGTACACCTTTGTTACAATATTTTTTAACCATTCTGAGGTTAAGAAAAAGAGTGGGTCGACTTGGAATTGCAGTGCATTGTGGGACTGTTTTAGGGGGCCTTTTCCATGATGCCGTCTATTTTGTCACCCAAAAACGTCCCATAATGCACTGCTATGCCGATTCTACCCGATTTTCTTCTCAACCTTGGAACGGATCATAAATTGGTAGTTGAGATGGTATAATAGTTTTGCGCAGCCTCTACTTGTCGCCCAATATGGCGGGCAAAGTATCATGTGATTGCTAGTGAAGCTTCATGCGACCGTTAATGGTAGTCTAGAGCTGGACCCACTTTTGTCGGTGCTCGCGCGGCGGAGACGAACCGAGTAGCGCAAATAGACTGGAAAGAATAGTAACGGCAATCAGGTCAATCTCGTACCCATACCCTGCGGCGAAAAACGAGGGCTCTGGAATAATCCATTAGAAAATGAAAAGACCAGAAAATGAACACAGAACTTTGTTTCAAAGCATTATTTACATTAATTCTATTTCACTTCCGGAAACTGCGCATGCGCCAAAAATGGGACGAGATTGCGATCAGGTTTCCTTTGCGCGCGCGGTATTTCCTTTTGAGTTATAAATTTATCAGTTGGTGAAAAAGTGGTTCCAGTTCTGGTCTAACCGCTGACCGTCTTACCATTTCACAGCTCTAGGTAACATTGGTATTGTCAACGATCGCGTAACAGAAGTGCTATTATGGGCTATACGCTATGACAAGACGGCAGCAGTACGTGCAGAGGCCTGTAATGCGGTATCGAAGCTACGCATCAGGGATCCACGCATTCTTGCTGTTCTACAAGACAGACTGGTAGTCGAGACGGACGATCTCGTTAAAAGGTACTCCAATGACTAAACTAATATATTGATAACTTGTTTAGAATAGAGGCTTTTCAATATCTCGTTATGGCAGGAACTGAACAACGGAATCTGTTCTAATCTGATTAATACGAGAAAAGACTATTTTCGTGCCTTTTGTCGTGGCTGCCATCATGCAAAGCTTCTATAGTCTAGTTTATTACCTATAATACTTTCGTGTTTATTACCTATAAAATTTCGTGTACAAATCGACAAACGTCTTTGGGTGGGCCGTTAGAGTCGTGGAAGTAAAATCTCGAGTTGCTTGCTCTAATTAGTAAGTTTGAAAAAGGTGTAGTAGATATCTTAAGAAGCGAGAATAAAAATGAGTCGAGTCAGTGACGCTCACTTTTTTCCCCACTTGCTTCGCTCATGACTCTGATTCTCAGAGAGGTCGGCTTGAAGCAAGTGTCATCTACTCACACACACATGGCGCATGTCTCCACTCTAAGCTAAACTTTGTCCTTCATCTTATTCAACAGAGAGGCAATCTTCACTCTAAAATGTCTTGGTGTCGAGCCAACGGGAGATTTAGAAATGCTTGAAGCAATAAGAAAAGAAGTACGTCGATTGTGTACACGTGATGTGATTGTCTCACACATCATCGACGAAGATAAAGCCCAGTCTTACTCTAAAGACTACAAGAGACTTTTCACTACCGCTGAATCTGGCTCAGCCACAACACCCTTAGAATCCTTGAAAATGAGTAGAGAAAAGAGCATGGCATCACGTGCGACCAGTCAATTGTCAGAACGAGGCTGGGATCCTATATTGGGAGGCTTCCAAGCCCGAGAAAGAATGTCACGAGCTCCTACCCCTGGAACCTTACACATGGATCATTCTTATTTACCTATGGACTTGAACAGTGCGTCATCTGAAAATAGCTCTGTTATTGCTCTGGATGATGATGCTTTTTCAGATGATGATGATTATAATGACAAGGAAAAAGTTGCCGGAAATACAAAGGAAGACGAGGATAAAAAAGTAAAGCAGCCGTGTCTAATGATCAAAGCTTTAAGCCATCAACTTCACAGACTACAATAATCAATAGCCCAGAACCGAATAACAATCTAAGTCAAATAAGAAATAATAGCGGAGAAGTTGCTACACAAAAGGAGACAACGGGAGACCCAAATGCACAACCTGCCGTCGTGGATAAAGAATCTCGGTCAGCGGCTGCGAGCGCAGAGGATGCGCAGGATCTTGGTTCAGATGTAGATTCCAATAAAGAGGATCCTGAACTTTTAGGCCTCAAAGATGATTTTAGTGAAAAACGAAGTGTTGCTTTGAGTCAGTCAGAACAAGATGATGATGATGGTGGTGACTAGGAATTATATAGATTATATTTATTTATGTACATTGAATAATATTATTTTTGTTTTAAAGTCAATGAATACACTAGACAGTCGGGCTGATTAATTGCCGTCCAATAGCCCACTTCCGAGATATGCTTCGCTTGCTTGTCAAGCACAAAGGTTTCAGTATGAGGCTACGTGCTAAATTAAATTAATTCTTACCGCAAGTCACGAATGACTGAGCATTGAGCACGTAGCCTCGTACTGAAACCGTAGATGAATGGTGCATGTGACGTCATAGCCGCCATTTTGATGAACTTTAACAAAGAATCGTTTTCAACCAACATGGCGGCCATATCTTACCCTCTTAGGAGCATGGTGGTGGAGAATATGCTGATACGTACTGATATAAAGATGAGAATATCTGATACCGATATAGGTCGTTAGTAATGTTCCATGCTGCATATGCATACAGTACTAAAAGAATGCCAAAGGCTTGATGATGGCGAAAAAGCAAGATAATCAGAAAAAATCTGTTAAAACTTTACAAATTTTTATTGATTACTTTACATTCCAACACACCTATATAAAACAACTATACAAACTTGTTTTTAGGTTTGATCGACATCCAAGGTGAGGTCGACCAGGTTCATTGTTGTCTTGGTAGAGTTACAGCCTCGTAAACCAGCAATATATCGAGAGGGTTTGGGTACATTCGATGAGTTTTCTCGTTTGGTTTGAGTAGAAATCTCCCTAAAAAGCCATAGAACAAAAAATCGATTAACCTTGCGAAACAAATGACTGAATCGAGGCTTCGATTCGATGGCATCACGATGACGTCATTGACCTCAACATTACCAGACTCCCTTGCACACTTTCTTTCTATGTTCATACAATTATAACCAATTGTCTTACTATTCTCATGAGGGAATACAAATTTAAATAAGAAAGAAAATTGGGGAAGCATTATAGTAGTGGGAGTCAAACGACGCCATCATACAAACGTCCTACGCAGTATCCGTTTTAAAGAGTACTACAAACATTAAACTCGGGAGAGCAAAAAAATGTTCTCAATGACTTAACCTCCACCTGAAACGATCAGTCATGAAAAAATAGCAATAAACTTTTTGGTAGAACTGTTTTTCATTTTGGACACGGAAGTAAGTCGTTTTTACGTATGACTGACGAGTGCTGTTATCATCAAGGAAGTCTATAACTGATGCATTTTGTGATAAAGACATCGACATACCTGGGCAGGTAGACTTGGCTGACATTATCTCGTCGAAAATTACTCAGATCGGTCTGTACCGAGTGTGTTAACTTGGTGCGTAAGTTGGCCTGCAAGAAATATCAAGAAAGTATGTTGAATGTAACACATCAGTATAATAGATAGCACCCATAACGTCAAGCAGCCAAATTCATGAAGAACTCTTCATGTGCAAGTACTCACTCAAACCAAAGACGGTATTCTAATAATCTTTATTTTCTAACTTTGAGCCTTTATTTTTCTTCCCGTCACGAAACTCTTATTCTAAAAATTCCCATTTTTCTTTTTGCGCATTTCGTGTAACTTTGTCCAAACCAAGATCGCGACTTGCGCAAACTTTGTGTGATTCGGCTTAAGTTATTTTATTTGTAATCATTCAGTCCTAGCACGCAAGACAATAGAATAGAACTCATTGCGCATGGATAGAACATCGTTCGACAATATTTATACAATACCAGTTTCAGCGCTTTGCGTCTCAGCTCCCATTCGTTCCATTCATACGATTTGACGATGTTAGTTTCTATGAAATGGGTGTCTGTCTGGGTACCACTGTCGCACTTGGTGATGGGTGCCTCGATCATACGACCCTGGTCACGCAGCTATACAACAATAACATAATCAATTCAAACTTGTCTCTAATCCATAACAACACAAATGTTGGAATATGCCATTGTTTAAACCAATGATCAGCACTAACCTGAGTGTAGGGCGTAATGGATGCAAATTGTGTATGTAGCTCCAGAAGCTGAATCAATTCAGGTGATCTCTTAGCTGCCTCAGCTACTTCTGTAATATAACTACACAAGAGAACCGGCATTATTAAGACAAGTGAAAGTAATACAAAAAAAAAAAAACGCGACTGAACGCTACATAAACTTTTACAATATTTACTCAACAAAACACCCCTTAATGTACTGCACCATGGGATAGAATGAGTCTGAATAGCCTTTGTTCTAACATTAGTGGCTGTGACAAGAATATAGACCCTGTTGTAGCATCCCCGATAAGGCTGATAAAATCGAACTAAGGAGAGACAACCAAGGAATTATATATTGGTGGTTTAATCAACCATTCACAATAGGATCAAGAAAAAGACATGGTGGCCACGTTTGTCGGCAGGTGCAAAAAGATTTAATGAGAAGTCTTTTTATAAAGACTACCAATTGTAACGTAAAAACGAAAAATAAACGAAGAATCCATAGGACCTACCTGTCAGGCGCATTAGAGAACTCATAAGCAGCTTCCTTGTCTTTGAAGGCATAGTAGTTATTCTTATACTGAAGCACACCAATAGCTGGGTTGGAGAGCAATAGAAGGCGATCATATGCCACTAATGACCATCCACAAAATCCCTGAATAGAAAGCAAAAATACTCATGTTAATAAAGTTGTGGAGAGAAAAGGAAAACAATTTATATCCATGAGCCTTGAAAGGAAATAAAAAAATCATGTATTGACCTGACTATTCAAGAGCATTTAAACTTTGAGATACAAGAATATTTTGATGAACATGCGCTTTTCTAATTGTTTTTCTATCTCTCTCTCTCTCATATGCTCAGATAACAGCCTTTACAGTGACTGTGTTAACAAATCTCATTGTTAGTAGTATTCACTATATTTTAAAGTATTCTTACTAGGAATGGACCCAATCCACCTAAGCATAATATTTTTTATGTGTCATGTGTCATTAACTTGAGATTAAGAAACTTTGTTTGAGTTGTATATTTATGTGAGAGGGAGGAGGTGCAACCTTTTTGCTAAGTTTGTTCAGTTTTTGATGTCTTACCCGATACTGAATTGGCAGTTTGTCAAAATTCTTGGTGGTCTGGTGAAATAACACTTCTATGTCGTCATTGTTGATTTCTTTTGGATTTATGCGACTTTCTTCAGATAATGTCTATCAAAGAATAAGACAGTTTATGTATAAGATATCAAATTCATATCTAATTTTTGTGAAACATTAATGTTTTCTCATATCAATATCAGAAATAAGACAGTATAATTGATAGGTAGAAAACTTTAGTGCAACTTGCGCATACACATGCTGCGCAGTGATGCTAAGACAACGTTATGCCTTAAGCTCAGTGATTATCGAAATGGGGGACCTATTAATGAAGTTTTCTCCTGTAGGTAAAATGGGGAATATAGTACTTTTAAGACTTTCAAGTGGAAAAATGATGAAGTCATTTTAGGATTTTCACATGAATTTGAAACAGCCTTTTTTCCTTTCACAGCCATCATTGGACTAACAACAAAAATATTGACATATTCAGTGAAACTGTTTTAAAATCATATGGACACCATAAAAATGATTTGCAAGCTTCTTTTTTCTTCCAAAAGAGACATACTTCAGCAATCCTCTCATCATCTGTCTTGACCTCGATGTTTTCTAAGTATGGTTCAAGGACCTCCTCTGTTAATAATTCCTTGTGAACCTAACATAAAGAATCATTAATGAATTAATTTTTTATTCTCTGCTAGAAGCTATGACACTGCTGGATTTTAAGGTAGGTTTTTGATTTTTGCAAGACTTAGTGTAAAGGTGCAATTACACGGAGCAATTTTCGCTGCAACTTGCCTTGCAACGGTGTTGTGACATAAGTTGCATTGAGCATTGCAGAGTGTAACCTATGGTTCAATTTAAAATGTGGTGAGAACAAGTTGCACCAATTGTCATGAAAAGTAGAATTTGTTTCTACTTTTGGCAAATTATATATTTCATCTCAATTGCATGTAGACACTCTTACTATTTTTGTTGTAATGCTTTGTTGCAATATGCTATTGATTTGTGAGAGACAAGTTGCAGAGAAAATTGCTTAATGGCACCTTTAGCTCTCCCTTAAGTAATGGATGATGTACCTTGGTGAAGGGCTCCAAACTAGCAAGAATATTGCTGAGTACACTTAGTAACACCATCTCATCTTGAAATCCTGTCCAGATGTGAGCAAGAGTAATGAACTGAGGCTACACAAGGAGAGACAACATACAGCGTTAATCACTTAGTTATTATATTATCTACTATCTACACCAGTAGTTCCAAATACATACATAGACTTGAGCAGTTGGGACAGCAGTCTTGGACTGTACTGTCATCTTGAGGGTCTCCATCCTGGCAGATAATTGAGACTCTAGGGCTTCTACTTGTTGGGCACAACCAATAACATCATTCTGTATATTATATTAATGTATTAGTTTCTGGGCAAGTTAGAGTTGCTTTGGTCAATTTGGTCAAGTGAAGATTAGTAGATAGTCTTAATATCCCCAGGGGAGGAGCATGGGGAGTGAGGGATCAATTAACACCCCACCCCTAAGGATAAGACTAGCTACCGGTACTAATCCTTGCTCGGTCAAACTGACCAAACCAACCACCAAACATTGAGCAAGAGAAACACAGGGACTGCTTGCAGTCTAAATATGGTAGGTTTAGAGTGGGGTTAGATGGTGTATGATAGTCTAGAGTAAGGTACTGAGTATATATGCTGGTTAGAAGTCTTACTGATAATGAGGTTATTGCATCCACTTTGGAATTATAACATGTTAAGAATAAAAACCAGTTCAATATATAACTTCATACCAGCAGTATGTTAAGAAATGCTTCATGTTGTCTAGTATTGATGAGAGCTTCAGAGAGAAGTTTCTGTACATTTTCCTCAATTTCCAACTCTTTCTTTCTTCCCTTTTCTAACAGTGCTACAAAGAAAGAAAAGAAGGAAACTGAATGTAGGGATATAAATTTTATTTATTTATTAAGTAGGTTTCTAGTCGTTTAAGGGCTTTCAAACTAATTACTCAATAGGGAGACTTTTTAATTAACACACCCTACTGCAATGTTCTATTCACGACACAGAATGCAACGCTCAACTGGATATATAGGATGAAGGAGAGATGTAATACAAGTACTACAAAAAAACACTGCACATGTGAGCATATGCATATGGAATATGCGCATTATAAATATTACTGTTATTATCATTATTAGGATGGTTGAGTAGGTGGTCAAAACACATTTTCAAAACAAAAACACAAAGTACAAAGCACTTGTTTGAAGTACTAACTATTTAAGGATCAGGTCAAACATCATGTGAGCCAAACCTTATTGAAACAATGGATAACAAGGTGGTCTTCTTTGATGTCATTAGGTTTGGCTCATGTGAAGTTTGACATTTGATCTTAGTCTAATATTGTTTTAATGTATGGGATACCTGTGTACAAAAAGGCTAGCTTGGTGGAACCCAATAGTTCTGTCTGTACATTCTGAGTGGTTGCTGGTACAGCTTCATTAAGGATTGCTGGCACTAAAACATTAATCAAATCATTAAAATGAGCCCTAAAGTTCAGAAATGCCTTGTTGAATGGCCTGACCAAGGCCATTAACACTAACTAACAAAAGAATTTTGTCTATTAGTGACAGTAAATACTATATGCCTGTCCCAGTTGTGCGTAGGGTGGATAGCACTATCCAATGGATAAGTCAGTGCTGTTATCCAATAGGTTTATCCACTGGATAAGATTTATCTGTTGTATTGGCCACTATCTACCCTTCACACAACAAGGCCCTGGCAAATAATCTAGATCAATTTTCTATAGTCAAAATGAGTGTACTATATATTCTGTATATACTTACAGTCATCTATGCCTTCTCCTCCCTTGCCGCACTCTCTGTTGAATAACCTTATTCCAGTCACTATCAGAGTCAACTCATTTAGTTGTCTCTCCTTGTCTCGTTTGTTTAGTGACATGAATGTTCCAAGTTCTGTTTGTGGGAAAACACTTTGCAAAGCAGCTATACAAAAAAACACATTAAAGTAGTTATTAATTACTGAATATAATCTATTATAATTATTATTCATATTTATTGCTTTTAAGATAATTGATATGTTGTGATAAGATGATGTGCTCAAAGAAAATACTGAACCCATTTCAATGTTACGGCATACTAACATGATGTCAATACCATATTTTTCAACCTGCTCACAAGAAAACTGCTCCACACTACCACATAATATAAAGTACAGTACTGTATGTTGTATTGCTGCTTCCAAACCTGTTGCTTCTCTCACAACCGCAATATCTGTTGGTGATCCAAGCCCTGATCTTAGCAAGACACAGGATACTACCTTCCTATAAAGCCCTACAATAAAATAAAATATTAATTATGTGATTGAAAATTATGTACAATGTCACTGAGCCTTTGCAATATCTCTCTTTTGCCTCTTGCCAACAGAGTGACAATGGGAATCATTAGGGCAGGAAGAAGTCTCTTCTAGCATCTCCTTATAGAATCTTTTGGGTAGAGAAAGACCTTCCATCACTCCTTGTCTCTCCCTTGGGTAAGGGGATAAGAATTGGTGAAGGCAGAGTGACAAAAACTAAATATAGATATTGATTAACTGCCATACCCCCCCCCCCCAAAAAGTCCTTGACTAAACAAAGAAAAATCAAATTATCATTTTATACCTTCAAGTTCATCCCTTGTCCTGGCACGACTGTCAGTAATTTCCCTAATGACAGGCTGTAATCTTTGTTCAAGTACACGCCTGTGTTCTTCTAGGAAATCCCCTGTCGAACAATTTCCAAAAAATGAAGTAAATGATCTATAATATACATAACTTGAAAACATTTGTCAAACAATACCAATATAGCCATGATCATAATGTACAATAAATGGAACCATGGTAAGTAGTTTTGTAAGGTGTATTATATATAATACCTCGGCTTGTGTAGTTCATATCAAAATAAACCTGCATCTTAACTGTATCCAGGGCAGGTGACTGCGTGTCGAGGAGCCTTGTGACACACAGCTATCGAAGAAGATGAAAATATATATACATTATTAATTGAGTTTTTCTGTTATTGCTTTCATTGCTCTGTGCTGATTGAGACCAAAATTATCCAGGTATACCGAAGGAATGTACATAATGAATTTTCAAAACATTCTAGGGCATCCAATGATAGGATACTTGCACATACACCCATTGAACTTCTCCTAGATTCCCTTTTACATAATATTACAACACAAATGCAATCATTAATTGGCATCATTGCTAGGTGGTTCTTACTCTGATAAGCTTTTGCACATCATCCTTTGTCAGTGTTCTATCAACATTGAACTCATTATTTGGATCCAGTACAACAGCTTTTACCTAAAACAAAATATAAAATATATATAATCTGATTTCCAAAGAATATAAGATGATCAAAACATTTTAAAACTTATTTTCAGCGCTCCTGACTTTATATATTTATGGCAAAATATCTGGAATTTTTTAAACAGTTTATTAAATATAGATATTAAGATAAGTTATGGTCCTATGTTTGAAATGATTTATTAAACACCTACACATACTCCTACACAAATATAATTTTCAACGTCTTACCATGAAAGCAACTAGAGTCTCTGATACAGCTTGGCCTTTATTCGCGCATTCTTGAGCGATTTCTCGGATTATATTCTTTATAACACTTTCAGCTTGGGCTCTAGACATCGTTTAACGTCTTCGTAAGCTAAAAGCGTTGAATGTATGTAAATTTTGTGGGGAAAAAAAACAACTTTCTTAACGATAACAAAACCGTCTGTACATTGTAGTATAGGTATATACTCCATGGCTGAATACCATGGAAGCACCGGCTGTTGGTGTCTTTCCCATGGCTGCATCGGCACCATTATATGCTTTTATATGCTAATTCACACTTAACTGTACTTATCTATGATTACCTGTACTTATCTATGCTTGCCTATGCTCAGCTATGCTCAGCTATGCTCGTCTATGCTCAGCTATGCTCAGCTATGCTCAGCTATGCTTACCTATGCTCACCTATGCTCAGCTATGCTCAGCTATGCTTACCTATGATTACCTATGCTTGCCTATGCTTGCCTATGCTCAGCTATGCTCAGCTATGCTTGCCTATGATTACCTATGCTCAGCTATGCTTACCTATGCTCAGCTATGCTCAGCTATGCTCGTCTATGCTCAGCTATGCTCAGCTATGCTTACCTATGCTCAGCTATGCTCAGCTATGCTTACCTATGCTTACCTATGATTACCTATGCTTGCCTATGCTTGCCTATGCTCAGCTATGCTCAGCTATGCTTGCCTATGATTACCTATGCTCAGCTATGCTTACCTATGCTCAGCTATGCTCAGCTATGCTCAGCTATGCTTGCCTATGCTCAGCTATGCTCAGCTATGCTCAGCTATGCTCAGCTATGCTCAGATTTGCTTACCTATGCTCAGCTATGCTCAGCTATGCTCAGCTATGCTCAGCTATGCTCAGCTATGATTACCTATGCTCAGCTATGCTTACCTATGCTTACCTATGCTCACCTATGCTCAGCTATGCTCACCTATGCTCAGCTATGCTCAGGTATGCTCAGCTATGCTCAGGTAGCTCAGCTATGCTAGCTATGCTCAGCTATGCTCAGCTATGCTCAGCTATGCTCAGCTATGCTCAGCTATGCTCAGCTATGCTCAGCTATGCTCAGCTATGCTCAGCTATGCTCAGCTATGCCTCAGCTATGCTCAGCTATGCTCAGGCTATGCTCAGCTATGCTCAGCTATGCTCAGCTATGCCTCAGCTATGCTCAGCTATGCTCAGCTATGCTTACCTATGCTTGTCTATGCTCAGCTATGCTTACCTATGCTTACCTATGCTTGTCTATGCTCAGCTATGCTCAGCTATGCTCAGCTATGCTCAGCTATGCTCAGATTTGCTTACCTTTGCCTCAGTTATGCTCAGCTATGCTCAGCTATGCTTACCTATGCTCAGCTATGCTCAGCTATGCTCAGCTATGCTCAGATTTGCTTACCTATGCTCAGCTATGCTCAGCTATGCTCAGCTATGCTCAGCTATGCTCAGCTATGCTCAGCTTTGCTCAGCTATGCTTACCTATGCTTACCTATGATTACCTATGCTTACCTATGATTACCTATGCTTGCCTATGCTCAGCTATGCTCAGCTATGCTCAGCTATGCTCAGCTATGCTCAGCTATGCTCAGCTATGCTCAGCTATGCTTACCTATGCTCAGCTATGCTCAGCTATGCTCAGCTATGCTCAGCTATGCTTGTCTATGCTCAGCTATGCTCAGCTATGCTCAGCTATGCTCAGCTATGCTCAGCTATGCTTACCTATGCTTGTCTATGCTCAGCTATGCTCAGATTTGCTTACCTATGCTCAGCTATGCTCAGCTATGCTCAGCTATGCTCAGCTATGCTCAGCTATGCTCAGCTATGCTCAGCTATGCTCAGCTATGCTCAGCTATGCTCAGCTATGCTCAGCTATGCTCAGCTATGCTCAGCTATGCTCAGCTATGCTCAGCTATGCTCAGCTATTTACTCAGCTGTCAGAAAATGTATATTTTTGTTTGTGTTATACTATAAAGCCAGCGTGTTATTTAAGTTTGCGCGCATAGTGGTCGTAAACGTATCCTAATACCTTAATGACAACTCTCACAATTAAGAAACAATTAAGCAACATAACAATGTGCGCAAGCTACAGAATGCATCAGGTGCTAGGAGAGTGCGATAGGGGATAATTAATTTTGCGCGCTTATTATAAATATTCTTATTTGAAGTTTCCAGTGTGGAAAATAACAGTCAATTCAAATGTAAAGTAGTAATAAGTTATGCGTTCGGTGTGTATATCACCCCTTGGCAGGGGCATATGATATTTTTCTCTTATTCTCTCTAAGTCAATTCAAATGGCTAGAACAATAACCAATAGGTCTGACAAAGCTGAATGCATTATTTGTGCTAACTACACTAACCAATGGTAAGTCTATATCGGCAAAAATAAGTAGAACTGTGCAAAGTTAAGCAGGTAATCGCATCTAATCAAATCCAAGCATTAAGCGAGGCATATGTAATCATACCAAACTATAGGTAAGCATTAGGTATACCCAAGCTTAGGTAATCATAGGTAAGAATATATAATCATTAACCCAGGCATAGCTGAGCATAGCTGAGCATAGGTAAGCATTAAGGCAATCATAGTTAAGCAAAGCTGAGCATAGGTAAGCATAACTAAGCATAGCTGAGCATAGCTAAGCATAACTAAGCATAGCTAAGCATAGGTAAGCATAGGCAAGCATAGTTAAGCATAGCTGAGCAAAGGTAAGCATAGGTAAGCATAGCTGAGCATAGCTGAGCATAGACAAGCATAGATAAGCATAGCTGAGCATAGCTGAGCATAGCTGAGCATAGCTGAGCATAGCTGAGCATAGCTGAGCATAGCTGAGCATAGCTGAGCATAGCTGAGCATAGCTGAGCATAGCTGAGCATAGCTGAGCATAGCTGAGCATAGCTGAGCATAGCTGAGCATAGCTGAGCATAGCTGAGCATAGCTGAGCATACCTGAGCATAGCTGAGCATAGGTGAGCATAGCTGAGCATAGGTGAGCATAGGTAAGCATAGGTAAGCATAGCTGAGCATAGGTAATCATAGCTGAGCATAGCTGAGCATAGCTGAGCATAGCTGAGCATAGCTGAGCATAGGTAAGCAAATCTGAGCATAGCTGAGCATAGCTGAGCATAGCTGAGCATAGCTGAGCATAGCTGAGCATAGACAAGCATAGCTGAGCATAGGTAATCATAGCTGAGCATAGCTGAACATAGCTGAGCATAGCTGAGCATAGCTGAGCATAGCTGAGCATAGGTAAGCATAGCTGAGCATAGGTAATCATAGGCAAGCATAGGTAAGCATAGCTGAGCATAGCTGAGCATAGGTAATCATAGGCAAGCATAGCTGAGCATAGGTAAGCATAGCTGAGCATAGCTGAGCATAGCTGAGCATAGGTAAGCATAGCTGAGCATAGCTGAGCATAGCTGAGCATAGCTGAGCATAGCTGAGCATAGCTGAGCATAGCTGAGCATAGGTAATCATAGGCAAGCATAGGTAAGCATAGGTAAGCATAGCTAAGCATAGCTGAGCATAGCTGAGCATAGCTGATCATAGCTGAGCATAGCTGAGCATAGCTGAGCATAGACAAGCATAGGTAAGCATAGCTGAGCATAGGTAATCATAGCTGAGCATAGGTAAGCATAGCTGAGCATAGGTAATCATAGGCAAGCATAGGTAAGCATAGCTGAGCATAGCTGAGCATAGGTAATCATAGGCAAGCATAGGCAAGCATAGGCAAGCATAGGCAAGCATAGGTAATCATAGGTAAGCATAGCTGAGCATAGCTGAGCATAGGTGAGCATAGGTAAGCATAGCTGAGCATAGCTGAGCATAGCTGAGCATAGACGAGCATAGCTGAGCATAGCTGAGCATAAGCAAGCATAGATAAGTACAGGTAATCATAGATAAGTACAGTTAAAGCATAAAAAGCATAAAAGCATATAATGGTGCCGATGCATCCATGGGAAAGACACCAACAGCCGGTGCTTCCATGGTATTCAGCCATGGAGTATATACCGTAGTATACAAGTGCAAAAGTGTCATGGAAACTGCACGAGAAAACTGGGAACTAATAATTTCTATAACGCGTTCCTATTGGGTTATTTGTTCTCTTCGTCATTGGAGCCAATCAAAATGGGCGATATATATTTATGCGCCTTAGAATTAGTACAGCTGTTTCGCCCAAAAATATATGCGTGCTACTATAAGACTGAGAAAACAAACAAACATGGCGGACGACGTGGAAGTAAAATGTGTTGAAAAAATGGTGTCTGATCAAGACATTTCCTTAGATACTGACCTCAAATACCCGAAGACTAACTGCGAAGACAATAGTGAAGAAACTGGTGGAGAATTCCAAGGAGATATTGCAAAGAAAGAACGCTTTGTTGATGAAAAACAAACAAAAACAACTGAAGACGAAGTGGCAATTTTATTTGAAAGTGTGAAAGAGAAGAACGACGAAGAGCTTTTCCGGGAATTGGTAGTTCCTAACGAAGAGAACAGAAGTGCTGAAGTCAAGGAAGAAGATATTGAAGTAGAAAAGGTTGAGAATACAGAGGATAAAGACGATATTATTGAAGAGAGTCGTGAAGAATTAACAATTCCACATGAAAGTGTGGAGTCTGAAATATCGGCACAACCCCAAGCTGATTTTCACCCCGAGGGAACAGAATTAAAACATCGAAACGTAACTGAGAAGATTCAACACATAGAGGAGATTCCTACGGATCAGCCGAGAGACCAAACTAAAGATATTATGAATGACCATGGCACAACAGACACTGACAGAACAGAAAACGCTAAGGAAGAGATTATCTTTAGTAATGTTGATAATGGACACCCTACAGACCAAGAAACTAGCCCAAAAAGTATGTAAAATTTGGATGAAATAATTTTATTGTTAACTGAGATCTAATTTATTTGTATTAATACTCCTGGTCATTATTTTTTATCCTCAAAAAAGCCTTGACTATATAATGGTTCTCACTTTTAAAAATAATTTGTTAACATTGAAAATCAGATTAATTAACCTTAATGCATTTACAGGATTTTCTGTGCTGAAGTATTTCTTGGCAGAAATATCACGAGGATATGTTTTGGAGCTTGATGAGGATCGTTATGCTGACAAGAGAAAAAAGATTTACACCTGTATGAAAATCCCTAAGGAAGTGGAAAAGGTAATACGAACAAACTGAAATACAAATAAAGAGTCTCAATAAGTCTGTCTGGTTGTCTGTCCATTGGATTAAAGTGATGCTACTGATTTTCTGTATGTCAGGCATTTCCCCATCATATCATACTTCCTTAAGGGGAACACATACGAAGGGACATATTTAGGGCTTAAGAAATGTTGGTCAGTTGCCGGTCATGATGATCAACCATATGGTGGCCACCTTGGATCAAGCTATGAAAGGTTGTCCAGGGAGCAAATAAAGCTATGTTAGTGATATCCATCAATGACAGCTGTCACCACATCTTAATTTAACAAAAGTTAAATTAAGATGGCACATCCATCACCTTAAACCATAAAATGAAAATAAACACACAAAATGCTACATATTTTTCGTCATCTTTGTTTTGTTTTGCCCCCTGGCAAGATGGTTGCCATTCCCTCAAAGTAGTCCATTAGTTTCATACCTTGTTTCTGGCTCATGGTTACTAGTCAAAATGACTAGCAAGGAGCACAAAGGGATTCTTTTTTAAAGCATGTTGTCTTTGCTTTAACTGAATTCATTTTTCCAATAATGCTACTTTTATTTTTATTTATAGCTCATGATATTTGGGTTCATGCTTTGTCTGGATTGTTTTCTGTTCATGTTTACATTTCTTCCTGTTCGTGTTCTCGTCGCCATGTGGAAATTAGTCTCTGGATTTTTCTGTTGTAAAAAGTAAGAGTACAAAACTTTTAATGATTTACGATGATTATATTTTGCAGTGAATAATTTCATTATGAATACTGATCTTATGTACACCTATAGCTAAGATTGTTGTTCATTTACAGAACAAGATTGCTTGAACCAGCTCAGATATGTGACGTGTTAAAAGGTGAGTCAAACCAAATTAGGGTATTCCAAATGTAAAGGAAAAAATATCCATGATGAATATCAACACTTTCCAAGGGAAAAAATATTATTTGCCTAAGCCTCCAAGACTGTGGTTTGATGCAAGTGGTTTTTTCCTATATTTAAAGTACAGCAGTTATTTTGGAATTTTTTGATTTAACCTTTATCATGACAACCTGCAAGGGCAGGTCCAGAGGGGTTGGATTGGATGGCTAGCCACACCCTGTGTAGTGAACAAATAATATGGAGAAAAATATAATGTAAAATAGAAAGAAAATGCTATTTGATGCTTTTGTAAATAACAGTAACCTCACTTGAAATAATTTCATAGACAATTATTGTCTCTATGGACCTGGGTTTTGTTTTCTCCGCTCAAATCAGTTGTGCGATAAATTAAATTTATATTCCTATATTTTTGGTTTCAGCTTCAATTATAGTCATAGTGTTTATCTTCTTGGAGAATGTTGATTTCTCTGTACTTTATCACACTGTACGTGGACAGTCTGTTATCAAGCTATATGTTATTTACAATATGTTAGAGGTATGTCCATGTTATCATTACTTAATTATATTAATACTTGGTAATCATTATTAAGCCTTATGTACCCATGTGATGATCATAATGATGATAAAAAATCATTAAGAATAAAGGTATATCTTTAGGTGGTCCTCTAGCCATCTTAGTCCCCTCACTCCACCCCTACCCCCTGTGAAATACAAGACTAAAATGTTGAGATTCAGATTAATTAATTTTTTTCAAGCAAAAAACACCAAAAACTAGACCTTCGTTAAGTTGAGTTTTGATCCCAATTTTCGTTTTGGGTTAACACTCAAAACCTTTTTTTAACAGTTAGAAACTGATGTCATATGACAAAATGATTGTTTGAAGTGGTATTTTCAATTGTAAAAAGATGTTTTGTTGCATTTGTGTTTGTGAATGTAGGTTTGTCAGGCTTTTTTATAGAAAATGTATGGAAAATAAGCAAATGAAGGCCTAAACCTCATTTTCGATCCAAATGTTTGCTTTGGGTTAACACTTTGATTCCACTTTAATCAGTCATCTCCACTTCCAAACAAGTTAAACTTTCTGAATAACAAGGTTAAAGCCTTGTACAACAGCTTTTCTTCAAGAAAATATTTTTTGGCGCTCAACGCTTGGATACGAAAAGAATTCTCTCTTAACATATAAGCCTTGCTGATGTGTCAAACTAATATTGTTTCTAGGTTGCAGATCGGCTTTGCTCCTCTTTTGGACAAGATGTTTTAGATGCATTATTTTGGACAGCAACAGAGCCTCGTGACAGAAAAAGAGAACATGTTGGAACTCTACCTCACTTTGCTTTAGGTGTTATTTATGTCTGTATCCTTTAATTTCACTCATATATTATGGGCTACCTGTATCTCCATTTCTCATCAGTTATACTACTCACATGACTAGCTATATTCTAATTCTATCTGTGAGTTAGCCTTGCCCTGACTTAGATCAGCCCAGAGATTGTTTCAGGGTTCTATCTGTGAGTTAGCCTTGCCCTGACTTAGATCAGCCCAGAGATTGTTTCAGGGTTCGATCTGTGAGTTAGCCTTGCCCTGACTTAGATCAGCCCAGAGGTTATTTCATGGTTCTATCTGTGAGTTAGCCTTGCCCTGACTTAGATCAGCCCAGAGGTTGTTTCAGGGTTCTATCTGTGAGTTAGCCATGCCCTGACTCAGATCAGCCCAGAGGTTATTTCATGGTTCTATCTGTGAGTTAGCCTTGCCCTGACTTAGATCAGCCCAGAGGTTATTTCATGGTTCTATCTGTGAGTTAGCTATGCCCTGACTTAGATCAGCCCAGAGGTTATTTCATGGTTCTATCTGTGAGTTAGCTATGCCCTGACTTAGATCAGCCCAGAGGTTGTTTCAGGGTTTGATCTATGAGTTAGCCATGCCCTGACTTAGATCAGCCCAGAGGTTGTTTCAGGATTTGATCTATGAGTTAGCCATACCCCAACTTAAATCACCTTATAGGTTGTTCCAGGGTTTGGTTGAACGTCAGTTAGCCATTCCCTGAATTTCATCAGCGCTGTGGTTGTTCCAAGGTTTGATAAAATTTTGAAGGTCAGCATCATGGAACTACTAGTGTCTCAACCCTTCTGTTGTAAAAGCTTCATCCTTAACTTTAAATCCTATTCACACAGTTCTGCATTCAGTGCTGGTATTGTTCCAAGCAACTTGTCTGAATGTTGCTGTTAACTCTCATAACAAAGCCTTACTTGTCATTATGGTTTCCAATCAGGTGAGTGTATGTAAAAATTGCTATATAACAAGTATATATATTAGTTATAAGAAAAGCATATATAATAGGCCAACATATACGGACACAGATGAGCCTTTTAATTAAGAAAAAAAGCTTTTTCTGTGCTTTGTTTAGTAATACATTATGCAGGTGATGAAAGGAGGGGAAAAAAGTGAAGAAAAGCATGAGCCATACTGTGATTAGTTCAATAATATAGCACAATTCTCAACCATCCAGAGCTTGAGACATACTGTGCTTCATTTTATAATATATAACACAATTTTCAACCATCCAGAGCTTGAGCCATACTGTGCTTTGTTCACTAATATAGCACAAATCTCAACCATCCAGAGCTTGCATATCATCTGTAAGCTATAATGATTGGCTATGAAGCCAGAATACAATTATCAATACCTCTCCATTGGGAGGGAACCGATATAACGGTATCAGGCACAGCATATGATGGGCTTTGAAGGCTATGCGAACACATGTGTGTAAGCACCATTCAATGCATAGTTTCAGAAAATATAAAAAATGTAAATGTCTTAGAGTGCAAACATTATATCCATGAAATATAAATAATACTAACTATCACTATCTTATGCTTATTCTATTGTTGTTTTTTTTTGTTTAACTAGCACTATTTTGAACAATTTAGTGTTTCACGGATTTATTGTTTGCACTCTATTCAGTTTGTAGAACTTAAAGGAAGTGTTTTCAAGAGGTTTGAGAAGAACAACCTGTTTCAGATGGCTTGTAGTGGTAAGTACAGTACTACATATACAACATAGACTGCAATATAAAGCACCCTTAAATAAGCGTAAGGTAAGATTAGAAAATATAAGGGACTTGTGCCTTTCACAATTCTTGTAAAAATACCACAGGGACCCCATAAGTTTAAATTATGAAACTACAGTAATTGAAGGAGTAAAGAAAGCTGTTTTTTATCATATATACAAGGGTGGATATAGGGGTGGGGTGCAGTGGGTGTGCTCCCTATAGATGAGCTGATATCTACAGTATCATTGGTGCATAAGTTTATAAAAGTCTTTATCATGTACAGTGTGCCCCATCCTAAAAAAAATCTGGATCTATTCTAGACATACATTGCAACACCATCAATGACTGATAGACATCCAGTTGTACTGTAGCTTATTACACTGTGATTTGTTTTTCAGATATAAGAGAAAGATTCCATTATCTAGTACTGGTTAGCATTGTATGCTTACGAAATTTGACAGAGTTCAACTGGAACATGGGTAAGGGCCAAGGTTGTTCTATTTTACCAAAATGCTTGATAATTTGTCTTAATCCCTCAACATCAAGTTTGTTGAAAATCAAGATATTTTACCACTACAGGTTTTGAATGCAGCGTCATCATGTCAAAGAAATCATTTCCATGGTTTTATGTATCTTTACATACTCTCATGATTCAATTGACAGCAACTTTTGTCTCAATCAATGCATAGGCTTGAAAGCAGTTGTAATGCTTAATTAGTGAACTTCTATATTTTAACATCTTAAATTGTAACAACTATTGTTTTTTTACCTTACAGAACACCTTTACGTCATTGCACCTTACCTGTTTGCTACTGTATCATCTGAGTACTTTGTGGACTGGGTTAAACATGCTTTTATTACCAAGTTTAATGATATCCCACCAGAGGTAATTATATCCATCACCATCCATCACTACCATCATCATCATCATCATCACCAGCATCATCACCATCTTCATTATCACCATCACCATCATAACCACCACCACCACCTTCATCATCATCATTGCCACCACCAGCATCATCATCATCACCACCTTCATCATTACCATCATAACCACCACCACCACCACCATCATCATCACCACTACCACCAGCATCATCATCATCACCACCATCATAACCACCACCACCACCACCTTTATCATCATCATTGCCACCATCATCATCATCACCACCAGCATCATCATCATCACCACCTTCATCATTACCATCATAACCACCACCACCTTCATCATCATCATCACTACCACCAGCATCATCATCATCACCACCACCATCATAACCACCACCACCACCACCACCATCATCATCATCATCATTTAGCTAGTCACACCATTGAATTAAAAAATGTTCTTTAGGTTTACACAGAGTACAGATCAAGACTGGCTAAAGATGCTATTTCTAGCAGACAAAAAAATGTGAGTAACTATCCTTTGTACCTGGTTTGTCCATAATTAGAATTATTATTAGCACTAACAGGCTGTTTACTACTTCACAGGCACATGCAGACCATTTTGACTTGGTTTCTAGGAGAATGGGATTCATTCCACTTTCACTTGGGGCTCTGGTAAGTAGAACTCTTTCCCAATACTCTGAATGAACTGGCACTAATCATTCTCTAGGGTACCCTGGAGCAAATATGTCAAACACACATAGGTATCTTGCAGCAAATGCCTTGGCAAAACTTTCCTATATGGGGGTGAGCCAGAATTTCAAATTGAGGTCACACCCACATGCAACAAACGTCAATAAATCTGCCCTCCTTCCCCTCTCCTCCCCCAAGAATACATGCAGTGTTTTTGTACCCAATGGGAAGAGTGATCACAGGCTCACTAGGATTCCCAGCATTCCCACAAAAGTAAATCTTTCCCAAGGTAGGGGTTTACCAACAGTATCCTAGGGGTCACTCCCATAAGCTCAATAAATCATTCCTCCCCCCTCCCCCAAAACACAGGCAGTTTTTGTATCCAATGGAGAAAAGTAATTACAAGGTCTTTTAGACCATCTTTGGCTATGGAATAATGTGTGAACAAATCCTTCTGTTTGTAACAAATGTCCTGGATTCTCCATTAGATCATTCGAGTTATCACACATTCCATTCATGTCCATGGAATCGGAGGTGTGGCTCTTGTTGTCTCCACATATTTTTTGTAAGTATTGTGTAATCTATCAACTGCTCCTTTTTCAAAATTAATGAACCTTTCTCATCAATTCAAAATACTCAACTTTTCTGGAATTTGCTTGAGTGATCATGATATTAAAAATGGCTCATTTGTTTATGAAGTACAACCTGACTTGGAGTCATTGTCACTCACGAATGTGGGAAAGGTCTATTATTATTGAAAGACAAAAGACACAGTTATCGTACTAGACATTGTGACCTACTGCGCATGCCATTAGCTAAGACATCCAAATATCAGGGCAGTTTTCGTATTAACGGAGCGCATACTTTCAATCTACTGCCTTTAGATATTAGGAATAGTTCTACCTTCGAAGAGTTTAAGACCAAGGCAAAATGCCATTTCAAGCGCTAACTAATATCCTTTTGTGCATTATTATTTTTCTTCTTTCCTTCTTTCTCTATACTATTCTTGTAATTATATTTATTTTATACAGGACTCTATTTAATTTAGCCAAGCTAAACTAGATGTTCCTGTTAAAATATTGAATATAAAAAAAAAGAGTAAGAATGAATGCACTATACTGTCACGATTGCCTATAGGTTATTGTTTGCTGACGTTGCAAATGACTTTCTTTCAGCCTTTTAACCCTAAAGATCCTGAACAGCATCATCTTTCTTGGTAAGGCCCCTGAATATGCCAAAGAATACCCAGACAGTAATGAAACAAAGACCAAACCAAACTACAGCTCATCCTCCGAAAACCACAGGTATACCACAAATGATAGACCTGGAAGTTCAACTGAAAGTACAACAGAACAAAACAAAAAGAACACTGGGAAAAAGAGTCTGTCAGAGATAGATCGGTACACACTGTGCAGCAAAGAGATTGTTCTGTTTTAGTATCCTATGCTCTTTTGTTTCGCAAAATGAAAATTGAGTCTACAAACTGAAGACCGATGAACAGAAATGTGACCTTGCATTGCAGAGAGTGATGATGGGATGCTCTGAAATATAGTGCTTCGTACAATCCATTGCAACCAATGCCATAGCAAGCAAGGTCATAACGACCAATGTTGTTCTAACTAATTTCATAGCAACCAATGTCATGGCAACCAATGCCATGGCAACCAATGTCATTGCAACAATGTTGTTGGAAACAATTCCATAGCAACCAATGCCATGGCAACCAATGCCATGACAACCAATGTCATACCAAGCAAGGTGATAGCAACCAATGTTGTAACCAATTCCATAGCAACCAATGTCATGGCAACCAATGTCATGACAACTAATGTCACAGCAACCAATGTCACAGCAACCAATGTCATGGCAACCAGTGTCATGGCAACCAATGCCATAGCAACAAACACATAAATGAGAGAACAAACACAATCATAGAACATATCAATCTTGATTGCAGTAAGTAAACATACACCAATGACAAATCTCAAACCAAGAAGGACCAGAAAAAAAACAACAAACCACATTGTGTAAAAGATCTTACCATAGCAACCATCCCCATAGCAACATTTACAGAACATTGTCTTTATAATCTTGAACAATCTTGCATTTGGTCACAAAGAGATTTTTATTAGAGATATCCAAGTCATTCATTCCCCTTCCCTTTTAGTTTGATGGTGAGTTCATCATGCTTAGATTTTGATCAGCCCAAGAGGGACCAAAGAGGCTGATTAAAAATCAAAATATACATCATAAACATTGTGAGGTGTGAAATATATGTAATATTATGAACATATTAGGAGGTGTGTAATATAATATGATTACTATTTATTGAATAAGATAAGAGATTAATATAAGATAGAATTTATTTTAGATTTGGTTGCGTGATAATAAGATATCTATGTTTTGCTTGAATCACCAAGACTGAATCCAAATATGGCTGCTGTTGCTTGCTTGCTGCTTTTGAAATTTTGAAATATTTGCCGGGCTTAAAATAATGACCAGTCGTAGGACAATGTCCACCATGAAATGGAACTTGTCTGGTTAAATCTTTAGATATAACTAGTGTGAGCTGCGTCAGTGTTTCTAATGAAACAGTAATGATGAAAAGGTAAATTATATACTGTCAGTAAGTATTTTCATCTTTTCATGGTGTATAATTTACCTTTTATCATTACTTGTTAAATCTTTGCTTTGCCAGCCATTTTGACCAATAACACTGAGCCAAAAAAGAGGTATGACTGAGGTGAAACTATTAAGGCCAGTTATTATGACCAGCTGTATTTTAAGCCCTGATTTTAAGAATTTAGCAATATTAATTATAAATTCTGCAGATAAAATAATTAAAATAAAAACAAGGATAACAATGATATTAGTAATAAGAAGATATAACTAGCTAAAAACTAGTGTGAGCTGCGTCAGTGTTTCTAATGAAACAGTAATGATAAAAAGGTAAATTATACACCGTGTGAAAAGATGAAAAAACGTTTCTGAAGCCAGTCCTTCGTCAGAGTAAAAGAGCTATTAGTAAGAGCAGTCTTCAAAACAACACAGCCTTAAAAGGTTTTAAAGTTTTTTAGGTCTTTTCGGATGAGTAAAACATTTTTTAGCCTTTATTAAAACTTAGTTTGCAGCTATGTTTAGATTCTAAATATTAAGCAGAGTATTTCAAAGGGTGCAAATTAGTGAATGTAATGAATAAAAGAATCTCTTAATAGTTTGTTTTATAATTGTTTATTTTTCGTTTTCCATTTTCCTTTTTTGTTTCCTTTCTTTCTGTGTTTTCATTTCCCAAATACTTATCTCTCTACATTTTACTAGTACCTGTGGAGCCCTCAATCAAACAGACTCTCTGGGTGAGAAGTATATCCCCTCATCCAGATAGCTTTTTTTTCTTTTTCTTTTCATCCAGAGAGCTTCTGTGAGGTTAGTTAGTACCTGTGCTGTGATCTTTGGTCAACTGGTTTCTTTTGCCTTGGCTGAGCGGGCAAATTGCTGAGATATGTGTTAAGGAAAATATTTGATGATTAGATCACAAGAAATCATCACATACTTTAGATTTCCATATCACCTTGCTATCTCTAGCAAATGTAAAATTGTTGTTATTACTCAATAATTATTGTTTTGATTCCCTTTTATTCATCTTCAGAATATTCATGTCCCATCCATTTAGCATCCCCTGCACACTCCTCCAATCCAGATTCATAGCTTTAAAAAACTGTGGTTTTCGTTCCAAAAACAAAATAAAGACCCCTGAAAAATGGGACAGTGCCATTACCTACTCATAAATATAAATATGTGATTGCCATGAACCATGTGAGAGGTGATGTATTTTGGGCTTGCATGTGACGTCAGAGCCAACCCAAAGGTTAAAAATAACAAAGCCGTCCTCTGTTAGACCAACCAACATGGTGGCTGTTCAAGGATAGCAGTGACTGACATTTGTGTTTCTTCCCAAATTTCATCTTATTTTTTATATTCATTTAATTTTCTTTTCTAAGTATGATATAGTAGGAACACGAAAAAGGATACAATGACCATAGGTTTGCCATGCAGAATATAACCATGTACTTCTTCAAGAGCCCTTTTGGCCTTGTTTTCTGATGGTAGTGTGATGAAGGCTTGTCCTTTCATTCTTCCTTCCTTCATGAGACGGATATCAAACCTGGAAATGGAGAAAAATGGTAAGGGAATTTCTTTTGAAGGAAAGTGAAACAAAGGTAGCCTAACACTGTAAAAATCAACACCAACACAATAGTCCCCTTACAGTTCCCTGGGCCATCTTGAAAGGTAGCCTTGCCTTTGCAGCGAAGTGAGCTTGCAATGATAGAGACCTTTTTTAACACCTTGGACAATTATTCACATGTCTATCATTGCAAGCTCACTGTTCTTCTCATTTCGATACCAAGGCACTGGCTACCTTTCGAGATAGTACAGGGAACTGTGAGATGAATTAATGTACCATAGGGCCATAGCCACCATTTTGGGTTGGTCCAGTTTAAACCACACCACCTTTTTACCTTCAGAACCATTTTTTCCCTCATAAAAAACTTTAATTTTATTTCACAAGTAAATAGTAGAAAAACAGGAGCACTTTTTTTTCAACTGGACCACTATCCAAGTGGTGACTACAGCCTTGATGTACCTAATGAGTACGCTAAGCTGCATTAGCTTCACCATTTGGAATCTAAATTTTTATATTTTTTCCCATAGTAAAGCGCCACTTTTGTTAGGTAAATTTAATTGATTAAAAGACTGATCTCTTGTCATTTTATCTATTGCTTTAAAACTGATTATGATACTTGTTGCAAACGGTGCTGGAACCCCCATACTAAGGACTTCTCCTAGTTCCATATGAACTAATTTATTGGCCATTTTAAAGTAGACAATAAAATATAATTACACTCTTACCTGTCTTTTTCATCTTCTAATGTAAAATCAACATACCGACCAAATATGTAATGAAGATCCTAAAGAAAAATTATAAATTTGACTTATGTGATTAATTGAATCATTATAATGTTATTATAGAATAATATTTGCAAAATATCTACTACGCATTGCACACCCACAATTCCTCAGCACTTTCTTTATTTCTGGTTACTGCACTTATTGTAACCATAGCTTTCTTTGTTAACTAAAGCACTCGAAGTAGCTCGATGCCTTTAAGGAACATTTGGATCACTAATAGACCTCGGCTCAGGTGTAATGTTTTCCCATTTTAGACCATGTGTCATTCCCTAGTTCAAGACACATGAATATGGATACAACTCAAACAAAGAATCTTATTCTCTAGAGAATAAGACATGGTCTGAAATGGGAAAACATTTCCACAATTCATAGCAGTACCTTGTCTTCAACTTGCTTAGCAAGGTTTTTCACATACAACCTGGTGGTGGGATCTCCAGAGGAATACTTCTTAAGTGCCGACAAGGAACCAAGTTCTACAAAAGAGACATATCACAAATAAAGAAATAATATTTCAAGTATCTGTTTGTTGGGTGTTTAATTCAAAGTGAGGTTTAAAGAAGGCTGTCTGGTCTCTCCTGTCCCACCCACTGCTCTGAAAAATCATAAAATATTATATATTGGGAATTGGACAATGAATGATCATCACATTTATCCCTCATTCATAATCATCTAAGCATTAATTCAATGATCCATTTATCCCTCCCAACCATTCATCCCTCCCAACCATTCATCCTTCCTATCCATTCATCCCTCCCAACCATTCATCCTTCCTATCCATTCATCCCTCCCATCCATTTATCCCTCCCATCCATTTATCCCTCCCAACCATTTATCCCTCCCAACCATTCATCCCTCCCAACCATTCATCTCTCCCAACCATTTATCCCTCCCAACCATTTATCCCTCCCATCTATTTATCCTTCCCATCCATTTATCCCTCCCATCCATTTATCCCTCCCAACCATTTATCCCTCCCAACCATTCATCCCTCCCAACCATTCATCTCTCCCAACCATTTATCCCTCCCAACCATTTATCCCTCCCATCTATTTATCCCTCCCATCCATTTATCCCTCCCATCCATTTATCCTTCCTATCCATTTATCCCCCCCATCCATTTATCCCTCCCATCCATTTATCCCTCCCTCCAATCAATCAATCAATCAACCGGTAATAAATCCTTCATCCATCCGTCATTCGTTCATTCATACATTGCGTTGTCCAGGATATCCCCATCACTAGGTGGCACTGGGTAGACCCACTCTTGATGAAGTCCCATAATGAAAGTAACTATCAGAACACGTTCTCCTTAAACCTCACCTCCCTTGAACATCCATAAAACATCACACCTATACCTTCATTTATGTCTTCTTTCTGGAGTAATGCACTCAAGGAATCATTATTATAATAAGAATCCAATACTAACCCTTTTCACTCATCCTATTGGAATCTAATTCTTTTTGTGAAACAAACTTGCCACTCTCATCCCTTAAAGTGGTTTCTTCTTCATCTTCATTGGTATCCATAGCAACTGGTTCTGCTTGGGGAGCAAATTTCCCAAATCCCTCCATACTTTGCTCCTCTTCCTTTGATTGGCTAACTGGTTCAAGTTGAGGGGGTCCCGCCTCAAAGATAGAGGTGATCGAGTCTGTCAGGTTGAACTCAATCTTGCGTGTCTGGTGAGACGGCTGCTCAAATACTGCTTCTATTGATTCTTGTTTGTAAGAATGTGATGGTTTGGGCTTCTTAGGTAATGGACCTTTGGTGGCCTTTAGTTTGACACGCTTTTTTGTGTTTGTCTTTGGTTTCTTAGGCAATGAGTGTTCCTTAATCCTAGACCGAGAAACATATATAATATAATCATTACAAAATTTCTGGTAGTTAAAAATTGATTCTAAAAAATAATTATTTACAAATTATAATCAGTTATAACATTGGGATACTGGGTACCTCTTTTTATGCTCTTCTTCATCACTCTCCATCTCTGATTCTTCACTAGATTCTATGTTCTCACTTGGGTGCATTTCTCTGACCTGATGAGATGTCAACATGGGTAACATAAGCTCAACTTTAAGATGAAGAAAAGATTTTGGATTTTAGCTAGCCCTGAAACAACCTCTGGACTGGTCTAAGTCGGGTCACAGCAAACTTGAGGGTAGGAAAACTGATAATGAATGTATACTTTGTAGTTAGCGTTACTTACATTGGGTGGAGTTGGGGTAACAGGACCAAAAGGTGCTGGTAAGTTCATCTTGTTCATCAAGTGAAGGACCTTGAAATGAATAAAAAAGATGGGTTGTTTTTCATAGAAGATACAAAACATATAGTAAGCTTTCAAGACAAGGGCATATCATTTCCCAGTAACAAATATGGTATCACTACATGGTAGTTCATAAAGGATTAGTCACTTTGGATTGAGGTCATTATTCTTGCTCCGAGAAAACAAAAGGGGTTGGAGTAAATATATGGAGAGCTATGTAAAATATGAAAAAAGTAACAATAGCAAGACGTTAAGCCAAATGGGATTGGTGAAGTTGGTGAGGGCAAAATATACTGCTATGTGTTATAACATGAACAGAGTCAGGAAAATGAGCCCCACTTCTACCTTTTCCCCCATCTCCCATCCCTCTTCCCCACACCCCCTCCCCCACACCCCCTCCCCACACCCCCTTACCCCTCCACTTCCCCCTCTCCCAACCACACACCTCAAAAGAGTGTCTATAATTAACTATAATTGTGCAGTTCTTTACCTGCACATAGAACTTGGGTACACAAGCCAAAGTATGGGCAATGTTTGTAAGTATTGTTGCATTAGGTGATGGGTACAAGTAGGAAAGGTTAGGATTTGATGGATACTTTATACTGCAAAACAAAATGAAAAAAAGAAAAGAAAAACAATGTTACTTTGGAGTCCTTGGCCAGGTAGAGTGTAAGATCTATTTATCCATGAAACATTATAACACACAATCATAGCGCTAATTTGTGAATAGCAGCTATAGCCACTTTAATTTTTGTTGTACATCGTACATTGTGTATGTTGTGCATTTGTCGTTCATTTTAGCACTTCATTTATTATTACAAAGTATTAATTTCAAAAGTAATTTCTATTCAATGATAAAAATTGTGTGTAATGGCTCACTCATGATTACAGGTTCTGTACTGTACCAGAACATGTGTCATGCAACAGGCTAAAGTAAAAACCCATCAACAAAAACAGCGATTCAGCCATACATGCACCAACTATGCTTTTTGTAAGTAAAATATGGTCCTTACCCTAGTTTAGGTGCAATCCCACTAACTTTCTCTTTTTTCATGTCCTCTCTTTTTTCTTGTAAAATATGTGTTTTCTCACTTTCTTCAGTAATGTTGTCTTCTTCTTCTTTCTTGGGTGACATTCTAAATACAGGCACTTGGTTTTAATCATCTTTAATTTTATCGATACCCTGAGACAACCTCTAAGTTAGGCTAACTCCCAGATTAAACACTGAAACAACCTCTGATCATGGGCATGGCTAACTCACAGATTGAACCCTGAAACAATCTCTTGACTGATCTAAGTCAGGGCATGGCTAACTCACAGATTGAGCCCTGAAACAACCTCTAGGCTGACCTAATTCAGGGCATAGCTAGCTTACAGATTGAACCCTGAAACAACCTTAGGGTGATCTAAGTCAGGGCATGGCTAGCTCACAGATCAAACCCTGAAACAACCTCTTGGTTGATTTAAGTCAGGACATGGCTAACTCACAGATCAAACCCTGAAACAACCTCTTGGTTGATTTAAGTCAGGGCATGGCTAACTCACAGATCAAACCCTGAAACAACCTCTGGGTTGATTTAAGTCAGGGCATGGGTAATTCATAGATTGAACCCTGAAATCGTATATCATCATCTTTAAGGTTTACATCAAGAGTGGAAATTTGAAAAATATGAAATCCAAATGAGGACACCATTAATGAAGACTGGAGAGCTAGTCTATTGCAAAAGGAAGTGCTCTAACAACTTTCTCTGATAAATCTTTCTATTATCTGGTTGTAGAAAGTTGTAGAGAAACTATAAAACACAAACAAGATTAACAATACCTGTGGGAATTTTGAGATGAGAGTCTTTCATGGTATTTCTTTGCATATTCTACGACTAATCTTGAACCAAGGATTTCAATTTGGTGAAGTCTGTTCAAAGCCTATAGCAATAATTGAAATGAATTATGACTCCAAATAAATTATAATAAAAAAACTAATTATAAATCTTGTTTTGATTGGTTAGTAGCTTGTGCTTTATGAGAACACACAGCATGCATGCACCATTTGTATTTTGTCTTTCACATCCAAAATAATGGCTACACTAATTTGTATTAAATTTTTTAAGTTGCTGACTGTGCCATGTAAAGTTATAAGTTATAAAGCACTTGGGGATTGGCTGAACTTGTACAGACGAGAAGTGCCGAGGAGCACTCGCCTATGTGTCATGCTTCTCCTAACACTTCTCTTGTATTATACCAATCCATGTGTGCTTAACCCCTGGGCTACCTGTGGTGGGTCAAATTGATGAGACCACACAGGGATCCCAAACATCAGAGAAGGTAAAATAAGAGAGAAACAGCCAAAAATGTTGCAAGTATTTTCCAGGGGAAAAAATACATAAACAGTGTACCTTATTGGCTGCAGTTTCATCAGCAAATTCTGCAAAAGCAGAGTCCTTCTGTTGTTTAAATAAATAGCGTAAACGGTAAGGAATTTTAATATTAGTCATATTTATTCACCATAGAGCTACTTAAAAAATAAATAATATTATTATCATTGGCATTAATATAGTGCCATTTCTGAGAGCTCAATGGCACTAAAAAAACTGTGTCTTACTTTGCACAGTTTTTTTGCTCAGGTAAAAGGGCGGGGCTTTGAAAAAAATTCAAGGAAAAAGTAATCAAAAAGTCTAAATTAGTCGCTGATCTAAATAAATGATGAGAGCTCATACCACCCCATGATGGCTGTCATGGTGTCATATCTATTTATTTTACTTTGAGCAGATGACAATTTGTCTTTCATTTTATGACTGATCTTCCAGTCAGGCTGCCAATATACACTACTGAACTGTCAAATTTTTTTTTGCACTAATAACCAATGGTAAGATTTTCTTGTTATGCTTATGTAGCATATGTATTATTTTATCACAATGACATCAACACCTGTCTTGCATGAAAGAAAAAGAAGCAGTGACATATTTCTAACATATTTTGATTGAAATAGTGTCTGTATGTTTATCAATGCACATGGCTAGTAATTAGTGAATGTGTGAGAAGAATTTGCAGGATGTTTCGGAAGCAGTACTGTACTTCTATATTAAAGCGAATTTAATCTAAAGGTTCATTTTTATTGAGCTGTAACAAGTTCGGAAATACTAAAACTAACTCATATAGTTATTCTTCTCAATGATTAAAACTGGATTCAACATGGAAAAAAAATAACGGTGCTGTGACATTTTTAATAACTAATGCTTATATATAGCTGAGATTAATATTTCATTTCTAAATATAAATAACAATAATAGAACATTTTGTAACAGATTAATAATAGTGTGATGGTATAATAACCATAAAATTAGGGATGTATGTATATATGGATAGCTCTACAATAGTACCACTCTTCATTAATTTGTCAAGAGATCTTGAAATAATCAATTTTATTGTATAAATAAAAAATTGTAAAAAATAAACAATAAATATCCCTCTAATTTTCCCATTTCAATTTTGTTCGGGTTGTTTTTTAAATTATTTTTTATAAGGTCACTTTTTTTCCACAATCAAACTGCTTTCATATTTTCTTATTTTTCAAGCTATTTTTTTGAATCAATATTATTACGATCAGTTTCTATATTCATTTCATTACAAAGTGTTATTAATTAAAATGTCTATGTTGACAGTAATTGTCAGACTACACTTATTAATGCTATTATCAAGCATATCAAGTTCCTTTTAGTCTACAAACTATGTAGATTGAAGTCTCTCAGACATATAGACTCCATTTCTTTGACAGTTATGCTATTTTTGTTTTTCTAGCATATCACAAAGCAGCGTGGGGTAGTAAGTATTAAAATTGAGTGGTCAAATTCCGTAGTCTTTGGAGCAGGTGCTACAGATGCTGGGTTGAATTTGTGTTACTATTTATATTTACTGAAGGTTGGAAAAATGATCCACTCTATTTCTTGGCAAAGAAAGTGAATAAATAAAAGAATAAATAAATAAATGGATGGATGGGAGGATGAATGAAAAGAAAAAAGAGAAGGAAAAAAGAACCAAAAAAATAAAGATCTATAGATCATTATATAATAAGGAATAGTCCTTGTTTTATTTTATTTTTTATTACTTAATAGCTTCAACAGAGCATGGATAGACTCATAGTCCATGTGGACATGCCCTATGTTCTTACAAGGTTAGTACTTAAATGCCACTACAAACCTGTTGCCCTTGTTACATGATTGAATATTGCAAGAGCATTTTTGAAAGTTATTAAAAATATATATCACAGAGCTTTGTTGGAACAAAATTCGGACAAACATTAAAAATAAAAGCTTTGATTACATGGGGAAGAATAATAATATCAGTGGAAAAACCACCCGGGGGGGAGGGTATTCCCCTATATTCACTATACAGGTACGTGCCGCCAAACAGGGTACGGTTTTCAGCAATTCTACTCTGGAACAGGGTATATAAAATCACTCTCGCTGTAGAACAGGGTATATGAAATCACGCTCTCTCCTTTTTGGAACAGGGTAACTATTTTCTCAATTACTGGAACAGAGTATGGTTTTCAGCGATCTTGCTCTGTAACAGGGTATGAATTTCAGCAATTTTACTCTGGAAGAGGGTCAGGGTTCAGAGGGCTCAGCGGCACATCCCTACCCTAAACAAGCAAGAGTATCCCCCCGGGAAAAACTATAGCTCTTCAATGAATAAGAAGCAACAAGACTACAAAACACTGTTGCAGCATGTTAGCATGTTTGCTGGGTTTGTCTGCATTTTGATCCATGATGCACAATTGTGATGCCATCCTTGGAAAATGCTATTTAAAAGTTGATTTTTGTAGATCACGGAAGAAAACCAGAGAGCCCAGAACTAAACCCTCCCAGCGCACAGGAGAGAATGAGAATTAACGAGCAACAGACTTAACTCATATGAGACAATGAGTCTGAGAATCAAAAGCCAACTGGTCGCATTGGTGAGAAGCAGGCGCTGCTACCACTAGGCAACCAATCCTGCCCAATAAAAATAAACATGAAAAAGAAATGAGCAGTGCATTAATTTTGAAAAAAATGAAAAAAATGAATATAATCATTGAGGAAACATGATATATTTGTTGATTTGATTTGACTTATTTCCCTTTTTTCCCTCTTGATAATATTCTGGTTAGAGGCTGCATAAATCAAGGATTTTGAAGTAGTGTTATTTAAAGCCATAGAAACAGCTGAATTAGACACAATGTTGGTAAGTGATTACAATAATTCTTTAGTATTTTTGAATACTGGTAACGAAAAATCTCTGATCACTACATTGAAAGGAATTTTTGTTTTTTAGAGAAAATGTTACTATGAGTATTAAATTGAAAAAAAGGATATTAAATATTGAAGGATGGGCAGCAGTAGTCATTGATGTTAGTCATTCTCAGAATTCAAAATGTTTGCAAAAATAATTGTTATACATAAATCAAATCTGACTAGTGGTCTACCATTGTTAATGTTCTGATTGGATGAGCTACTACTAGGTTATAAGCTATATCCTAATAGAAGTGAAAAGTTTAAATTTTTAAACCTTAAATTTTTACTCTGTTGGATTTGACTAAAACAAATAGTCCTCTCACCTTACACATTTCGGGCTGGAGGATTAATTGCTAAATATTTTATTACTTATGTATATTAAGGATCGTCCACAGTAAACTTATTTTAAGAAAGAAAATAAATTAAATTATGACCCTAAAATAAACTAGAAGACAAAAAAGGGCTTTTTTGTTAAACTGGACACTATAGTCATGGGTTCCCTGTGTTGCTACGACTAATACAGATACCTTTACTTACATTAAAATACACTAAATAACCAATAATTCTTGGAAAAATAAGATAATAAATTAAAATTTCATAGAATTTTGCCCATATGCATTTTGGATTGAGGCCATTTTTAGTAAAAATCCTGGGACTATTTCTCCAAGATTTCCAAAGCAAAAATCTAAATTAGACTTACCATTTTACTGCTTCTCCCCATACAAATCACATCTTTAGCTCCAAAGTGTTTCAGTAAATCTGTTTTGTCATCATTACCCAAAATACTCGGCAAATGTCTGATAAAAAGCTTGCAACCACTTCTCTTCTGCTCAGCCGCCATCTTGATTCTCTTGGAACAACGCTGTTCACTGAATATGCAGACTCATATCACTGTCTATCACTGTATAGTATCGGATAAATTTGCATTTTTCGTCTTACGAAAATAAATGTGATAAAAAATGGACTTTAAATTTATTTACGAATTTGCTACGAATATACCACGATAAAAATTTAATGGATAAAAAAATAGTCGATAATTGATCGGATAATGCTCGGGTCTGACCAAGAATGCGGGAACGCGCCCAAAGTTTTTTTCTCCAGGTTTCGCACCTTTCATGTCAAAATAGTTTTGAAATTCTATAAAGTTGGATAAAGATCTGAAATTAAGGTAAGCAATAATTTCAGTAACAGTATTAGTTTATGTAGGCTTTATTTTTAGCAACTATACGTCTATTGTTTGCGGCACTTATGCTATTGTTTTGCGTCTGCATGAATGAATTTCTGTCGCCAAATAACTTTTTCTCCCTCTTAACAAAGTGATTGCTGTTGTTGTTTTTCACTTCCTTTATAATCTCTTCTTATCATAGAGTCATTATGGAGAATGGTGTATTTGTTTGTTTAGTTTCTGGTTGCATACTTTCAACGTTATTAAAACAAAGTGATAACCTCGCCCTTAGGGGCCTCAACAAAGGATCTCAACAAAGCAACTGAACTTAACCTATAACCCCCCAATAGCTACAACAGGCATCATTCTCTTCTAAAGGCTAAACACAGGAAATAAGGTTAAATGTAATATGCTTAAGTCTTCAACTATCAATTGACCTTCGCTTTCAAAGCTGAAAAGCATGGTCAAAATCCCTAGAGACCTTTTTGAGACAATAAGGAGTCTTCCCTTAGTTGAGTAGAGGGTCACATCTTCATAAATTGTTCAAAAAGCAAGAACTTTACAAATGCTGTATAGGAGGAATAATCGTTTGCTTGATAAGTTTATATATCTATTATCCTAAATGTCAGTTTAAATGACAATTTTTCTCAAGTTTACATTTTTGGAAAAATATATAAAAAATGGGATCCGTTTTAACAGGACTTTAATACCTTCCTGATCAAACAACACCAATTCCCCAAGATATTTGGAAATTTTCACATCATTATTATTTTTAAAAATTCAACTAAAAACAAAATAATCCAAATGAATGAATTATGAATTACTAATTTGCCACTGTAGAACAACAATTTTTAAAACAATATCAAATTCTAAATTGTAAGAAATTAAAGAAAGAATCTCAATAATATTATTCACCTCTCATTGGTGGAAAGCATTTCTCGTGTTTAAATATTTAAAAATTATTATCAAGATGTAATCATACAGATTTGAGAAAAGTGACCTAGTAGTTGGTCTGTTATTCTTTAGAAAGAAAGCTATTCATTAATACCAGTGTTACTGTAATCAGTAGAATACACTATTAGGAAAACACAAAAAAAGTATATTTAATCAAAAAAAACCAAAACGTTTGACTTCACATCATTAACATATTGGGAGTATAAACCTTGATATCTCCAAGATGCATCACTCAATGTATTATGATGATGTATTATTTTAAGGATATCTTTATTCAGTTGTTAATTGACTTTCATATTCTAGCGTGTTATAGAAAATAAGTATATAATATAATATCATTATTATTATTTTATATACGCTCGATTGCAGAAACGAATGTAGTATACCTTTATACATTTATACAAATATCTAATGAGATGCACAATGGAATATAACCATTTTCAACGCTTAAGACCAACTGATTTTTAATCTGTATGATCTAATAGACAAGAAAAAATATTTTGACAATCATTGAATGAAACAAACCATAATAAAGCGATTTTTCTGTTTTGAATATCATTAAATATACTGAATAAATTAGATATATGTATAAATGTACACTACAACGTCTCTGCAATCTAGGATATATATATATAACAGAACAAAGACATTTAAAAATAACATAACTCAAGAATTTAAAAACATTCATAAAGTTTAATTTGTTTCCAAATATTCCTTTAGAATAAAATTAATCATAAATACTTTGTTCTCATCAACAAAATTATTAATACAGGTGAGGCATGATCAACCAATGATTCAATTGAAAAGATTTTCTTAAATGTTCGACAATAATCTATGGATAAGCTGGTCAACACATATAATGTGTATATAGTTTATATCAGCCCATTTAAAAAATCCTGTCAAAAGTTACTGGGGTTTTTTTCAACACGCAAGCTCTTGCCAGCATTACTCATTTCTTCTTTTGCTGTCTTAATATAATATTAGCAAAAAAGAACCATTATGCTTAACCACATGCATTTTTTTTTTTCCAAAAGCATCTGGGTTTGCATAAATTGCATTTCCTGCACAAAGAATAATCTTTTTTTTTGCACTGACTCAACTATAACTTGAATAAGCAGATATATTCAACAGAAATAATTATCATAGTAGTCATTTAATCTGCATGATAGCACAGCACAAAAAATACAATTACAAAGTACTGTCGCTACTAAAGAGTGGCAGCGAGCAGGGCATGACTAAAGACATGTGCATATCTTAAATGTCCAATAACCTTTGGCAATATTTAAGTGCTCTAAATTACATATCATTATTTCTCACCTTCACAGTTGGAAACTTGATGTTTACAAAATCAATCAACCATTTTACTCCTATTCAGCTTTGCATTTGGAGGAAATCTTAAATGCCACAAAAGTCTAAAAAAACATTTTTTACAGCATACATATTTCCTCTACAGTTTAGTGTTCCATTTGAATTCTATAAATAAAGACTATATGAATAATTAAAATAGTTACTTTTTGAAAATACAGACTCCCTGAGTCAAAACATCTGGCTGTAGTTCCTTTGTGTGTAGCAATGCTTTTGACAACATTCAAGTTGCTTTCCCATAACAGTAATACCAAAACATGCTAGAAAGACCCCAATGAAAACAAACTTGTTGACTTTTTTAATGGCTTTATTCATTTTTATCCATCCAATATAATTTAATGGTAAGATTTACAGGAAAAACTCCTTGAGTTCTATGCCTATTTCAACATTTACATACAATCATTTGGAAACCATAGTGTTGCTTTCTCTTTGGCTTAGGAGAAATCTTTACAGAACCCTTATAATTTTGAAGATGAATGAAAAGTAACATATAACCAGGCAAATACAGCATTATAAGTGTATGCAGAATGCAGCTAGCTATTCGTAATACTCCTATGTCAAGTAGAAAACAACAATCATGTTTCAAGCTGACAGCGTTATTCAGTAGATAGCTAGTACGAGATTTTTTCCTAACATTAAGAAAGATCACTAATCAAACCAATGTTATTTAGATTTAAGCACCATCAAGGTGGACGAGATGTTAGTTCAAATTTTTAGCATCATGATGACATAGGAAATGTTGTTAGAAAGTCAGTCATGTGGACTACAGTGTGACAGCATCTTTGTAACAGCATTTGCAATGTCATCCACAAAGTAAAAAAATGCGAAGTCTAAAGGAATGATTTTTTAACCAAAAATAATATCTTAAAGCCTTGCTATCTCAATCCTATCTTTCTTCATCCTTACAATACAAATTATTACCTACATCAACTTCGTTAAAGTTTCCTAGCTATAAAAATAAATGTTACAATAGCTAGGGCAAGTGGTCCTCTAGTCTTCTCTCTTCTTCATCTTGATGTGAGAGGCCATTTGCAACAAAATTTAGGGCAATACAAGGCAACATTATATGCTCACACTTTTCAAGTCTCAAGTTCAAGAAAGCTGTCAGAATAAAACCTTGTGGCTTGTTCCATTAATTCTTTGAGTCTTGCTGTGCAGACAAATAGTTCACTCACTTACTCATAACTAAAAAGGAAAACAAAAACAAAGAAAAAATAATAAAATAAAATAAAAATAACATGAAATAGTTTTAACATTATCAAAACTAAAAAACACTGTAACATTTTCCACATCAACATGTAACAAGAGTTGCTTTGAAACACTTCAAGTTCATGACATCTATTTTAAGGTCGACATACTTTTCATTCAGAGATTGTATAATATTCTACCAGAATTATTTGAAGTTAAATTAAGACACAGATGGAAAGTCGAAAATCTACAGCATTTCGAAAAGAATATTGCCGATGAAAGTAAAAGATATCGAGTTTCACGAGTTGTTTTTGGGAGCAAAATATGGAATTTTTTAAGAAGCCATATAAGCAAAGAAGAAACAAAAGTTAGTTTGGGATAGGTTTGAGACATAAATAAAGTCTCGCTTGGTTTGGGGTTTCGCAATAGAACTTGGCTGAAACAAACTGCAGCTAGATTACTTTGTAAGTAAATATTTACCGAACGTAAGCCCAGTATATGTCGTAATATTCACACTCGGTTAGCTTAGGAGATAGACGATATGAGCAAATTGCAATAAAACAACAAGATCAATCCCTCATGGACTCGATGAAAACGCTACAAGGATTTTCATCCAAATGTTACACGTTTTTGATAATAATTTCATTACGTTTGCCCGCAGCTTCTCTCATGCAGATGATCTTCAATGGGCTCCCCCCCTACAGTTTTCTCTCTCCATGAACAGCTATTGCCGAATGCTCAATATAAGAATCACTACCCAAATTGTTCTTTAACTTTTCGAGGTATTAGATTTATATTTAGCGAAAGCAATCAAAGATCCAAACGATAAATGGTGACGCTCCGTTCAAACGGCAAGTAACTTAGGAGCTCGTACATATTGACAAGCGGGAATACAAATCTATAGATTGCCCCACCTCAGCGAGAAAACAAATCGATGCGGCACTCCTATCCTCACGAATAATCAAGAATCAATGACTTCAAACGGTCGAATAAATTTTTCTAGAAGCAAAATGTTCATTTCAATCAAAGTTTTTCCGAAAGTACATTTTGACTCAATCGTAGCATTCAAACAGTCTTTACGAGAGAAAAAAAAATTGGCCATTACTTTGTCCTCTTTACAGGGTTCCTTGGCCATATCAGAAACTGAACAACATTTTTGGAGGGAAAAAATTAGGTATAAAGATGTTTTTTTCGCAAATAATCCACAGCCAAGGAATCAAACGTACTTTTTCTAAAGAGACGGGGAAATATTTGGAGCCTAGAGAGACTATCAAGATATATTAACGCCTATACATTACTGATTAAATTTTATATCGTACATTACACAGAGCCTTTGGTGGATCAGTAAAGAAAAAGAAATGCTAAAGAAAATGAAATAAATATCAAGTAAATCTTACATTTTTTTACTGTTCGGGTTTATCTTCTTTTTCGGGTTCTTTCGAAGATTCTGCTTCGGCTTCTTCCTTTTGTGTTTCCTCGGGTTTCGCGCCTTCTTCGGCGGTTGCCGTTTCACCGGAAGCAGCAGCCTCCTCTTTCTCGGGAGCTGCATCTTCGGCAGCGGCTGCTTCGTCACCCTCCTTCTTTTCTTCCTCTTTTTCTTCGGCTTTGTCACTTTCACCCTCGCCTTCTTTCCCATCGGCTGACTTTGCGCGCTTTTTCTTATTTTTGAAACTCAGCCGGCTCTTGGGCTTGAATTCTTCGGCGTTTTCTTCGTTGCAAATTTCTCCCCAGTCGAGCCAGTAATTCAACTTCATAGTATCACAGAATAAAGCCAAATTCTTCAACTCTTCTTTGATTAGTTTAGCTTGCGGTGACTCTGGAGCGCCATCAATGATGCTAGCCAAAAGGCCAAACATGGTGCAGTCGATGACAGAGGGCTCACCGTCCATGAAAAACTCCTTCTGTGCCAAAAACGCTGATAAAGCTCGCAAGTCGGCTTCGGCAATTCCATATATTTCATCCTTCGTATGCTTTCCAATTCCATGAGCTTGCATACATTTGATGCACTTGCTTTGATCGAGTTTTGGGCGTACGTCCTTGACGACAGGCGCCAGGTTGCTGTAGTATTTCTTGGTTTCGCCGAAGTTATCGACCCAGCGATAGTAAGCCAAACTCCAGTACGTGTTTTCCTCAGCCATAGTCGAAAATGCATGAGCAACAGCGCGCTGTTCCTCGCTAAGATGACCATCGGGATTGAGATCGAACTTGTTATTCAAATATTTGATACAGAAGTTGGCATCCTGCACTTTATCGCCTTCATACTCTATAAATGGCAACTTCACTTTATCCGAACCGAGTTTGTGGACGTACTTATTTTCGTAGGGAATCTTGTGCATTCTCAGGAATGTCTCCAGTTTAAGAGAAGCTGGCAGAAAACTCGGTATATTGTTGCACGGGGGATGTTGATGAAGAATCACTTTTGGTGGTACGCTGCCATTTTCCTCTTTCTTCGATTCTCCGTCGACTACAGCGGGAACAGCGTCCTCGATCTTCTCCGCCGCTTCAGCCTCTTCTGCCGGTTTGTTTTCTTCAACGTGGTTCTCGTCTCCTTTGCTCTCTTCTACCACAACTTGGGGTTGTTCCTGAGGAACAGATTCTACTTCAGTCGCCATTCTAGGGCAGAAAAAATCAAAGAACACAACTCAATGATCACTCGATGGAGCTTCGATCCAACGCCTTTCACAGTAAAGAAAGACCCAGCCCAACAATGACCTTTGGGTTGGAACTATTGAGGCACCACGCGTTATTTGCACGTTTGAAGCTTATAAATTGACGGCATTGTCAAATCTAGCCCAATCACGGCGCGAACTGTAAGCGCTTGGCCAATCACTAGCATGGTTTGGCGCAACAGACCAAGTTCTGGGTGTGAAAATGGCGCAATACTAGTCAGCAGGGGGAGGGTGGCCTGCGCTAAAATATGATTACAAAACCAAGAAAGTTGCATTCAAATCGTGACATGTACTCGACATTAGGATTCGAGATTATTTTGACGAGAAATTGTCAGCGTCTTCAAATTTGTCTGCTATGTTTGGTCTTGAGTTACTCGAGACTGAAAGTCACAGTCCTTAGAACGTGCTTCATGTCATCTTGCGTTATGGCACTGAAATTCATTTCAGTCTCGCAAATATGCGAAGTTATCGAAATCAAACTGGCTCAAGATACGAACCAGATCCTTCATGTAAACAACGCAACTTGCAAATCCAAAGTATATATTCTATTTTACTCTAAGGTGGCGAAAAGCTCCGAAGATTAGCATTTTGTAAGGGTATTCTGAGAGGATTTAGGATTTTCTTTTCGTGAATACACTGGAGTAAACAATCCTTCGCCGCCCTCAGTATTTGCTCATTGATTTCTACGAATAAATATTCACGTCCTCAGTAAATCCAAGTAAAATGGGCGTTGAAAGAACCAAGGGTGTTGAAAAGTTAAGGTGCTAGAAATGTCATAACACGTAACGCTGAATGCGTGAGGAGTCAACATTTGGCGCTCCATGCTTGGATGATGCGGCAATGAACTTAGTCCCGGGATTAGACCAAGCCCAGAATAAATTCATTTATATCAGAGGGTCATGTGAAACCCTCGTGAAGCCTAGTGAAGCCAGTATTTGAAGTTCTTTGAGCAATAACCATCCAAGCGTCACTACTCTTCGCGGTTATTGACATAGTCCACTGATCTCAAGGGACAGCTTCAGCATGTGCCGTTCACTTGGATTGATCAGCCAATTACTATGCATGGCGTCCCTTCAATACATTGTTTACATTGGTTTTCGTAGACAGGATTGTGTCTAACAATCCCATCCATCAGCTTCTTTCGAATAAATTTTGCCTCGCGAAAATGCATAGGCTAATGAGGTTATGTTTTACTATGTTAGATTCACCCAATCAAAATCGCATTTTTAAATAAAAAATTTTCTAATTTATGAGCTTTTGAGTGTCTGTTTGTTGCCGGGGTTAGTAAAAATCCCTAATAGGCCTACCTAGTGATAATCACTGTCAACAATCCAGACAAGTTACCAGCCTTCCAAAAACTCATAAACCAATCAGTTGACTTTACTTTCAAAAGATTGATAGCTAAACTAATCATAATATTTCTCAAAAAGAACTTGGATGCGAGGATAATAGCATGAACATGCAAAATAATCGCTTTTTTTCCCGATCAAATTTGTGGTATTTCTTATTTATCTCCATGTTAACATCGCATTTGAGACCATCATGAGAAGGGTTCATTATCGCTGTGGATTGGCGAATGCCCTGCTCTTTCTTTTTTTTTTTCGATCATTTTTTCTTTCTTTCTTAAACCATAAAATTGTAGAGTATTTTCCTTGTCAAGAGACAAAATATCTACCTACCTTGATTTGATCCTATTTTAGACTACGCGTTCATTTTCACCGCATTTTCAATGCCGCGTATTTTACAACTGTTTAGTAATTGCTCCCCCTCCTTTGTTTCACTTGACCCCGTCACGGTGCAAAAGCCAAACGATGACAAAAAGTATATATAAAGTCGAAACTAAATCTAAAGTTGCAGACACTCATTTAAGAGTTACAAAAATCTCTTAAATTCACGGGCCGAACATTGGAAAAAAGCTAATAAAACCATAAGACACAATCAAAATAGAAAATACAGATTATCGTCTTACCGGGCTGATTAGTGGATGTTGAAAGTGAAGTTAGTTTCTAAACGCGATTTCCACCCCTGCTGACGGATTGCACAAGATTTTCGCTTATCAGAAGTATATGTTTTTCTTGTCATCTAAGACCTTTTATTATATACAAAATAAGGGAACTCGTTTGGGCCTGCAATTTAAGAGCGCAACGTAGAAGAGAGAGTACTTGTACTGTACCCTGAACTGTTCAAAGAATGGAATCATGCACCTATTACAGTGCTACACGACTCGCCTTGCCCCACCCGTCACATGCAAGGAGCACCGTGCATCTGATGGACCGGATCAACTGTGAGCCATTCAAGGCAATCTTTCAATTTTTTAAATTTATAATTCTTTTAAGGTTATAACAGCGGAAGTAAATATTTTTGCTCATTGGTATAGAGTGTAAAGGGATTAATAATAGGTAAATCATATATGCAGTTTGATTAAATAAACCGCGAACACACCCTCACAGGCACCATACATGCCACAACATGTGGTTGTACCGATCACAACACTGATGACAGATCCCAGTTAAATCATTGTTCCTCAGAAAAGTCCCAAGTCCATTGTATGTGATAGACTTGAAGACGTGATGTAGTTGCGAAGCCGAATTCATTCATTCATTCATTTCAGATGACGTCATCGGGAATTGCTCAAAATCGTGATTTTTTTCTATTTTTCTCTCATTTATTATTGAATAACCACCTTGAAAATCCTTTATCACAACCATTATCTTTTTTTTTATTTCTTTTGGTGTATTAAACATATAGGGCTGTCTTGTTTTATTTCTTTTCGTGATATTGGTCATACCATAAACCCAGTCATGTGACAAACACTATCCCTTGCCGATCGGCTAATGTACAAATCAATCCGGGCGAACCTTATATACTGATGTGTATATTTAGAAATGAATCACTCTTCTGTCATAGGCTCAACCTTAAATGGTCAGCTGGGGCCTTTTTACATGTATAATGGCCGATGACGTGTTTGCTTTAACGACACCAACCTAAAGACAAGGGACAGAGATACTGACTAGTGTTACCATTGGCCAGTTTTATATACATATTTCTCACTACTAAGCCGGTTAACTTTGCCATTCAAAGAACTCTGAGCTTTGAAGAATTTCCCCAGAAAAATGATACTGAAATGAAAAGTCTACACAAGGTATCGGATGGATTTGCTTTCAAGGATGGCAATATATCGTTTTGATTTTTTCCCTTAATGACGGCGTGCCATTTTCGATTTTTATCGACTGAGAATGTTATCCGCAATGAAAATCTAAAGTATGGAAAGTGTTTGGATTTCTGGAATAACATTACATCCTCAGCTTTTCTAAGCGAAATATTCTCTCGGCGTAAAAAAAAAATATTTAAAAAAATCAAAATTCATTTCACGGTCCTAAGATTTATCTTAAAATCAACGGTAAAACGAAGATCCATCTTTCTCACATATCGGAAGCTATGTAAGAATTCTGTTTTAAATCTGCATGCATAATACCGACTGAGCCACCTTTCCACAGTGACATGTACATCGATCTGGTCATGCAAAATTTTCGTTTCTGGGTCAAGGGGAGTTTTAAACCGAAAAATTTGTTTTTTTTATGACGGAAAGAAAAAAATATCATGGTTCAAGTTCGTATCTCCAAGCAACGATTCAATATTTGTAATATTTTGTATGAGTAGTTTCAAGTTGCGGTCTAAAATACACGGCGATTGTCAAGATAAATGCTATTTTCCTAGGGAAACAGACCACAAAACAAATCGATTTAAATTTTAAAAATGTAATTGGATTGTTCACGGCAAAAGTCTGTGATTGGCCAGAGATATTTCTATCTCATTAATTCACTCGTTTCTTTTTCCTACGATGGAAATGTATTCGCCTTCGGGCCTCGGGGCAGGCATTTTATCGATCCGGCCATACGTTTTTTTACCCCTAGGGTTAAGAGGAGCTGAAGTCATTCCATAAAGTATTTTTTAGATAGTAAGAATATTTTTGGATTCTATTTACTTGTTTTTGACATTTGCATGTGATTTCCCACCCCCTTCAATTTCGACAGATGGCTGTGCAATGATTTTGAGCCCTCTTTCGAGTTGGTGGGATGAAATACTGCAAAATAACCTTAACGGTCGTATAGGGAAGTGAGAGCCAAGAAGAGAAATTATCATTTGACGTCTTCAGCAAGAAAAAGAAACAAGTATCTTTCTCCTTTATCGAAAGCTGAAGGCTCGTATTTGCGTGTAAGTCATTTGGCATTTCAATCTGCATGCGTTGTAGTACCTTTAATCATGGGGTAGCTTTCGACAGTTAGAGGCGGCCGATAGTTCGAACTCGCAAAAGAAATCGCATAAGATTATAAATACATCGTTCCCACCCCGTTGATCTACCATCTCTAAGAGCCAAAAGAGGCTGGAATGTCCCAAGACTAGGAGACAGTCATTCACCTTCAAGCTGGGATATCAGGAAGTCTTAAAGATGAATAGCCTAAACAGGAGAAGAAAAGGTGTTAATGTATTAATAAATACTTAATTTATCGCACAACAGAGACATAAACTCTTATAGATTCAATCCAGTTAAGAAACTCCAAGGCTATCAGAGTCAGAGCTTCCCCCTTCGGACCGCGGACAAGTTACCAAAAATAGCCAGGAACGCATGATAGCAAACTCCCGAGTTTCTGTTCAAGCCTATTTGTTGGCCTTAAGTTATGTTGGCGTGTGGCCTAGAGAAATTGGATAGGATACCTGATGCGAATGCACTCGAACTTCAAATCCCTTGATGACTGCCAGCGATTTGAAATATTATACCATTCGAACGAAGCTGGAGCGGTTGGGAATGTCTGGCACAAGGAATTTGACATTGTAGAGTTAAAGGCAACTTTACCCAATAGATGTCATGCAGGGTTAGTTTAAATCTGATAAACTCTGCTGCTGACCTGACGTCCTCTTAACTTTTCCACCGTAAATAATCGGCGATAATTAACGAACTATATCAACACTTGGAACATTTGCTTTTGCAAGGTCACGATAGTTAAATACAACCGTCTAGTATTTCTTGTTTAAAGAAATTCATTACAAACTCCCAGAGCTTTCCAATAATTGTAGAGCTGTTAAGATTCAAAGATTTTCAGTCTATGGGCTGCACAGTTGTGAAACGTACTCTGTCCCAGTCAAAGATGGGCTGTGGAGGGGATCCACGCACGCCCTCATAACACGCGCAATACAAAGACTACGGTTATTCACAGTCCTGTCGTCTGTTTAAATTATCTCTGTCATAAGCTTGCTCGGGGAAAATAAGGAGTGCAGCACGGCATCTGCTTGATCTGCCCATGCACTTCCATTAAAAACACTCGTCCAAAAAGGGAATTCCATCGGAGGAAGCGCAAGCGCCGTTTGGTTTAATGTTAGAACTGCCACTTTGTATTGATAATATTTTCCGTATCTTATAAGCCTACAAGGTCATGTCCAACAACTGCCGCCCATTTCATTCCTAACATAGTCATAGTGATAGTCAAATGAGAGCAATGCACGTATACCTAGTTGACTGTCTTGGCTCACTTCCGTTAATAAGCTTTAGTTATTGCGGAAGTTAAGTACTTTAACCATAAAGTTCAAGGTTTTACCAGAGGATCGTTCCTCACGATCACTCAAGGGTGGACCCGCCGGGTAGAATTCTACTCTTTCGGCATCGGTGCCTGCCAAAAGATACTCGGATATCAGGTTGGTCAAACGATAGTCTGAGCCCCATTTTTGCAAGAATGCACTTTTTCACATACCCTGGGTTCTAGAGGCTCTCTGGAGAAGCACTAGAGCGAGAGAGCCTTTAAAACTCAGGGTTTTTTAACATTAAATTTTTTGCTTCCAGTCAAATTCTCTTCCTGTTTAGTGCCCACGTTTTCTCTTTCGGCAATTAAGTTTTTCTACCTCCTAATTAGGATTCGTGGAATTGTCTGAGGATACACTGTTGAAGTAGTTATTAGACTTTGTGGCGAAGAGATAGATACTTGGGCTTCCTGTGGCAAGGCCCGAAACAATATCATGAATTGACCACACAACGAATTCCAGGCCGATGATAATCGGTTTTGATTGTGATTGTTTTAATGCATACTTGAAGTATGTTCAAGTTTACCATGGTAAATTATAGCCAATAATTTGCATTTTTTCCAACCTTTTGGTTACAGCTGTACGGAATCAGCACACCACATCACTCATCGAGACGGCCAAGAAAAATGAGAAAGAAAACGAACTTCATTTTTTCGAGGTGAACATGCTTTATATCTTCGCCTCTTGATAAACATAATAAGCTTGTGTTTTTTTGCGCAAAAAAATTACGAGCATTCTCGCTATTGATGACTGAATGTACAGCTGCTAGTGCTACCTCGTTCATGATGTGAAATTTCTAATTCTGGTTTTATAGACAGACTATTACATATGGAAGAGTACTTCAAAACTGAATAAATACAGAAAGTTTAAATGGCATATGGCGCAGCAAATTAACAGAGTTTTGTATGGATTTCTGAGATCTGCCTGCGTCTCCTAATTGTTTTCATGTATTTCTACGTGTTCAAAGTCTCGAATTTTTAAAAGGGATTTTTCACATTTTTTAAACATTTATTTTTTGGTTTTGATAAACATATTCCTTCATATGAAAATACAAATTGCCATACACTTAGATTTTTGAAACGTTAAGCTAATGAGCTGCTGATATTATGAAGTAGTGACATTACCGCGTTCTTTATGAATGCCTTTGGCTTTGTTTTGTCACGCCACACTACGAATGATAAGAAATTAATCCCTTTATTTATTAAAATTCTCTATACCCAACAATAGACAACCTGCTAGACGCGACAAAAGAGCAGTTAAATCCATATATTGCGATTTATGCACCTGAAGTCAATATAAATTGACAAAAAATATGCTTTGTTCTTAACAAGACACCATTGACGTAGTGAGTTTATCGCTTTATTGTTTGGAGGGATTGGAATTCTGCCTTTTCAATCTTCTAAAAGTATAACTCGTAACTCGAACTGGTACAATGCGTGAACAGGTGGAAGAGCCTTTGTTCCACGCGGGAGGCACGTGTTGTTTCCTGTGGTTGACCGCGTGTTACTCCGAAAAAATGGCGGGAAAATTCGTGGTGAGGGGCAGTATTGTACCTTCTGGTTGCGATGGCTATGGTATGTGTTGAAACGAAAAATTGAAAACCAGAAGCCCGAAATACGAATGCTGTGGAGACTTATTGCTAATGAAAACTTTGTAGTATAGTTATTCCTACTTGTCCTGCAACAGTAGTTCAGTAAAACAAAACAAAACAATGGAATTAAGAATATCGGTTTTCATAGCCTTCGTCAAAAAAATGATTGCATTGGATTATATATTTTATAATGAATAAAGTAAAGGAACGTTTTATTTATTTGTACAAGAATAATTATGAACCGCTAAATAAAATAAATTGAAGAAAAAGAGATTACTCGGCACTATCGAAAACACAAGCAAAAATTATTTAATTGATTAGAGGCTTTACATTGAAAACAATGTAAACGCTAGCCTACCAACACGTGTTTACTGATCTCGTGTTTACATTGCAATCAGTCTGATTCCCCTACGTTAAGACTTTTTTAAACACATTCCATACTGAAAACATAGTAAGTTGGCGTATGTACAATATTAATAATACGTGCTTGGATTGATTGTACAACCGTAGAGGTGACGCGGGATTGCCCACGAAAGATAACCTCAAACGACGATGGAGCTCAAGTTTCTCTGCGCAGTTCGATTCTGATTTCGATTCATTCAGGATTATCTCTCGTGGGAACATTTCTTTTGGTTGCAGTACATCGACTAATCGTTACCTGTATTTTGTCTTTACTTGTATCAAGTACAATGGCACAATATTCTTAAACGATCATTTGTATTCTATTGGCAGATATTTCATTTACTGCATGCTGTTAGGCAGTCTTGAAGTGACATAAATGATTGCTTTGCCATGGAGGCGCGAGAGTTCAATATTTCATCCAAAAAATATATACATTTGCTGTGCTATAAAAAAAACCTGAATAGAAACGATACTTTTGGAGGAATTCCACGCAAGATTTGGTTGTTTGTCATGATTGTCATGACATCGATACAGCGTAACTAGACACGAGCCATTCAAGGTCGTAAAAGATGGCATGTTGATTAACTTCATCCACCCCTCCCCCTTAACACCTTATTTAGTTGACCCCGCAGCCCCATCCTGAATCTGTGCGCGGGCAGGGAATGATGGGATCGCAATTGCTTGCTGTTTTATCTACAACACCAACATATACTTAGTGTCTGGCTTTACCAGTAGTCTAGGCTAGTAGTCAAAGTATGGTGCTTTCTTAATGGACTTGTGCATTTTTGTTTGAGGAAAAACCTCGAGCAAAAAATATATATCAAATCAAGAAGTTAAATAATTAGATAATTATGAAAGTTAATTGGTCTGGAGAAAGAGTAGAGGGTCAATTTGAACATGGTTGGACTAAATGTCCATTAATAAAACGACTTTTAGAGACAGGCATCAAACATGTTGTATGATATGGCTGGTGAAGATTTTAATTTAGACTGACCATTCGTAAGTAAAATAGCGAAAGGAAAAAATAATAAATAATATGTTGCATCAATTATTTCGATGTTTTCGTATGGTACGCCTTGTGCGGTCCACATAAAGATGAGTAAGAATAGTTTCAACTACCAACACAAGCGGACGCAACTTTCCGACCAAGTGGCATGTTTTCACGATGAAAAGAAGCGACGCAAAAGTACGGAAGATTTAGCTTTCCTTCCGTCGGCTTGTGTCGCATGCTTTAAAGATTTATTCATGAGGACATCTCATACCGAAGTAAAAAAATGAATTTTGAAAAAAAATCACGATACTAAATATAAGAAAATAAAATATACCACACACACTCAGTCTTATGACAAGTAACACATACTTGCAAAGAACACATTCGATAAGTAAACAATGTATAAACTTTAAATCGACCTAAAGAAAAAAGAGTAAATAAAGATATAATTGACTACTTGTTCATATTTAAAAAATTTTTTAAAAAAACGACGTTTGCATCAGCAAGGCAAATATAAGAACTTATTAATCACAGTTAAATGTCGTCCAGTTGAGTACAGTCACAATATTAAAGTAATTAACGACATCTAATGACAGAATATTATTAATGACAATTAGCGAGATGTCAGAGATGGATCAACTATCCATCCATCGTAGATAAGGGCACTATTGTCTACAATGTCAATCTTTTGTGCTGACTTTAGGGTTCTATTGTCACACCAATCAGATACGGGTAATAGTTTTAGGGCATGAAAGCCAGGCAGCTGTTGTACCACGAATTAAATTTTGATCTTCCAGGCAGCGATCCCGTAGTCAAAACAAGAAGTTAAAACTCTTAGGCTGCGTTCATAATGCATGGCGGGGGGGGGGGGGGGGGGGGGGGCAGGTGAAATTGAGGTGGGGATCGGGCAAATGTTGGTAGGAAAAGTGGGGGATGGGCAAATTTTTACCAGAAAAATTAGGGGGGATGCACAATTTTTGAAGAAACTACAAGCCTTGCTCAGGGGGATCATATTTTTTACATGACTTTAAGGGGGGTGTTAAGAATTATTCTGGACAATTCAAATTTTCACCTGCCCCCCCCCCCCCTTAGTAAAATCCCCACAAAAGCAGAGCTTTGACGTGAAAAGGTTGGTACGAGAATCCCATCACGTAAGTCAAGCGCGCGTGTAAATTGTAGCCTAGTTTAACCCACATAATGAGAGTAAACGCGATACACAATAGATGATTAGGTGTGTGTAGGAAAATCAAGACACAAGGCGAAAGGCATGGAAAAACCTGTTAGTCCCGTGATTAGGTCGGTACGAGGATTCTCTCACGCAAGTCAAGCGCGCGTGTTTAAATTGTAGCCTAGCTAAACCCACACGCTGAGAGTAAACCTGATCACGACACAATGCGCAGAGATGAAGAGTTGCATACGTAAAACACCTTTGTGTCTAACGAGGTCGATCATTATAACAGTGAAAATAAACTTATTCTACAGACGTGCGGTATTATTGCGCAGCTTAATATCATGATCAATTGTCGCGAAAGAACTTTTGAGAATGGATTATCAAATAATTCTAACTCGAAGTGATTTCTAATCCTCGAGCACCCAGGTTTCGTATGTGAGCCACAGAATATTACCAGAGGGTTTCCAAGGATGTGATTCTCGGAATACAATGACAATTTCCTATTTTATACTAAGATTTCAGCAGCTAGATAAAATATTCAAAAACTCGATTTTGGGTAATCTTGGTGATTAGCAATGACAACAATTAACGGATCTAGCTTGTCTTTGAATGCAACATAGCAAGGCTCTACGAAATGGGCAATATTAATATTTTTATTCACTTTAATTACACAGCATTGAAATGATTAAAAAGATTAGCTATAAACATGATTCTTTGCTATATATATATACTGTACAAATGATTATGTTGCTAGAAATTGATATTATAAAATATATAATCTGGTCCATCAGTGCAGATCAAGTGTCGGGCTTATTTATTTTATAGCTTATAAGGTATTCTGGATAAGCCTGGAAAAAAGAGCAAATGACCTTGTTATAAGCAGCAAAATTTGGATGTTTGTTGCTTTTCTAATAATCGTAATGGATCTTTCTCTGGCGGAAAGGCAGCCCAAGAAGTGATTAAAAACAAAACTTTCATACGCTGCTTAGCCTGCCTGTAGTGTCGTGAAGATGCGCGTAGCACCTTGCCTATTTACATCGGGGGCAGATTCAGGGGCGGATTCAGGGGGGTGCGCAACCCTCTGGTTCGACTTTGTGCCTCTACTTCGAAGTAACCAACACTGGTTTTTACTTTTGATTTTAAGGAGTGCATCCCCCCCGAGTTAACTTTGTGCTCAGCAAACCCCCCCCCCCCCCCGAACAAAATGCTGGATCTGCCCCTGCACATACATCATAACCTGAGTACCAGGCTCTTTCCTCCAAGGCCTGATACTCTGGTTACATACATCAGTGAGTCTTGACTAATAGATACTATTATAATCGTTAATTACCTGTTCTCCTCGATATATGACATACTCAGCGAACGATAAACCTCCAGAACTTGGACGACCAATGACTGAATGGTGGCCAGGTGGCGAATGCGCCATTTTGACGGCAGAAAACTGATAAAATGGTTTACCCAAAGCCACACGACATAACAGAAGTTGTCTGGGGGAATAACATGAACAAATTTAATAAGAATGGGGTGACCGTCATGTCGTGTAAAAGACAAGATCTAATTGATTCGTTAAAATAATATTGGAGGTAAATGATTTGAATCATGAAAGATAACACAAGTTGGAAAAAAAATGGATATTTAATTTGCGATCTAGAAAAAGTTTGAAAAACCAATAATCTATGTAAACGCTATGGAATGCGAGATGACATGAAGGACTTCATGGATCCAATATCATTTGAAGAAGCTAGTCCAAGTAAAATAGGTCTGTTGAACAGTGCTAATCAATTTCATATATATTTTTTGCCCGAAAAAGCAACCATCCTCATGTTGTATCGATCATTATCACAAAAATCGAATATAAATTATTTGATGCATCGAAAATGATCAGGGTTTATCTTATAGGTATGTTGCCTCATAAAAAATATTTCTATTTACGAGAAAAGATTTCGATTTAATTTTCTTGTGTTTTCTAGAAATAGAAACTGTCAGGATATCGATTCGTGGTGTAATGACAACGATGATCATTTGAATAGTGTCAATCAAACAAACCGATAAAAACAGCCCAAAAACTTGCTAGAAAGATAACATTAATGAAAACCCTTTACAGTATATACTGGATATGGCGTGCAGATCAAGGCTTATCAGCTTCAAAGGGCGATCTGAACCCCAACGGAAATTACCAAAGGTACAAATGTAGTGTACCATTAATTATAAGCTGATAGTGAAGATAATAAGCAACAAATAAACTGTCACACCTGGTATACCATACGAGAGAAATGTTCGTAAATACTGTTATTATGATGGTCAAAATGAAAACAAAATTAATATAATTTTGGATTTATTTTTGTTTAACCAGCTAGATTTGAAATTTAGATTTCATTTATTTTTTAGGACATCGAAATAGGAAGATCCCATCTCTCTTTGTATTCTATAATCACGCATACATCGTAGCTTAAGTGCATCCTCGAACTTGGACATTAAATATTTCCAACATTTTATGATTTTTGTGTGGTATCTCCTAGCCACGCCTTTTTTAATACTTCCGTGTAAAATTACTGAACTTTGTTTTATATATATATATAATTTTATATTTTTAAGGGTTATTTTTTAACATTTCCAATGAGGATACCCAAAACAATAGACGACTACTTTCCTTAAAACAAGCAGCTGTGTCAAAATGAACAACAGAAATGAAAAGAGCACCTCGATATTATTAGGGTGGCGAAGTTTCAGCTCGTAACAACCAAAAAAGGAAAAATTGCACTAAATATAAAATCAATTATTTTATAAGGACTTGTAAGGGAAAATACGCTGGATGGCAAGGGGGTTGCCAGCCAACACTTTTCCCATACAAATCCTTATAAAATATTCCATTATATATTTAATGCCATTTCTCCTGTAGCCAATATTATGAGTTGAAACTACGCCCTCTTACTAATGTTGAGCAGCTCTTCTCATTTCTAAAGTTCGTTTTCAAACAACTGCTCGTTTTAAGGGAGGTAGGGTCACGTGACCTGTTATTGCAAGTCGTCTATTTAGTAACACATTCTATAGACTATCTTTATCATACTCTAAACTTCTCACCCATCCTATAATGTGACCATTATCTAAGGTGATATCGTTAAAGATTTAATCAGAGTGCGCTTACCTTTCACAAGAATAACACGATCTATCTTTATGTTTAGGGCAGCCTTGCCCCCCTCCTATCCCATATACGTATTGATTACTTTTAGATGAGTTCTCAGCAAAGTAGATGCCTGCACCGAACATACCACCGATGTACGCATGACGCTCGTCGAATCCTTTTTGTACGATAGCATTGATAAATGGCGAACCTGTCCAAATATACAATAGCTAGTTTATTAAATAGTACGTAGTCTACCCACAACTATACACCAGGTTTGAATTGAGAAAGTCAGAAATTAGTAGTTGAATGTTGAAATATCGATAAAGTTACATTCAACGAGGCAGGTGTAAAATTGTAATCTTTGTTTCTGTATGTGTTTTTTTATTTTATGTTTTGTTTGCTAAAATATTATCAAGAACATATTATTGAATGGTATAATGGTAAGAACTCATTACCGTGAAAGAGCATTCTTTCATTTGCATGATTATGATTGGAATCTGAGATCTGGGAGGAAAAAAGAACACGTATTAATACAACTTAGTAATAATTACGAAGATAAGCAAACTGTAATAGTTTCAGCAAACCACCCTCAACTTAGTAATAATTACGAAGATAAGCAAACTGTAATAGTTTCAGCAAACCACCCTCAAGTTAAAAAGAACTTAAAAGGTGTACATTTTCCCAAACCCCTCCCCCTTGCCCGGCCCCACCCAACCCCACGGAGCGAATTCCTCTGAAAACACGTTAAAAGTCAAAAAAAGTCAAAGTCATCGCCTGTCAAAAGCTCAACGTAGGTTAGGCAAAGCGAGCCCATGTTTTGAAAGAGCGCTTTGCCTAACCTACGTTGAGCTTTTGACAGGATCTCATAGGAAAACGCAAGCCTAAACGTGTTTTCAGAGGAACTTGCTCCGTCACATAAACGTTTCTCTTATGTAAATTTCATACAACATGAAATGCATTTGAAAAACAGGGTAGCGAAAACAATTTTTATACCAATTTCATCAAACAGTATATTTCATATACCTCGCGTCTTCTGTAAACATATTTTTCCCCATAATTTTGTATTAACAACTCGTTCAATCTGCAACGATTTAGAATATCAGAAATTAGCTTTTTAGTTAAATATGAAGTTTATTACCATCATCATTATCATCACCATCATTATCATCATTATCATCACCATCATCATTACCATCATTATCATCATCGCCAACATCATCACCACCACCACCATCATTATCATCACCATCATCTTTATCGCCACCACCATCGTCAATACCATCATTATCATCATCGCCAACATCATCACCATCACCACCATCATTATCATCACCATCATCATTATTGCCACCACCATCGTCAATACCATCATTATCATCATCGCCAACATCATCACCATCACCACCATAATTATCATCACCATCATCTTTATCGCAACCACCATCGTCAATACCATCATTATCATCATCGCCAACATCATCACCATTACCACCATCATTATCATCACCATCATCATTATTGCCAGCACCATCGTCATTACCATAACCGCCATCATCATCATCATCACCACCACCACCATCATCATTCTCGCCACCACCATCGTCATTACTATCATCATCACCAACATCATCATTACCATCGCCACCACTATCATCATTATCATCATCATGACTACGAATCAAGAATGCAGATAGGAGGTAGAGAGGGGAGTAACTGGGAGTACAAATACCTTGTTTATTGTATAGGATGCAAACACGCCACCAGAAACACCACTGTCTCGGTGCTCAACGACAGTTGACTGCATCTAGAATTAGAAAAGAAAGAGAAAATGAGAAAAAAACCAGTCTAAAAGACAACCATGATTTATAATTGATACATTTTATATTCAAATTTGAGATTATTTACAAGAGGGTTTCTTGTTTTCTGTAGCATTAATACCAAATGATTCCTACCTCATCAGCGACTGAACTGTAATCTTTATCCATCGGTGAAAGCTCTTGTATTACAGAGCCCTGTAAATTAGCGACTGAGAATGGACCAATACCTGTAAAGAACCAGTCAATGCTTTCATAAGAAAAGTTAATGTAAATCTAAAGAGAGGAATAAAGGAAGGAGATGAACGTCAGAGGAAAAGCATTTTGCTTGATTTTACTAGATGTTCACTCCTGGGATCCCTAATGCAGAAGAATAAAACAATATAGCATTTTATAGTTTTTTTCCTCCAAATATAAGTGCACCGGGAGGGTTTTCATAATTCAGACCAAGTGTCATTCCCTACAGTATTATTTCTTTGTTTAAATGGTTATGAATAAGAGGGGATGTTGTGGTCTCCCTGCGCTCATGGGAAAAGCTAATCAATAAAATAATTAAATGTGAATATAGATACAACTCAAACAAAGAAATAACACTCTAGGGAATGACACACGGTCTGAAATACAAAGTAAGAAGATCCTAGCAAAACAATATTAACATGAGGTAGTGGCCACAGAGATCACAGCAATGTACTGACCTAGTCCTAAACCAGACAGTTTTTCTTTGACTGCTTTAAGAATCTTGTGTCGATGACCATAAGCATGAATACCAATTTCCTTAAGTTCTTCATGACCCATATCTACCAGCACGTCCCAGGAAATCTGGAAATATTTATAAAATCATTCATAAGTTATAATAATGTAGTGTGATTTAGTTTTAACCACCAACTAGATGAAAGTAGTAAAATGCTCATGCCATTTCTATTCCTTTCACACAGTTTAAATCATTATTTTTTGTTAATTTATACACTTGCTAGTTTATAAAAGAGATCTGAACAGTTTTTGACTTTAGATACTCTTATGTCTTGTCCCTGTCTTTAAATAGACCCCTTACATGTGACGTCAAAGCAGCTTAATTTGGAGGACAAAACAAAAGAATTTCAATCTCATGAGAATTGAAAACCCATTGTTGTCTCCCCCAAATTAAGCTGCATTCTGGTGTGCAGCAAGGGGTCTTTAAAGAGAAAATTATTACGAATCCATTTCTTACTTGTTCTCTTTCGAATATATCTTTTAAGTTGTTGAGTTGAAGGCCATCGAGGAATTGACCAACGTCCACGTCCAGACCAGGATGACCTGATAGAAACACATTATGACATCATTCCATTAATTCAATTCATTGCTGTACTGTAATTATCATTTTAAAAGTATGAATAATTATGAGGAAAACACATAGAAATCAGTTACCCAGGAGAAATCTGTAAATCATATACAGAATCATCCTCATGGATTTTCTCAGCCAAATTCACTCAAAAATGTTTTTAAAAATCTTAGTAGGAGAAAATAAATTATACCTCAGGGGCAGATCCAGGGGGGTGTCTTGTGGCATATTAGACACCCCCCAATCCACCTGGTTTTTGTTTTTTTGTTGCATATACAGGTTTTTTTCTTTTTATTTATTATTAATTTCTATTTCTTGAATCTTTAGTCTAACTCAAGATTAAGTTGTATAGAGATCTAAAAACCAATTTTGTTAAATGAGTCAGATAAGGATTATTGATTACTTTAATATATTATCACTTTTTTCATTTCAGACACCCCCTCCCCCTCCCCCCATACAAATTTCTTGATCTGCCCCTCTACAATATTCCTGTGTGACCTGTATGGGCAACAAGACTAAGTATTATCAGTAATTTTTAATAGCAAATTATTATCTGCAGTCTCCCACCACCCATAGTCTTTTAGTTGTTGAAAAAACCTATGCTTCTCATACCTGATAAAGAATGTTTAGCCTCTGCTTGCCCTTGAGCTTCTGATACAGATCTGTTACTTATTGCTCCATCACCAGATCCAGCAGGACTACTTGCTAGCAGACTACTATTAGCTAGTGATAATGGGCTCACACCACTAGCGGTAGATACAGCAGCAGACACAGGTGATGGGGTTTTAGTGGGTGTAGCAGGAGCCTGGCTTGTGGCATTGTGTTGCAGCATTGCATCTCCTAATAGACACTTGACATCTTCCGCCTTGAGGAAAAGTAATATCATCGTTGTCAGTCTATAGAGTATTTGCACCACCACATGACGGCAGCCATGTCAGATGGCAGGAGCAATTCCCAAGAGCAAAGGGATTTTATTGTTCTGCCATCCAACCACAGGAAGCCCAAGCAGTATTACGGGATAGGCATGTAATGGTGCAAAGCCTTAATAATGCATCTATATTCTTGGGTATGTGCAACACTGAAGTGCCTACACCACCTATAATGACATCACGCTCATTAAAATATTGGAAGTATAAACCTTGACATCTTCAAGATGCATTACTCAATATGAAAATCTTTTACCATTCAAATATCCACTTCATGTAGAATCAATACTGAAAATATTAAGTGAGGTGGTATAGGCACTTTAACATTTTTACATCACTGCAGATTGGGTATTGAATTGAAACTGGGTATTTGTCTGGATGTCGCCCAGGCTATCCAACTGAGTGGTGGACGCAGGGCACAAAGCATGATTGGACAAAATGACCAGTCCTAAGCTTATAAGAATGAAGAAAACATGGCGGTAAAGTGAAATTGTTTTTATTCTTCCTTCTAAGTTGGGTTACAGCAGCCTCTGAATGAGGGCCGACGGCAAAACAGCTAAATGCACTGTGATTGGCTAAAACAAAATTCACCACTCAGCTGCCATATAGTGTAAAACATTTTCATATTCACCAAATAAGACAGTAAATATACCCTATCAAGAAAACACTTGAATACACTAAAATAATCACACATTGGGATTTTCACAGTTCAACATCAAGGGAAATGAATCATCAAATAAGATGTTACCGTTGAAAGGTCTAAAGGTGTCTGTCCTTCTTGGTTCTTCATGGATGGGTCAGCCCCATGGGCCAGCTGTATTCCATAAGAAAGACAACAATGATATTATTAATCCTGCTCTTAAAGTTGCTTGATGAGGTGTTCTTGGCATGAGAAAAATAAAAAGATTTCTTTTCCAATGAATTATTTGCAATTTCACAAGTGGAAAGGCATGAACAAGTGTTCTAATTGGCTGGCTTTCATGTCTTTATCAGAGAACTGAGACATGTTCCCACACAAAAATGTTTGTTCAAAACATCCCTAAGACATAGGTACCAAGAGACATGTAGACTGGATTTACAATGATTTTCTCTCTGTAACGTTGACATCCTCTAAATGTTGAGCAATTAATTCAATTAAACAAAAGATTTACAATGAATAAGTAAGTTAATTAGATAATATTAATGAACCTACCAAAAGTGCACAAAGTTGTGTTCTACCCTTTTGAGCTGCTTCGTGAATAGGTGTGAATAACCAGCGATCAGTAGCATTTACATCAGTATGGTATCTTATTAGAAGCGCAGCTATGTCTACATGCTGAAAATAAGCATTTATCATCATGATTACATCATCACAGAAGGATTTACTATTCTTTGCTTTTATTTATCATTAACAGATCTGTTTATGGTACATGTAGTAGCAATCGAGATCCACTAATAGAGGTTGCACTCTCTTGATTACTTACCCCATAAGACGAGGCATTGTGTAAAGGTATCAAGCCTCCCTTGTCTTGTGCATTCACATCAGCTCCATGTTCCAGTAAGTACTCAGCAACATCAAGATGGTTGTATCCAGCTGTTGAGAAAATAAAATAAAATCTCAATCTAAGAATAGTTAATGCTGAGTATTTCAAGAAGGTTTACAAAACTTTATTACGATCTATTTTCAACAGTCCCACATGACTTATTACATGCATCGGGTTGGCATGCACTGCTACAGCTCTGTCTCTTACATCTGCACATGCAGTTCAAACTTGGGATTCGCAGGATTAATTCCCAGCTGAGCCACATATGTGAATTGGGTGTTGTTTGATGTGTTGTTCTTTCACTTGTCTCAAGGGTTTTTCTTTGGGTTCTCTGGCTTTCTTCCCTCCGTTAAAATCAACATTGAGTGTTGTGCATTGTAAATAAAGAATGTAGTGGTAGTAGTGTGCGTGTGGAGCAAACCTCAAGAAAGATGTATGTTATACACTAAGTTTGGCCCCACAGTCTTAAAAAGAAAATTGTTATGAAAAAGATATATTTCAGACCTTCCCCTACCCTTGAAATTTCAAACACCCTGTGAGGGAAACATATTATTAACCCTTACAAAAGATATCTGCATCAAATTCAAGTACTTCTGATGATATATTTGTGTATTTGAATAACAAACCTGCCAAATGAAGTGGAGTCGAATTTCTGCCTTGTGTGTCTCTGCAATTGATGTTTTCTGTAGTAGCAAGTTTAGTCACCTAAACAGACAGCCACAATGATTAGCCATTTATATAAAACACATTATTTTCAAACCTAACAGACTGCAACATGGAATTTCTTAGCTTAAAAGAGGCTCTGGAGAATAGTTATATAAAAACACTGTAACAGATCCTGTCGGCATAATAACTAGGGCAAACTAAACAAGATATTAACTGCAAAAAAAATAGCAACAAATAAGAAAAGACTGGGAACATCGTAAACAACACCACAGTAAATCAAAATATGACACCTAAACCACATTTAAGATAATTATTATTTGCTTGATAAGCATAACACTAAGATATAAATGTTTATAGATTTTGTTTAAAAAAAATTTCACTTAAAACAGAAAACTCATTTGAAAATGAAAATCATGTCAAATGATTTAATTTACAAAACCATCTTTTTTTACTTAAGTGACTCATTTTAAAGTAAGTATAAAATAATAAAAACACTTGAGAGCTTGTTGAAAAATAATAATGACAATGAGAAATAACTAACCCTTGTAAGGTTTCCTTTCTTTGCAGCATCAAGTAGAGCAGCATCACCTTCATTCACATAACACAGAGATTGTTTAGATTTAGTATTATATTTTCAAATAACATACCCGTTATTGTTTTCAAAACTGTCATTTTACACTTGTTAACACACATTTTACAGGGCCTTAACCCAGAGTATGGTTGATTGGTTTACATGTACAATCAAAACCATTCCCCACCCTCGTAAAAGAATTATTACTTTAAGTTAATCAAAAAATTGGACCACTTTTTTTGAAATTGTGGTAGCTATGGACAGGGCTACTACAACAGGTGTTTTTCATACTATCCTTTCTGATTCAATTTAGAATAATGAAATAAAGAAGGAACAATTTTCTTTTCCTTTTAGCTTTGTAAAAAAATACTTTGTTGAAAATACGAAAAGGAATTGTGAAATTCTTTCACAATGTAATATGAGGCATTTTTGTACTTCAAACAAGATCATTTCTTCAAAAAAAATTAGCATACCCCTAAGTAAATCAGCAACATCATTGTCTCCTTCTTTAACAAGGTCTAGAGGAGTGTATCCATCTCTGTTCTTCTTTTGAGGGTCTGCACCATGCTGTAACAATTGATTTGTTTGATGTAAATTTTGTCTATATGTGTATGAGCTCCAGAAAATACCCTAACCCCCTCCCCCAGGGAGAGGAATCAATACATTTACTACCCCCTCCTTAATGATTTAATTTGTTTGATGTCAATCGTTTTGAAACACACCAAAGATGAATTGGTCTTTAAGTACATGAACTCCAAAAAACAATCCTGATAAAAGACTCCCTCCATCCCGCACACCCTATGAAATGTCCTATAACGGAATTTTGAGATATCTAACGAAACATTATTTTCCAGAAATAATTGGGATCTCTTTCCACATAGGAAGTATTGGGGTTTCCTGGGACTACAGTTCTACTATACACTATAATAGCTATCAGTTATACAAACCTTCAGAAGAAGTCTACATATCTCATATTTTCCTTTAGCAGCTGCTTCATGTAAAGGTGTGAATTTCCAAAGATCTGCAACATTGACATTTGCCCCAAACTATTAAGGAAATAAATGTTAGTCAAATATATTTTTTATCAGCAAACTTACACATAAATATTTTAGTAAATAATAGGATAAAAAGAGATAATTTGGGAAAGCTCTATCATCACATTACCTTAACTAGTAATTCTGCTACTTCATAGTGTCCATATGAACAAGCATTATGCAATGGTACCAGACCCCTGGAATAGAAAAGAAATTAAACAAGTTAATAGTAATTTGTAATAATAATTCTAAAGCATTGTTCTCCAGAGTGTTCATATAAGAAAAGTATTCTCAAGAGTGTTCATATAAGAAAAGTATTCTCAAGAGTGTTCATATAAGAAAAGTATTCTCAAGAGTGTTTGACACATGTGATTGATTATAGTTTTATGTACTGTTTAATAAACGAGCAGGAGTGTTTTATCGGGTACTGTATATAACAGGAGACGCAGCTGAGTGGCTTTAGACCCGATAAAACAGTTTATTAAACAGCTTGAAAAACTCATGATATATGTTCTCATATTGTACAGAATTCTCTACGAAATGAACCAAGTTTGATAGAGAAAATCCAAGTTAAAGTTTATGCAAATGAAGACGAATCTATATCAGATATAAATCCTCCTTCTTGGTCATGATTTCTATTGTGTTTCCTTCTTGAATTATTAATGAGTTTTCTAAGTCCGCTAGAATCAATTGCATGTGTAAACGCTCTTGAGAATGATGCCTGAAGGTATTAAAATGTCAAGGACCAAGCTTGTTGTCATAAATTTTATAATGAAATAATCATTCATAATATAATAATTTCATTGAAAAATTCCATGAGTCTAAAGATACTTGCCCTTTGTCTTTAGCATGTACATCGGCACCATTAGATAACAAGAACTCCACTACTGTAACACGGTTATAGCCAGCGGCAAAGTGAAGAGGAGTACTGCACCTGCCATCTAGATCTCTACAATTCACTGTTATGCTGTTGCATAGTTTCTAAAAGAAAGAAATTGTAATTTAATATCATAGTTAATTTAATCATAGAAGGAATCAGGACATACACAAGGAATATTTTATGTTGAAAAACAACTACAAATTTTATCGATACCCTGAAATAACCTCTTGGCTGATCAATGTCAGGGCACTGCTAAATCCCAGATCAACCCCTAAAACAAACTCTGGGCTGATATAGGTCAGGGCATGGATAACTCTCAGATTGGATTTGAATTTTGCATGTTAGATTTCGTGGAGAAAAGAAAACTGGAGAACCAAGAGAAAATCCTTAAATCCCTTGAATTAAGGGAGAGACCTAACGAACTCTACTCATATGTGATGCAGTGTCTGGAAATCAAACCTGAGACCCCAGAGGTGAGAGGTTAGTGCAGTACTGCTATGCCACCCTTGAATTCCTTTGAAAGGTGTATCAGACATTGGGAGTGAATAACTAGTGCACCTTTTACCAATATTCACTCATCCACTTTAGGCGTGAGAGGAGGAAATGAAAAAACAGTCGTACCCTTACCTTTACAGTCTCCATGTCACCAGTTTTTGCAGCTTCTAGTAATTGTTTTTCAGCATCAGTCACTGGAGAAACTGGATCATCTAAAAGGAATATCAAATAATTTTCTTCAAAAATTAAATAAATAAAATAAGGACATGAAAAATTGATGATCAGGGCTTAAAAAATAGCTGGTCATCACACAATTTCTGGAAAGAATTGGAAATTTTCTGGTCAAATCTTTGCCTTGCCAGTCATTACAACCGATCCTTATAACCAATATAGTTGAGCCAGAAATGAGTTATGACTTGAGCTAAAACTAGTTTGGCTGGTCATCATGATCAGCAACTAACCAGTCATTGTTTTAATCCCTGATGATGGCGATGAGAAGCAAGATGATGGTGATAGTTGATGGTGATATTGCTTATGATAGTAATAACAATGTTGACAATAATGATTTGAATAAAATAGTATACTGACCAATCACATGAAGTACTTTCTGTGCAGGCTCAGTAGCCACCTCTAAAGGTGTATAACCTTGGTATGTCTGAGCAGTAAGGTCTGCTCCATTTGCCATCAGGATTCTACAAGACTGAGCTTGACCTGCAATGGCTGCAAGATGAAGTGGAGTCTGACCACCAGAATCCATCACATTCACCTACAGAGAGTGTAAAATAAGATGATATATAGTCGGTAACTCATTACTGTAATACATAATAGCTGTAAAGATTGCTCATTAATATTAATGCTTTATTGTCTTGGATCAAGATAATATTAAGTAGTAGTTTTGAAACAAATTTTGACTGTCATACCCCAGGCCGTGGGGGGGGGGAGGGTACTCCGCCAAAATTTGGGTAGGGGTGTTCCGCTGGGATTCTGAAAAGGGTTCCCTGTTTATGACAAAAAAAACAGATTTGTAGACCCTGTTCATGACAAATAATATGATTAATTGCACTGAGTTCCCGTTTCAATTATTATGTCATCTCGCATATCATTTTTTTTACGACTACAGTATAATAACCAGTTTCAGTCAATATGAAAGTAGAAACCCTGAATATGACAGGAAACTCAGGAAGAACTTGGAACTTGAGTGAAATTGCATACCCTGTTTATGACAAGAAGCTCGAAAAACCATACCCTGTTCAGCGGATCATCCCTGTATAGTCCATATATGGGAGTACCCCCCCCTTCCCGGGTAATACCTAGTAAAGTCAAACAATGGTCCTTCATGTCCACAAGCAGGCTGCTAAAACTAGTTTATTGTAACTATTCTCTATAGACATTTCAAATTCGCATACACATATAATAATACACATACACCTGGCTGAATGGATACATGCTAGACGTCACACTAAAACCATGGATTCATGAACACATCCTAAAATGCCCTTGACCTAAATTGTTAAGTGGCATGATAGTAAACATGGATGTACCTTTGCTCCATGTTTAAGTAAAAGTTCCATTGCATCGTAATGTCCCTTCTCCGATGCTATGTGAAGAGGTGTAAATGAACTATAAAAATGTAATAACAAATACAAACATTATCAGAAAAGGAATAGTTGTATCATAAAAGTAAATAAGATTTTATTCTGTGCATGATTTATTCGTTTGAGGAATATTTTTCTCTTGTCCATTATCTAGGTAAATGTAACTAGCAAAAAGCTAGTGTTTCTAATGAAACAGTAATGATAAAAAGGTAAATTATACACCATGAAAAGATTTCTTTCTGACATTTCGGGCGCTAGTCCTCCGACATAGTATATAATATAATATACCAATATATATAATTTAACTTTTTATCATTACATTATCTAGGTAAATAATTACCTTTTATTTTGTACATTAGGATCTGCACCCTTCTTTAGTAGGCTCTCAATGACATTTTTTCTTTTGGGTGAAGATGAAGAGGCAGCAAAATGCTAAAGAAAAAAAAGCAAAAGTTATCAAATTTCTGAAATTTTGTTGGTGAGATAAATAGAGTTAGTAATAGTTTACACCCTTTTAATATCAGCACTTTTTACGTTGTTGTGAAATCACAAATTATAAATGAGAAGAGAATAAACATGCATCTCCACAGACCATCAAACATGTTAACATTTAGGGAAGCACAGGTTAGTGTGCTGTTAACACATCAACTCTCTCCAATGTGACCCAAGTTTGATTCTTGGGCTGGACGTCCAATGTGAGTAGAGCTGCTTACAAGTTGGTTCTCCAATGTCTCAAGGTTCTCAAATTTCCTCTCTTGTTAAGAATCAAAATTTGGAATTGATTCAATCTTTGGACTTTCACCTAGTTTGGAGTCTTGTGATATTTCACACACTGTTGGTAATACAACAGCCAAAGCTGAATGAATATATCAACATATTGAACATACCAATGGACAATCTAAGGTTATAGTGTGATGGAAGTTAATGCTATCAGGCGTGATGAGTTTCTTGATCTTGTTAGAATCACATGACTTGGCCGCTTCAAGTATTTGATGACCTTTGAATTCAGCTGCGACAAAAATTATCACATCTAATATCAGTTAATTCTTATTATTTATAACGTCACTATTATTAGAATATTGGATATGGTAGTTATTAGATATATAGTTTCTTCTATTTCCACAAGTCGCTGCTGGGGGGGGGGGGGGGGGGTTCCAGGATTTTGTCTTGGGGAGCAGGACCCAAAACCCACTTTCAGAACATTGGTAAGTCAAACTTAACACATGACTACATAGATGTTTTGGTTTCTATAATGTGAGGACGGGGAGATAGGCTTGGCCCTCTGGGTATGACGATGTGTTATCACACTTAATATACACTCTACAATATTACGCGATTCTGATTGGACAAGAGGGTTCAGCAAAGAAAAGTACTCACAAAGAAGCTTTTCCTGGAGTTCTTTAGTGGGAGCAGCATCCAAGGCGCTCTTAGAATGACAGTTCAAGAGGGTTGGATCAGCTCCATGACCCAGTAGTAGCGAGCACACCTCAATCCTGGTAACCAATAAATAATTTGAGAAAATTAATATATTACTATTGTGTATAGAAAGTTAATGTAGTCAAACAATATTAAGTAAAATAGATTTACCTAGCTTTGGAAGCAGCTTCATGAAGAGGAGTGAATTGCCACAAATCCATGGCATTAACACTCGCACCATGCTGTGAGAGAATGATAAAAGAATAGTTCAGAATGGCCAATAACAGCAAATGGTAAATAATGGAAATTATTCTTCAAAACAAACCTTGATAAGCAGTTCAGTTACTTCAAAGTGTCCGTATGAGCAAGCATTGTGTAAAGGCACCAGTCCACTGTAAAAATATAAATGAAAGTGTTTGGATAAGCCAGCAGTAGTCACTAATATAACCTTCAAATTGTTTGTTTAATACCCTGAAATGGCTTTTGGGTCAGAGCATAGCTAACTCACAGACGGAATTGAAATTTAGTGTGTTAGGCTGAAAGAAAGCCAAGGACCTAGAGAAAATCCCTCAAATTAAAAGGGATATATCTACCAAATTCTATTCACATATGATACAGATTCTATGGTAGTTGAATAGGGGGGTCAGGATGGTGTGGTGGTAAAATGCTTGCCTCTCACCTCCGAGATCCGGGGTTCATATCCCAGTCAACCCATGTGAGCAAAGTTGGTTGGTTCTCTTTCTGAATCCGAGGGTTTCTTAAGTACTCCGGTTTTTCCTCCCTCCTCTCAAATCAACCCTAACTAATTCAAACTGGTTAGAGCTGTGCTCCAGGGTCATACATGGACATTACAGTGGCTGCCAGAGTCGCCTTCGTATGCGCTCAGTTCAACCCCATTGAGCTGCGCCACTGTTGTACTTGCGGTGGTGATAAGCGATGACAAGGTTTTTTTTTAAATATAACTACTGATATCGAACAGATATGATTACTAAATACATTTAAATAAAGAAACAATTCCAAATAAAATACCACTCACCCTTTATCTTTTGCATGAACATCAGCACCATGCTTCAGCAACAGTTGGACCACGCCTACTCTATTATATCCTGCTGCCAAGTGAAGTGGAGTAGATTTCCTACCATCACTAGCATGGCAGTTGACATTAAGAGGCGTCAATAATGACATCAACTTTTCTTCATTTCCACTTCTTGCACCTTCTAATAATTCATCCTTTTTGTAATCTCCTATTAATATTGAATATTATTAGCTGTAGATACAGAAGAGCTAGCAAGAAACTAAGTAGATCATTTTAGTTGACATAGTATTTTTGTGCTTACACCTTTGAATATTTAAATACTATCGACATCCTGAAACAGCCTTTGGGCTGATCAAAGTCAGGGCATAGCTAACTCACAAATAGAATTGGAATTTATCATAGTAGGTTTTGGTGGAGTTAGAAAAAACAGAGAACGTGGCTCCAAAAAACCCATCAAATCAAGAGAGAGACTTAACAAGCTCTACTCACATACATGTATGATGGGAATGTATGATGGGAATGTCTGAGAATCAAACCCAAGACCCCAGTAAGTAGGAGGCAAGTGCAATGCTACTACGCCACCAATGGTCCTAAAATGATTTAATGATTCACACATTTCTAAGTAAATTAAAATTATTTATTTTTTCCGGTCCGGTATAATAAAAAATCGTGCATTTTGATTGGCTGTTTGAGCGGGCATATTTTTGTACCTGCCCATGCTCCCGGTATGCTGCCGCTAAACAACAAAATAAAACGATTACAAAAACAAGTAAAAACATATGGGGAAAAAATTAATGAGTTATTTACCGTCCTATAGTCGGTCCAGATAGGGAAACACTGTGCCTTTGGTCCGTATATTCAAGACCTCGGGCACAATTTTTCCCTATCCGGACCTCCTGGCCTCTAAATAACATATATTTCTGGTCATTTTCGTGGGTCTAAAGTATTCCTAGATTAGACAACCCACCTGTAAGTACTAATTTTGCAGGGGATTCTGCTACATCTAACGCTGTTTTCCCATCTGTATTTCTGATATTAGGGTCTGCTCCATGCTGTAAGAGAACTGAAAAAATATATAATTAACACATTAAAGAATTTCTAACATTATAGATGGCATTCTTTGGTGAATGTTTCCTTTATCTATTCAAATATCTCTAACTATACAGCATCCAAGGTCCTAAGTAGCAATGATAAGAAACTTAATAGAATAATTATTATCCTGGCAGGGCTTGAAATAGAAATTGTTTTCAGCCTGCCAAAGTAAAGGAGCATGGTAAAAGGAGGTCATTCCAGTAAATTTTGTATGCCATTTTATTATTTATTTGGGAGTGCATCATTATTTTTGCCTGCCAAACCTGGCATTTGTCCTGTCATTTGGCCATTGGCAGGCCGCTATTTCGAGCCCTGTCCTGGAAATGCGATAATAGGTCTATTTATACATGTTAAAGAGAGAAATGGCAAGCACTTACCAACACAAACATCTACTTTGCCTTTGACAGCAGCTTCATGCAATGGGGTGTAATTCCAGTTATCTCTGGCATTGGCATCAGCACCATGTCCTAATAGGATTCTAACGACTTCGGCATGACCAAATGAGCACGCATTATGCAGAGGAATTAAGCCACCTATAAAGCCAAATACAATATTATTCCTATGAGGACAATATAACGCTATATACCATACTGTATTGACTGTTAAATGTGTAATAAGCAAAGTTATAAAACTCATGAATAATTAATGAGGACATCACAATAGAAATTATTGTCCGTGGAGGAGGTTGTATATCTGATACAAAATCGTCCTGATTTGCATAAACTTTAACTTCAATTTTCTTATCCAAATTCAATTTCATCTTCAAAATTATAGTAGAACATGAATGTATACACCTAGAGGTTTCATAAGTAATATACGGTTTATGAGTGTCTGGGTCGTATCAGATATACAATTACTCTTCTTTGGCTTTTGGTTGTATATCTGATGCAACACAGCCTCTCATATTGTATATATTACTAATAATTAAACTTGCTTGATATTGTTATTATTTGTCAGTTTCCATATCATATCACAAATGAGCACAAAGGAAAACTCCCTTACCATCATCTTTTGCATGTACGTCAGCACCACACTGTAATAAGTATTCCACTACCTCCTTTCGACCAAAACCTAAGGATATTAATTATATTTTTCGAAGTAACAATATTTCTCGAAGAGATAATATTTATGTTATGATCATCCGGGTGGATGTAATCCTTAGAAGGACTGTTTGATGTGACTGACGTTTCGACAACCTGTGCGGAAGTCATCTTCAGAGTCAAGTGAAGAAAAAGTCAGATATGGGTCTTATTTATACTGCCACAATAAAAAATAGAACAATAGGTGAAGTTAGAGATGATTCGCGTCGCTAACTTAATTGGCGTCATTTCGGCTTTGTTTAATAGCCTATTATATGGCGTGGGTAGTTTAATTGAGCGGTTGAGTGGATTCAGCTCAAACTTAGTAAACCAGCTCTCAAGGACGAGGCGTTGCTTTCTATTGTTGCAAAAACAAAGACATTCACTAGATTCCCAATCAATTGCATGGCCAGTCTTGGTATGATGCATGGCAATGTTGTTACGATTATCATGTTTCACAACTGCACTTTGATGTTCCTCATGTCTGGTATTAAACGATCTACCAGTCTCTCCAATATACGTAGCCTCACAATCATTACATGATATTTTATAAATAGCTCCGACTCGATCGTTTGGGCTATCACGATCTTTGACCTTAGTCAGGACCTTACGTAGAGTGGATATTGGTCTATGAGCGACGCGAATCCCATATGGTTGTAGAATACGTGATATGGTCTCTGACGTACCTTTAATGTATGGCAATGAGATAAAGGTTTCTGGTGGATCAGTTGTTTCATTGTTGTTAGGTCTACTTGGTTTATGAGTGTTGCTATTAATAAATTTGTCACTGTAATTGTTCTTTAGGAAAATACGTCTAAGTCTATCTGTCTCGTGAGATAAACTGTCTGGAGAGTCTGGAGTGCAGTTGTGAAACATGATAATCGTAACAACATTGCCATGCATCATACCAAGACTGGCCATGCAATTGATTGGGAATCTAGTGAATGTCTTTGTTTTTGCAACAATAGAAAGCAACGCCTCGTCCTTGAGAGCTGGTTTACTAAGTTTGAGCTGAATCCACTCAACCGCTCAATTAAACTACCCACGCCATATGATAGGCTATTAAACAAAGCCGAAATGACGCCAATTAAGTTAGCGACGCGAATCATCTCTTAACTTCACCTAATGTTCTATTTTTTATTGTGGCAGTATAAATAAGACCCATATCTGACTTTTTCTTCACTTGACTCTGAAGATGACTTCCGCACAGGTTGTCGAAACGTCAGTCACATCAAACAGTCCTTCTAAGGATTACATCCACCCGGATGATCATAACATAAATATTATCTCTTCGAGAAATATTGTTACTTCGAAAAATATCCATTCACCTGGGTTCAGACCATTCATTGTAATATGATATTAATTATATCATTAATGAAATTTGAAAAGCAATATCTCCAATAAAAATTTCTAGCTGATTTGAATATATTGTTGGAAGTAAACACAACATTGTAACCAATAGCAACAATGGAATCAAATGCAAATTAAAATAATAATGCAAAATGCACTACCACTATGTTCTATATTTAAAACATTCTCGACTTTCACATCCCCATATCCTTTGTATCTTTTGGGGGTAACCAGAGGGTAAAAACCCACTTATTTTGCTGAAGGCTGATCAGACAATGTTGACAATACCTTGTTTGATATCCAAAGATAAAATGAAGAAGTAAAAAACAGAAAAAGATAAAAGCTTGAAGACATTTAAGGTAAATTTTAAATGTTTTTTCCTAAGTCAATACATTTTCTGTATGACCAAAACTCTTAATGATCTGTATATGCAAAAATAATTTGGAATAAACTGATAATCAGTACAGATTAAAGTAGGTATAGTAGAAATTCAATTAAGAAGCCTTTCAATTTGGGACAGTTTTTTGATTGGTTACCCCCCCCCCCCCCTAAAGACGCAAGGCATTATGGGGATGTGAAAGTTCGAGAATACAACACTCAACTCACATGTTGATTTTTACGGAGGAAGGAAAACGGAGAACCCAGAGAAACCCGCGAACGCCACCCATGTTACCCATATACATTATAATGGTAACTTGGTAACCAATGGCAACTTGGAACATAATAGTACTTATAATGTATCTGAAACCAACTGTCAAAAGCTGTCGATATGACACTTGCATATGTTCTAATTTTCTTTTAAAATGGTTTGAATATATTATCAAATCATTGAAGCAAATGAACAAAAAAGGTATTAGTTATTCGACAATCTAACATCTGCTACAGATCTAATCATGCCATCCAATACTCTCGAAAGTGACTAGAAGTAATTAATTTGGTCTCTAGTAATTATTGTCTCTCCATGATGTCAGAAACTGATCTTTGACACCATTTATCAATTTCAATCAAGATTTTTGTTTTCATAAACAGAAAATTTGATAGACAAAACAAACCAAACAAATAAAGAGAAGGAAGAGAATTAGTTAAAACAATAAACTATTTGTTTATTAAGAAGTGAATATTATAAATAAATTCCTCACAGTTTACCTTTTGTTGACAACGAAAAAATATCAAGAATAAAAGGGATACAAATAATAAAAGAAAAAAATGCGACACATAAGCTTACAAGATGGTCATTGTTTTTATAGAAAAAAAAACATTAACAAAGGATTAAAAACAGCAAGTTTCTTTATATTAATCATAGATTTAAATTATTCAGTCATAAAAAGGAAGAATCGTTTCTTCTGACAGAAAAATTCGACGACAAACAAATGTGGGAAATAAGCTTAAAAAATCTCAACGACTGATGACTGGTGAAAAATTTCAGAAATTTGATCACAAAGTATTGAAATTCAAACAGTGTATAAGCTTTGGAATAAAAATTGATTTGAAATTCAAAGCCTAAGGAATGCATTGACATAAAAGAAGAAGTTCCAGGGTGTTATATATGTCATATTGTTTATGTTAAATAAAAGAACCTATACGCTGTCGGTACGACTGATGTCATTCATAAAGAAAGAACACCTCAGACAAACTTGAAATTTGAAGCCTTCCACATTTACATACGTCAAGTATACCATACATCAGCCTGGAATAAGGCTTATGTGTATTCACTGACAAGTACTGAGAGTTAGTTACTCTTTTCGTTACCAATGAGAGTGTCTAACTTGAGAATATTGTCGAAGGATTCAAGTTCACTACCTACCAGCAGCAAAATGAAGAGGCGAGGATTTTCTTCCAGCAGTATCTCTTGCATTTACGTTCGCATTAGCACTGACCAGTCGACGGACTTTACTAACATCACCATTCCTGCATGCCTCAAATAACTCTCGTCCTTCCGCGAAGTACTCGTTTTCAGGGAAGGATGCATGTGAGCCTTGTTTTTTGGTAGCCATCTTGGCTCGACTCGACAGGCGCATCAAGCTGGTTATTTCTTGTGACGTCACGTTCGGGAATATCTGGAGGTCTGGGTCGAGTTGTGTTTAAATGTTACTTTCAAGCATCAAAAAATTGTCATTGCTGCTTTTTTCAATATCGCACAATCACAGTAGAATCGAGTTGCTCATTAGGATTTGGTTTACGACTACCACCAGTCAAAAATCCGGTGGGGAGGGTTCTACGTAGGAATTTGGGTAGGGGTGTCCGCTCGGATTCTGTAAGGCGTACCCTGTTTATGATACAAAAAAACTCAAATTTGTGGACCCTGCCTATGAAAAAAGATATGAGTTCCTGTTTCAATAATTATCATTTGTCATCTCTCATATCGTTTAATAATGACCATAATAACCAGTTTCAGTCAATCTGAAAGTAGAAACCCTGAATATGATAGGAAACTCAGGAAGAACTTGGAACTTGAGTGAAATTACTACTCTGTTTATGACAAGAAGCTCGAAAAACCAAACTCTGTTCAGCAGATAATCCCTGTAAAATCCATATATGTGGGAGTACTATACCCCCCCCCCCCTTCCCCCTGGTCAAAAATACTAAGGTACCAACTGATTCACGGAATAGAAAACCAATTTCCAGTTTGCAGCCTGCAACTGCCAAGTTTGCATAAAATTGAAAACATTAATAAGTGAAGGATGTAAGGGAGAAATCCTGCTTATATGTTCTTGTGGTTACTATTGGGATTTGATAACACTGCTAACTGTCAATTAACCCAACTGAGCTTATAATAATCAATAATAATCAAGAGCAGGAGGAGGAGGAGGAGGAAGAGGAAGAAGATAATTGATTGGTGATTAAGAGGAAACACTTTGAAATTTGAAATTTATTCTTTAATTAATCTATATTGCATATTTCTATCTTTAAATAAAGGGATGCATCCAATAGTTTGTTTGTGCTTAAATCAATTTGGGAAGGTGATTCTAGACCAGATGGATGGTCTGATGGGTGGATCAAATGTGACCAATAGGCCATTTGCATTATGGCGTCATTTACTACCACTACCAGACTCCATTGCACACTGTCTTTTGTTCTGTTAATTAGCACCAATTGTCTCACTATTCCCATGAGGAACTACAAATTTGAATAAGAAAGAAAATTCACGAAGCATTTTGGTAGTGGTAGTAAAATGATGCCATAAGGCAAATGGCCTATTGCTTTTCTTAATTTAAAAAAAAAAAACAAATTCAGTAGGCATAAAAACAATTTTCCATACGATATCTTTCACTCATTCATAAACTTGCCTGTTCACAATATCATATGGAAACTTGTGAATAAAAACAATATCAAGCTCTTATCATGTGATAATCTCCTTACTTACAAGCAGATGTGGGTGTAATTTAAGTTGTTAAGTAAAATTGCAATTTGCCTGAAATGGGAAAGCAGTGCACCTAGACAAAGAAGTTCTAATCAACATCTCTCGTTAGTCAGAAATTTAATTATTATTTTAGCAAGGTGCTCTTTAGGAACAAAATCTATATTTTTTTAAATTTTTGTTCAAAACTAATATTTTTGCCTTTTTTCAGAATGAAAAAATGGAAAAAAGGTATGAATTATTAACTTAAGTTACCAGATGACAACAAACTTTAGTCAAAATTAGTGACCAGAACAAAACAACTGTTTGCTTCAAAAACAATACCTTACAAATGGAAGAGTCAATACCTTTCAAATTTGCATTATCTATGGCATACTTTATTCTTTGTTACCGGTAATTTTTATATTCCATCTCATTTCTCTTTTTCTTTTTCTTGATCTTTTTTAGAGTTATTTCATTCTGTACATAAATGTAATAATTGTGTAATATGATAGTTCATGCAAGGTTTCTCACACTTTACCCTTGAAACAGTTCTAAATTTACTTTGTAAATAGTACAAAATAGCACATGCTAACTGATACAAATCACCGTAATAGTACTGCTGCATGGATATGGTGTTTGCACTATGTACTTCACTCAGGAACATTATTAATCAAAGAATACTGATGATTAATTGATATTTCCTGAGTAAATGAAATAAATATATTTTCCATTTTCTTATTATCTTTATTTTCATACTTTTTGTGTGTCACAACTGATTAATCTCAAAATTTCTTGTATCGACCCTAAAGGTGTGATATTGATTTTGTTCATCCTATCGCAAACGAGCAAGTCAATGGGCAAGCAAGCGATATGATATCTAATGACATACAAGTTCCCTGTTTGTGCCACCTGTGTCATGCTCGGATAGCCATAACAGCTCCATACAGCTTATTAATCATACAAAATTTTTCTTGATTATCTTGCAACGTTACTGTATTGTACACATTTAGAATGTTCTGCCATAATATATTGTATCTTCAGGAGGCTGGTCTTTCAACTGGATTTCATAGAAACCTAATCTACAGAATGCCTCAATCAAGTCTCTGTTCATAAGGCTAACTTCACTGTAAACTCCATTGCATCCCTCTGCTTTTAAAGCTGACAAGACACAGGTTATTAACCGTTTCATTGGGAAGTGGATCTACAAACAAATGAATAGAAGGAATTAATACATAAAGAATTAACAACCGAATTTGAAATTTGCAGTGAAGTTTAATATATAAAGGAAGCTCTGATTGTGTGTGTGCCAAAATGTGACCTTGATTTGAACCCATTATGTCAAGTTTGAGTACAGTTGTTTGCTTGTTCTTTGAGGTATTTATTGGGGGTTCTCTGGGCCCCCCTCTCAAAAATCAACTTCTAAGCTCTAATTCCATCTTGGGCTTTGACTGAGTTCGAGTCTGGCACTGGTGTGTTGGTCACAAGCTGGGACACAAACCAGATAATTGGACAAATATGGTTGAATCAAGATTTTACAATTCAGCAAACATTTAGTCAGCCTTGGGAATGTTTCAATCTTAATATATAATTCAAAATAGGGTACCTGTGCTCTGGGTAAGATATCTACTTTTACATGAGCAGAATGCTTTGAATACAATTCTTCAGTCAAGAATATATTTGGAGTGTAAAAACTATTGGCTATATGTTCTGCATAGGTCCAGTTTTCTGAATCTCCTCTTGGATTTGGATATTTTTCTCGCATCTGAAAGAAAGATATGAAGGCCTTCAAAATAATAGCTTGCTGCGCTATGATAAACCCACTGGCATCATACAATGGAGGTACAATTTAGAAAATTAAACAATTGAAAAAAACATTTTTTGAATCAAAACAAATTATGTTATTCTCATTATTACTAACAAACTATACATTTTAATCAATTAATTTTTTTTGTGTCATTGAGTGCAAATAATACACCCGTAAGATAGTTAGGATGAAATAGGAGATAGTTAGCCCTTCATTAGACAAGACATAGGAATTCAATGAGGCATGACAAGCGCACAGACATTTACTAGAGTAACAACTCAATACCCAAATGAATAGATACGAAAATGCAAACATGTAAAATTATACGAAGGAAAAGCATGTACAATAAAATAGATTTCAAAATTATTTTAAAATGCACGCCCTTGAGTAGCACATGTGCACTAGTTTACCCGCCATGGCTTGCCTATTTTAACAAATTAGACTTTAGGCAACCAAAGGTTAGTAATTAGTTAGCTAGCTATATATTTCACTGGTATATTATTTGCACTTTATACACTATGAAGATTTTATTGTAATGCTTTCTGCCAGTCATATAAATCAAGTGTATATATTTAATGTACTATAATAAGGTTTAAGACTTTAATGGGTAATAATGTACCTTTGGTAACCAATCTTTCTTGTAAAGATCGTAAAAGCGTTTAGAATCTGAAGTCGATAAGGCATATGCACAGACACCATAACTGTCTTCTACTACAAATATATGTTCAGGGCAAATATTGATATATGGACCAACATATCTAGAAAATGCAATTTATATTTTATTAGGATGAATAATATTCATTGCCCCTTTACATAATAAAATAGTTTTTTTTAAACTGTTGATACTAGAACTTACCTATCTCCTACCATAGAAGGTTCATTTACAAAGAGATCATGTCCATCTTGACCATCATCACAGGTAGACAGGCAGATCTCATACATGTTTTTCTGAAGGAAAAAAAATGGTGACTGTGAATCTCCAACAAAATTTTTTAGGCCATTCTAGCAGCTGAGCATTAATAAATATTGACTGTGGTGGACTGTTGACATTGTAGACAGCAGTTGGTGACTTGCCACACTTCATCCCCTCTTTCCATCAGTGCTCTGTTTTAAGGTACTCAATGCTAAAGCTACACAGATTAGAGAAAAGTTGAAAAGGCTTTTGACGATGCTTCACAATCCCCTTAAAACTTTAAACTGATAAATAGTTATTTAAAGGTGTTGATCACCAATTATAAGGGATTTTTCAACACTTTTTACATGTCCTAGCACACTGATGCTGTCTATGTTCTACTAGTGAAAATATGAACAAATATTTTTTAGGATGTTTTTGATTGAAGGCAGGATGAAAACATGCCAAAGCAGAGGTCACTCTGTTTGAGACACCCTACCTACCTCATCTTCTGGCTGGAATGGTCTTATAGTATATACACAGGTAGTAGGGACATCTGGAGCACTCATGTTAAACATATCATGATTACTGTCAACTGGCAGCAACCTCTACGAAAAGACAGAGGAAAAAACATATATCAAAAAAAAAGGAGAAAATTAAATGGTCGTACACATAACCATCCTTTCGTACATGTGAATCTAGATAACCTAATATCTACTGCATTATTGCTGGTTTTCAATCATTCCGAAAGGAGTGAAATAAAAGATTTGGTGGCCATGTTGGTTGATATAACAAAAGAATTCATCTCATGACAGTGCAACCAAGCACAAACCTTAAACAAAGAAATGATACTCTAGGGAATGACACATGCTCTGAAATGGGACAACATTACATCAGAGCCGAGGAGGTCTATTGATTTATTCTAATTTTATACCTGTAAATCACCACAGAGTCCTCCTCTAAACACCCATGGTTCTGGATCTTCTGGGTAGAAGTGAGGCCTTTGTCTTTTGAGCCTGCTCTTTGAATTAAGCCAGACAACAAAAGTATCCAAAAGAAGAACACTTTCTTTGACGTCCCAAATGTATGGATATATATCGTAGAGTAAAGCGCGATTTGGTGTTTCTGAAAACCTCACAAACATGTCAGACACCGACTGGCATAAAGCATGGAATTTCTCTGCCCTATCTTTCCACTCTATTATCTGAAAATACAACAAAATAAAATGATCAGTATTGATCAATATTATTGTACCATACACCCAATCAAAATATGGTAATCATTTTGAATAACTATTGTTCTGGACTGACTAGCCTCTGTGATTATGCTTTAATGTTTCTATATGAACACAAGGCTTGTCAGTCCAGAACAATAGTAGTTCCAAATTGAAGCTTTTGATTTAGTTTTTAAAGGAGCACTTGGATGAAAACGCCCTGATTTTTGAAAGTCCTAATAATTGAAGTATTCGAGGATAATATGACTCAATTATAATTATAAAAATCAGATAAATGAAATTTTTAGCCTGGGAGCCACTTGCTGTTAAGATATTTTGGGTTAAAAGCGAAAAGAACAATAGCTTCGAGTAATTGACATCATTTACTCACAGTTTAGATGCTGAAAAAATTGATAATTTTTCCTGCCACTTTTGACTGTGAAGGAAACATGTTGCTTGGCTACTATCTGAGCCATATGGATAAGTTTAAACAAGTTTCAAGTCATTTCCAATTTTCATTGATTTTCATCCAAGTGCTCCTTTAAAAGACAGCCTATATTTTTACTTCAGTTTGTTTAGATTTATTTCCACATGGCATTACAGAGGCTTTCCAAGTGATCTAAACTAAATGTCTATCATCAGTTCCAATGACTTAAGCAGCTCAGGATAGCGTATATGATTGTAATCATGTTTCTAATATTTACATTTTCATTCATCATTGCTGCAAGAGTACTGTTGAAAGCACCAAGGAAATTGGAAACTGATTTATCATATCTACCTTATTAAAATATTATTACCTATTGACTGAGTGGGAGGGCCGTAGGGGAAAATATTTGGCTCGAGGTGATGTTGTACCAACCGAGTGCAGTAAGATACAAATGACCGAGAGCAAAATGTTTTTCCGTACGGCCCGACCTAACTCAGTAAATAAGCATGTTATCATATGACCCTCATGAAAATAATAATTTAAAAAATATCCCTCATGATAATAAAAATAATAAATTGAAAGGATGAAAGCTAAAAAAGAGAAAGCGCACGGATACAAGCAGGGCTGTACAGATTGTCGCTCAAATCTGTATGGTCCTGCTAACGCCATTTTCCTGAAGATTTTTCTAAGGGTGCGTGCCCGGGAAGATACGGCTCATATGATAAGATAAATTATACATAGTAACCTCATAATAATTCTTTTTGGTATCCATGGTTGAAAAGGCTACGATTATAAAACAAGGACTGTTATTTTTTTACTGATTCAAGCTTCAAGATTCAAGAAACAATAAGTAATATAGAATACTGTCTGGGTCATGTAAAGGCCAGTTTTGAAGCTACGATTTTCGCCCACAACTATTGTATACAACACGCTTGTGTCTGTTGTAGGCAAGTTGTAGGCTTGATTTACAGTCTACAACTCGAGTTGTAGGATGGTGCGAGCTTGTTGTATACCATAGTTGTAGGCGTACCATCTAAACTGGCCTTAAGAATGAAAACGTGAAATATAGTTCAAAATAAAATCATACTTTAGCTGTTTGCTCCTCTTCAGTGAGCTCCTTAAAGTCCTCGGAATCCTCCTTAATAGCATTATTCTTTAACCACTTAAATTCACTGAGTATTAGCTTTGCTTTTGTTCCATGGGTGTATGGCAAGTAAAACAAATCCACAAGTAACAAGAGATCTTCTGCTTTAAGTGGGCTATTAGAACCCTTCCTTGATTCTGAAATTTCCATCAAGTTTTCTTCCATTGTCTTAATGGAAATTAAATTTCCTGGAGGTACAGGACCTAAAAAAGATATATAAAAACATATAAAAATGTATGTTCAAAACTTCTTTATAACATCATTATTTTCCCTCCAACAATAACTTATTTCAATTTTGAATACTCCTTTGATTGACCACAAATAGTTTTTTCCTACTGTATGCTTTCACAAAATTATCATTAGTAATATTTAACTGAATCCACAATCTTTCCTGCTATTCTGTTTAGCTGTTTTAAAGGATGATTTAATATGGATAGTTTTCTCCTACACTTTCAGACATTTCTATGAGTAATATTAATTACCTGGTGGTGGTGGAATGATTCCACGATCTTTCCTGCTATTCCGTTTAGCTGTTTTAGAGGATGATGGTGTCGTGGCAGAAGACATTGCTGCCTGAGACCTGACAATTGTTGGCGCTGGTGCAAGGCTATAAGGACCACTTTTCGCATACACCTTGGAGGAAGCACTTTTCTCTTTATTGAACTCTAATAGCCATGCATCAATAGCATCATTTAAAGCTATCTCTGGGTCGTAAAAAGCTGGTGCATGATTTGTTATTTTTGTGGTACTACTAGCCACAGAGGTCACACTGTCAGTCTCCATTGGAAAATCTCCACCAACACCATTATCTTTTGATTCCATCTTTTCGATTTTCTCATTTTCACTGGCTTCAATATCATCATCCATAGCATCACTACAAGCACTTTGCTTTTCGGCATCCACATCTAAGCTCATTGGTTCTTCAGCTGGTATAGGTGCAGGTAAATGACCCTTAGCACACCTTACCCATGTACCTAGAGTATGTACCGCTACAAAATTGCTTTCAAATTCACAGTTAGGGTTTGTAAGAACTCCATTGACACTATCATACAGCTGGGTCGGCCTGCCATAGTATGGTCCTAGGAACATCCTTCTCTGATCGTAATCATTAGCATGGATATTATCCCAGATAACTGGCTTTCTTTTTAAGACACTTGAAAGTGTTTGGATGGAATGGGGTGAAATCACATTTGATATTACCTTTGGACCTAGAAGAGATGAAAACCATATCATTTGACACTGGTCCCAGAGAGGTGTTTCCACACATAACATTTACACATGCAGACATACTTAGTCTTTTCCTTCCTTATTCTAAGCCAGCATTAATTTATCCATTTTAGGGTTTTTTTTTAAAGTTTAGTAAAATATTATCATGAAAAATCTTGTGTTTTAGAAACTAACCAACTCTTGTTCTGAAAGCCAAACTTTTGAAGTTCAAAATGAGGATCATTTAAAGAACCATACCTTAAGTTTAAAAATGTTCAAAATACCTTATGACATATTCCTGCTAGTTTCAGTGCTCTGGGGCTTTTTTTAAATCTCAAACTAACTATAATTCATACATGCCAAGTATTAAATATCATAAGATAAGTAAACAGTTTTTAACTTCTGGTATGATTATATTCTCAGTTATTTATAAACAAAGCAGGGTAAGATATTCAAAGTTAGGTCTACAAGTTAGCAAATCCACAGAATCGTGAGTAAGCATTTCCTTCCACGAATAATACATTTTTTAACTATGTAACATTAGCATTATTTACCAAAGTAATTAACCAGGTTTAGTATGCCCACAAGTATCGATGTCAATGCTTCTTATTCTTGGTTTTGAATAAGTAGTTCAAGGAAATGTCCACACCTCTCTCAAAGAGGATGATAAGAATAACCAGGGAGTGGTGGGGGGTGTTCACTGGGGTATAGTTCAAAAATATACATCCTTCTATGGGGTAGGTAAGGACATTTTCAGGAATTACCGTACAAGGAGAGTTTAACTCATTTTATTGGCACATTGTTATGTATCAAGTTTTTTGTTCTTAACATGAATGTGCCAATAAAAAGCAATGTAACAATAACACAAACGATACACCACAATACAAACTTGGGCAATAACATTACTATACTAACACTTACGATTACATAAGTAAACAAACAAATATACAACAACAAAAAATACAGATAAACATGTAGGACAATGTACATAAAAATGGTAGGCCATTCTGCAGAAAGTTTTAATTTTTTTCTTTTTTTAGAAAACAAACAAAATTTTGATGACAGAAAATCCTGTCAAAATGGCCTATTCAAAATATCAAACTGTATTGCTTTTGAGAGGTGTTAGATTGAACTGGTTATCATATTATCAAACCAGTGCAGAAACCAACTCATCAAAAGCAATTGAAGGAGCCTAACATTCAAGAAGTAATAAGCACAGATCAATTATTCTATTTTGCCAAAACAATTGTAAATAAAAAATTGTGAATGAAAACAATAAAGGGATATCCTAAAGTAATTTTGAGGCCATATTCCTTAATGAATTTTGTTTTGACAGTAAAAGAAAACAGTGGAAGAAAATGATCCATGCATTTATAACATCAAGATCGGCTCCAACTGACAGATTGGGGTAGATAAAGGCTGTCTTAGGAATCATGAAATACCAACAATCTGTGAGAAACTGAGGACAGTCTTTATTTTTATGTTGTTTTTTTCCCCATTCATACCAAAACTTATCAATTCTCTCACAGGTAGTGGCATTGAGATTCAAAGACAACCACAACACAACAAGAAAGAAGCATTTTGTTCATAGAATCTTCTGAGCTAGAATTTCATTTATGTATTATACAGTAGAAGGATTGCTAGAAGTTTTTGTTTCAATGTATTCTTTTTCCTTTCCTTTTCTTTTTTTTTTTTTTTTTTTTTTTCCTTTTTTGTTTTTCCAAACAAAATACCAAAGTGGTTTCATCAAAGTCAAGTCCAAAACAGAAAAACCACGGAAAGTCAAAGTGCGAACCTAACCTGGAATATTTTTCATTTTTTTCTTGAAAATATATCAACATTTATTACTTCAACTCAATGTTGTTGTACAACATGCCGTAAGCCTGCACCAGATTTATAATTTAAACCAAAATAATGACCAAAATGGTGTGGAACAGTACAACAAGCAGAGCTAAAATAATACATGCCATGTTTAGGTGAGTTGGTTCGTTTGCTTTTTTTATCATGAAAAAACTTGGATACTCTGAACAGGCTGATCCAGGTAAAACTCTTTTGCATCATTAGAAGACTTTCAACTCCAAACAGTTTCTGGAACTGTTATAAAATATGTCATATTCAGCCACTCACCCACCTAATTACAAAAACCTATTACAAGTTGCACCCTACATTATTCAGCACCTTATCACAACTACTATAATAATGAGTACCTTATTACAACTTATACAACACTAAGAACCCTGAGATTCTTTTTACTACTTTTATAACAATTAGCCTCTTATTACAACTCAAACAACACTAAGAACCCTGAAAATCTTGTTACTACTTTTATAACAATAATTAGCACCTTATTACAACTCATACAACACTAAGAACTCTGAGAATCTTATAAATCTTATTACAAGTCCTATAACACTGAGCACCTTATTACAACTCATACAACACTAAGGAACCTGAGAATCTCATTACAACTCTTATAACAATTAGCATCTTATTACGACAACGCTAAGATCCCTGAAAATCTTATTACAACTCCTATAACAATGAGCACCTTATTATGACTCATGCAACACTAGGAACCCTGAAAATCTTTTTACGACTCCTATAACACTGAACACCTTATTACAACTCCTATAACACTGAGCACCTTATTACAACTCCTATAACACTGTGGAGTACCTTAAAACAAACTAAGCCTTATGACAATTAGCACTTTATTATCACGACTCCTATAACAATGATTACCTTATCACAACCTGCACCTTATGACATTGAGCACCTTATCACAACCACTATAACATTAAGCACCTTACCATAACTTCTATAACCTAAGCACTTCTTCACAACCTACTCCTTCACAACAACCTCCTTATTACAGCCTTCACCTTATGACAATTATTAGCACCTTATACCAACTGAAACCTGAAATATTGAGCACCCCATCATAACCTTGTATTATGTAACAATGTTCATTATCATGACCTCCACTGATGATGATGAGAAGGTTGTCACAATATACAACCTGTTACATGAAGCACCTTGTCACAAACCATTACAATACTTCAATATGAGACTGGTATATCCAACACAAAGTGCTTAAAGGTAAAGCCAGCTAACAGGGCTCTGCCAATGTGCATGAGGCTTGCAATCCCATCTCATATCACTTATTGCTACAGGAACTAACACAAAGGATAACTGATGATGATGATCACTGAAGACAGTTTCCTAATGACAAGAGTGTTAATACCTCTTATACCAGAATGTTCAAAGTACCCTGTCTGCTATGAGTATTTCTTCTTTTTTTTTCACTTTTGTGGCTGAAATCCCCATGATCACTCAGATCTTGGAGTTTTCAAGAACCAGTGAATCTGAAAAACAACCTACGAGGCTATGGCTGGCTGGAAAGAAAAAACTACTCTGCAACTGTACCTTCACTTCAAAAGAGCATGTGAAGTGGGCTGGGAAGATTATCCATCATCTAACACTGCTAAATGGAACAGTAGCATGTCGACATCAAATAATAAAAAATATATCATCATCACACAGGAGGAATTCAAAATCTTTCCAATTTCTTCTTTTTCCTAAGTTTCTCCACCCCCCCCCCCCCCCTCACTATTTTTTAACTTTGCATGTTTTCTTCAGTTTTGAATAAAATCTCTTCCTCCTCCTTTCCTATTTTAATACTTTATTGTCCTTTTGCTACTAACTTCATAATATTATCGTTTAATATTGTTGCCTTTCTTCCTCTTATTTTGTCTACTTCCCTGCTACTTTCTTTTGAAATTTAACTGTTCAACTTTCCATTTCCAATCTTACTCTTACATTTTTCATTTTGTTTTTTCTTTTTTCTTTAGTATTATTTTCAAACTAACTATACCTGTTTTTTTTACTATAAGAAATTCATTACAGACAATTCATTGACAAATTAATTCAAATAAAAATTTTGAAAAATTAAAAAATCAAAACATTAGCAAAATAATCAGTGAAATAACGTACCCGTCCATAGTATGTTAATTTCCATATCAAGATTTTGGCCAAGGGTTTGGAGATAACTAGAGCTCTCAACATTAGGTATTGCACGAGTAGCACAATATTCTGCAATAGATAATAAATAATGTGGCCATGTATAATTTAAATACCAAGATTTCTGTTAAATTCATTGTGAATGCTTTTGAAATCTGAACAACCCTGCAGCTCAGTATAGCGTATATGAATGTAATCATGATAATAGATATTAGAAATGAGTCATCATTGCTGCTTGCTTCAGTTAAGGCCTCATTGAAGATGAAATATGAACATGTTTTGATAATAATTTTCAAGTATTAGCAAACCTAAAGGAGAGTAAATATTATGTAAAGGAGAGTGAAAGGTGAAAGGAAAGTGGTTCCTCATTGATAAGCTTGGTAAAATTGACACAGATTGAGCCGACCACTGAGCTTATGAATAACAGTCAGCAATAAGAAAATATTTTACAGGCTTGAGATCACTAGATTTTTTGCTATACAGTATTATTTATTCCAGTTACCTGTAGGACAAAATAAAAACTTTGGCTTCTTAAGAGCATGGTATATCTCATTGGTCACTTTCACTTGTGCTTCTCCAAAACTACTAAAAGCTTTTTGATCAGGACCTTTTAGTGCTGGGTCAATATCATCAAACAGTAATGCAAAGGCAGTGCAACCAAGTTTTTGCATCTAAGAACAAAGAAACACACTTTAATTATTGAAAATAATAAAACATGTGACAACACAGGTTAAGGTTTTACCTGTTCCATCTTTTTCTTCAGCAACAGAAAATCCTTTGGTTCAGAGAATACCATATCTAAGCCAGGAGACAAAGCATAATAGAAGGTAATTCCAAATTCTTTGGCACACTTTATGAGTTGGGTGAGGTTTTCTAGAGAAAAGATGAGATAGAATATCAGTATCAATAAAGGAATTGAATTTGCAAGTGAAAAATATATTATAAAAATTATCTAAATTGCAAGTAAAATACAGTATATATGAAATAAATCAGGTTCATCTGCTGTATCTGAAGATCCTGTGAAGGCTTACAAACATTTTTAGGAGGCACAATACAGATAGACTGTCAATGAAAATAGATTCTATATTCTGAGAAAAGAAAAGCTCCAGCCTAGTTGTAAAACTGCAGCCAGTAATCTCATGTGTGCATTTCTATACTAGCCTTTTAAGGACCAACAATTTTAACTTACCACACTCTTCTACATCATAAGGATCTTTCCATAATGCTCTGTGCTTCAAATCATCTTTAGGTGCATATAGGTAAGTATTCATTCCAAGTACTTTTAGCCTGATCAAGAATTAAAAGTACAATCATAAAATATACTAAAACATAATGAGAGTATGTGGACCTTGTGGCACTAATGAAATAGTTGAAGATATAGAAATAAAGGTAAGTTGTAGTTCTTGGGAACGAGTCTGACCTCTAGCTCAGCTGGTAGAGCATCGGTAGTACAATTCAGGGTCGTGGGTTCGAATTCCAGCAAGGTCGGAAATTTTTTTCCCAAAATTTAATTCCAAGGGCTTTCGCCCAGAATAACCTCGTTCCCAAGCACTACAACTTACCTATATTTCTATATTATATTATCATTAGAAACAACGACGCAGCTCACACTAGTTTTTAGCTAGTTATATCTTCTTTATATTTCTATATCTTCAACTAAAATATAATGATTGATGTTTTATGATTCAATTCACAAGAATTCTGCAAACTGTGATATAAATAATAGTGCAAATCAAAGTGCCCTCCCCCCTGTCCAAAAAAATAAATTTGAGAGTAAATGCAAACCAATGGCATAAAAACAAGTGTCTACAACCCAACAACAACAGTAGGGTGTTGCTTGACTATTAAAGTAGATAATGAACAAATGACACTGCAGTATATACTCAGTTTAGTTTGAAAAAACAGAGATTTGGTACAAAGTTTTTTTTGATAAAATGTGCATGTCTACGGCAACATAATTGATGATATCATGTAATCACACTCTATGCCTGTGATTTAAATATTATGCTTGCTTTCTATTAAATACTTTTGGCATTGCCTCTAATGAACATTTCACCAACAATACTTCTGTTGTGTCAAACTCACGGAACTCATTAAAGACAATGGATATCAGGTGATAATGAGGAGGCATTCTTTGATGTAATTAAGTTTGGTGCATGGAAAGTTCGAAATTTGCCCTAGGCCTAAGAACAGTAGCATAACAATGGGTTTAAGGATCTAACCCATAACCATATTTGGTTGTGTGACATATCAACAAAACACACTAACTGAGTTACCGCAGAGCATTAAGATGAGGACACATGGTGTGATGTTGTATGCGATGTCCCAGAAGAAGGAGTACTTTCTACTGCTGTGGTGCCAAACACTGTCCAACGACCAAAATTAACATGAAAATTGCAGGCAATGTTCAATGTGTGTCCGCACCTTTAAAAATCCTAGCTATAATTTTCCCAGTTATAAAAATCTAGTAATCAGTTTGAGGTGTTATGGTACTAGGTCTACCATACATGATATGGTTCTAGGTGTACCCGACAGCAGGGGTGTGGACATGTGGGTTTGCTTCAACTGGTACTTTGGTATTTTCTTCATTTCTAGGTGGTCTTCTTATTTAAGAATATTGTTCGAAACTGTTTTTCCAACACGATTTATGGTTGAAACTCTATAAATTATCAATTATCAGTTTCTTTATAACTGAACTCAAGCTTAAGCTCAAACAATGCAGTGTTTCACACCCAATTTCATTCGGATTACATTCCTAGTGACCCCTTGTGAAAACTATATTTCTTAATCTAGACAAATACAATGAATGACTTTATGAGTAAGGATATAAGGTTAATTTTAGTGTTCAATCATACACTAGCTAGCGTTTTCGCTCGTAATTACGACTTAGATTTGGCCTCCATTACAAACGTATTTTATATAACTTACCTAACAAATAGCTCTTTCCTTTGTTCGAATGTCCATGGCCTCCCATAAAAGCCTAAAGAATGAGAAGGAAAATTAAAAATTGATTTAAAAAAGAATATTTTGAGCAGCAGTGAGTTTGAGAAGGACCGCCAAAAAATGACGTGTTAAGCTTATGTTCTTCAATGTTAAAAACTTAGTTTACCTTCAACAACGCCAGACAAAAACTCGTAGTTATTGTCCTCTGACGGCTCGGGATCCATCTTTCGTTCTTTCATCGAACGTAAACGACAGTTTAGCTTAGAAGGAGGAAGTTTAGGTCTTTTCTTCAGTAGATTCAACATCAGCCACCATGAAAATAACCTTCCTTGGTTTTTCTGATCATCTGGGCATGCGCTTGTTTAGGCTGGACCGGTTTCCAGCTTGTATAACTGGTTTTTGACTTCAGCACTCCACCTGACTTGGAATCGTGAAAACATATAAATATTCAATCAATTTTATAGTCTTTATCTAATTTGTACATTAAAAAATACTCTTATTGGGTTTACTTTCTTATTTTTTGGGGTGGGTTATTTTTGTGTTTTTTTTTCTACTCATTGTTCCTATAAATGTTTTTTAAATAAAAAAATCACACAGTCTACTTTTTTCTTCACTGTTTACGTAGACCGAAGACTTGCGTTTCGGTAAATATTTACCAATAATGATCACTATGAATTGATTTATAAAATATTCTTATAATTTCAGTCTTTTATGAAAATGCGGGAATATCTTGAAAGGCATCGTGGGTAGTGGTGTCTCGTGACCTTCATGCTTATATATCCTTGTGTTGCGTTGCATCTCGTTCATAAACAAACAGCAATGGAGTTGGTAACACTGTTGCTGATGGTATGGATGTGTCTTAGCCATCCTTCTCTTGGATCCACCAAGCCCAAACATCCAGTACCAACTTACTTCTATAGATATCATCCAAATGGAAGTATCGTTGATCAAAATCACCCCGACACTCGGCTGAAGTTTTTGGACAATGCTCGAGAAATTCCAACTACGTTGTCACAGCCATCAGCTTCTTTGAAAGTCTTTCCTTCATTGATCGATAATGCTGAATTGGTTAATGTTTCTTGGAATGGTGTTTCCTTTCCAACCGAGATAGACTACATTGCTCTTTACTGTCCAACTGACGACAAACCAAATAGATATCTAGATTACGTTGAGGTTAAAAACTATCCCACATATTTAATGGGCTATGGCTCGTTTCAAGTTCGTTTATACAACATGAGAACGGACTGTCAGTTTAGGTATTACAGATCAGGAGCGAGCCTTATTACTGTGAGTAATGTCGTAAAGTTTAAAGGAGGACCTGAAGCGCCTTTACAAGGTCATATATCACTAACTGGTGATCCAACACAAATGAGAATTATGTGGGTGTCCGGTGCTGGTGAGTTTAAAGTTTGTTGTGTGACAGCCAATCAAATCAAAGTAATTTGTCAGTATTCAACTCTTTCTTTCCAATATGTACGGGAATGGACCTCTTTACCTTTGGCAGAATGTTTCCAAACATACCACATCAGAGGCGGATCCAGGATTTTGTTCAGGGAGGGATGCTGCACACAAAGTTAACCCAGGGAGGGGTGCATCCCTTAGAATCAAAGGGAAAAAACAGTATCTTCGAAGTAAGGGCACAAATTGGAACCAGGGAGGGATGCGCACCCCCTGCACCCCTCCCCTGGATCCACCCCTGCACCTGTCATTTGATCCTAGAGTATTATTTCTTTGTTTAATGGTTGAGCATGAGAAGACACATGAATATGGATAAAACCAAAAGCAAGAATCTCATTCTCAAGAGAATGACACATGATCTGAATTGTGAATATTATGCCAAAAGTCAGGGCTCCTAAAAATCACCCAACATTTGACTCAAGCTAACATTTGTTAACAGAATAATGCCACATTGTGGTGTGTGAAAAACCGGCATGACAAATAAGCTTAGCACTCATCCAAATTAAAAAATCACATGCCAAGATCATTTGCATACCATAACAACAAATGGTCCAAGCAATTGACCCAACAAATGTTAGGTCAAATTTTCAGACCATTTATCAGGAGCTTAAAGAAGTCTATTTCCTATGGGATAGGTCAAAATAAATTTCCAGGGGGAGGGGTCAGGCTACCCCATGGCCATCATGATGCACCCTCCCCTTTGTCATACTCAGTTTTTTTATTCTTAAACGAAACATTTTCCAATTTTTCCTTATTGAAATTTATTATCCTTCAGATGTCGAGCCTGTGGTATACTACACGTTAGAGAAAGATGGTCCATTAATGAAAAAGACAGGAACATTTAAAACTTATAAAGCTAGCGACATGTGTGATTCATTGGCCAATTCAACCGGCTTCAGGGATCCTGGCTTTATCCATGATGTATTGCTTACAGATCTGAAACCATTTACTGTTTATTATTATCAATATGGATCTAACTTGGTATGATTTCCAACTTGAGTCAAAATAATAATAATAATAATAATAATAGTTTAAAATAACACAATTTGGTAATTTTCATCTAGGCCCTTCTATCTATAATAGATTTAATTATAATTTAGAAGTAGATTTTTGTGGAAGGAAGAAAAACGGAGAACCTGGAACTGGAGAAAACCCTTAAGTGTAGGAGAGAACCAACACTAACTCTGTTCACATATGACGTCAAGTCTGGCGGTCTAACCTGGTTTGCATTGGTGCAAGCTCTCTCACTGCTAAGTCACCTCAATGGCTTTTAGTTTTAAAACTAAGACTTTTTCTTTCTGTTTCATTAGGGTATGAGCAAGCTTACCAAGTTCAGGACACCTCCCATCCCAAATGCAGATGAGGCCTTCAAATTCATAGTTTATGGAGACATGGGTGTGTCTCCCCCTCCTCGTGCAACCACAACAGCACAGTATTGTATCAATGAAGTTGAGAAGAATAATGCCACTTTTGTTGTACATATGGGAGATATCTCATATGCTATGGGCCATGTAAGTACTGTTTGTAAACTTGGACACCAGTTAATGTCGTCACTGCGAATCATCAGGGGAATTCTATTCAAATTCAAATATTGCAATATGCAAATAGTCCCAGCTGAATGTTTAGGTTTAGAGGGAATAGTACGTAGGTTAGTCTTGTGAGATCTTTTGTTTTATGCCACTCAAAGTCACATAATTCAAGGAAACATTTTTGTGTCTTTTAAGGCCTACTTATGGGAGCAATGGCCAGATCTAATCCAGCCATATGCAACTAGAGTGCCATACATGGTAGGAATTGGTAACCATGAGTATGATCATGAGCGGGGTGGTGAAAAAGACCCTAGTGGTGCTCGTGGACAAGGCTTTCATCCTTGGTTTGCAACTGGATTGTATCATTCTGACTCTGGAGGAGAATGTGGAGTTCCAATGTTCAACCGTTTCCATATGCCAGAAAATGGACATTCACTATGGTGGTAAGTGTTGAAGATACTGTGGACATCTATTGATTTGTGAAAAGAAGATATAACTAGCTAAAAACTAGTGTGAGCTGTGTTGGTGTTTCTAATGAAACAGCAATGATAAAAAGGTAAATTTGCACCAGGAAAAGGTGAAAAAACTTACTCCGATGAAGGACTAGCGTCCGAAACGTCAGTTCTTTCATCTTTTCATAATTTACCTTTTTATCATTACTGTTTGATTTGTAAAAAATTGGATGATTCAAATTTGTGGTACTAATTAAATTAAAGAAGAGAGTGCTTTTTATTTCTCTTTCTTCACAGGTATAGCTTTGATTATGGTAGTGTACATATCATTATGATGAGCACCGAGCATGACTTTTTGCCAACTTCAGAACAATACAAGTGGATAGAAAATGACCTGCGCAATGTGAATCGAAGCATTACTCCCTGGGTTATGATAACAGGCCACAGGCCAATGTATTCCAGCCAAAAATACATCTGTAAGTTTGTACAATGTGTATAGAAACTAATATTTTAAATTGAAGTTTAGTTTCTAACTCAGTTTCTTGAAATTTAGAACAACAATCATTAATACTCTTGTGTGGAGTAGAAGCCAGCAAAAATAACTTAAAATCGATTGACCTTTTTTGCACAGCAGCCTTGTTGGGTGGAACGATAAATTTTTGCCTGGGTAGCCTCACATTCAATCGCTTCAGGATGAGTTTGAACAGGCAGAAACAAAGGCTTTTATTCTAATCAGAATAAACAGGCCACTGCGTGATAAAGGTCATCTTATTCAAAGCTTTCTAGAAAAGTATTTAAAGTCAACGATTAAGTTTTTATTTCTTTATCAAAATTTTCAGGGGATTACATGCTTTCCAGAGGCATGCAGCACTTCATGGAAGAAATGCTACACAAATACAAAGTGGACCTCGGCCTTTGGGCTCATTATCACAGCTATGAAAGAACCTGTCCTGTTTACAAAAGCAAATGCACAGAGAATTCAACAATACATATCGTAGTTGGCACAGCAGGGCAAGGAGTTTGATTCCAATCCATACATGGATATGGACTGGTCGGTTTATAGGGAGATTGAATGGGGTTATGGCAGAATAACGGTGAACGGCAAGAAATCATTGTTGTGGGAATGGATAAGAAATAAAGACAATGTTGTTGCTGACAAAGTTTTGCTGACAAAATACTAATGATGGCAGTACTGAGTTAATAGAGGTTGCCTTTACTAACTATCAAATGCCATTAAAGTTTGTCATATCATCATTACGTAGAGAAAACATCTTTTCTTGAATGAAAATCTCTTGAAGTATCTCTTCAAAATACTTTTCTGCAATCATTAACAATTTGTAACCTAAAAATATCAGAATCACTAATTTATACGTATACAGTATTGCTTGCAGGGTATCTTTGTGGCCAATGATCTCGGGGGGGGGGGGGGGGGGGTTTCAAAAACTCAATTTTGACTGTAAAGATTATTATTAAATATATTTAAAGAATGAATGTGTATTTTATTGGGTGATGTCTCCGGACTTATGAATTAGTGAAAAACAGAAACAGGAAAATGTATGCGAAGCTCATTTCAAAATTCCTAAAAATTGATTGGATAAGAAACATCGCCAGAAATTTCGGACATCACCCGCGCGGAACGCCTGGCAACTCTCAATATTTATGTGTTACCGACCGTAAACGTTTACAAAAGAATGTATGTGAATCGAAATGTTTTTGTTAATTTTATTGATAAAAAGGGACATTTTCAAAAATGTATAGGTGGGAATCGATGAAGTGAAGCTTCAGCAACTTAAGAATGTTGATCATTTCAATCGGAGGTAAAATTTCATGTATACTTTTTTGAAAACAATATCGTGCTCTCAGTCGCTCTGAGCGGCCATTCATCACAGCAGCTAAGCGTAGTCATAAATTATAGTTTTGAGCAGAAACAAAGCAAAAAGTTACAAATGTATACCCTGGAACTCTTTCCTGAAATGATCATAACACTCTCTATTCCTTCCTATTCCCTGTCGAAAGTACTTTGATGTATACTTTTTGCTTTTGAAAAACGCCAATAAATCCATCCACCATAACTACACGCTAAATCTTCTGAATTCGGCTGAGCTCAAAAGACTGTAACTTTTGAAAGAATGCTTCAAATCGCTCGAGAAACCCATTGTTTGAAAGCTTGTTCCTCCAATATTACATTCAGCTAAATATTTTAGCGGTAAATGTCTTAAAACAGTAATTTGTTACATAGTAAAAGGGCTCTTCAGCGGTTTCAGATTTCGCGCGAGTTTCAAAATTTAGTTAGAAAAACAAAATCCGCAGTGGAAAAATAATTAAACTAGAGATAAAATCCTTTAGATTTTCCTATACGACTACACTTACCGGTTCCAGACGCCATTTTGTGGGCAAATCGTATGTTTTAGGGCAAATCTGCTGCTTAATCATTGCAGGCTCAAATGTCCGAAATTTCTGGCGATGACTTTCCTCGCTAAAGGGCGTCTCAGGATGGTACGCAAGGCGTGATCCATGAATAAAGTTGATTCTGCTATGCGCAAACTTACCATTAAAAAAAATAATCAATTCTAGTAATAATGGTTCGAGTGAGACCCATGACTACTGAGGCCCTTTAAGGGGTAAATTGCGACATATATCGCAGTTGTGAAATTCAGATTGAGAACTTGGGTACAACCCCCTCCAAATAGGGCCTCGCTACTGTTGCCTTCTCGAATAGTAAATGTTCAAGCTTTTTAAGAAAATATTACTAGCCATGCTTTCTATTTTCAAGTGATCGATCTTTCTTTGATATCATATCCTACGTACTCTATTTGGAAAGCGAGACCTCAAATTTGATTTTACCTAAACTGTGCGCATATAGAAAAAATACGTCTCAATGTCAAGGCTAGTTTTTTTTAAATGTATCCCAAATGGAAAGGAGTGAATATGCGTTCAAAGCCATCAGCGTCACGACCAAGATTTTTGAGTATGCTGGTCATAGCAAGGAGTTAATCATCTACTAACCTCTCCCTTAAGCTTCGGCCGAGCTTCCTGATCAGTCTGTAATTCTCGGGATAGCGGTGTGGGGGTCGAAATCTCCGGCGTAGCCGTAAATGCTTCGCGCTGCCATACGACGGTTCAGCACTCGATGTCTGGAAGTATGGTCCTTTTTAATCAATCAAAAAGTAAAAATCACTTGTTAATAGGAATCTAGCGAACCAGCGGTTTTCACGAGATAAAAGCGAAGCTGTGGACTTTTTACGGCAAAAAATAAACCAAATTGGTTATCACGTGATTGCACCAGCCACCAGATTGGATGACGCAATCACGAGGCCACTGAAAAACTGATGTGTGATGTTATGCCTTGATCCAATAACAGATGTCGCCACTAATTGCGCATGCGCGTGTTTTCCCCCTCCTTTTTCGACTGTTTATTTTTAAGAAACGACTGTCAGTTTTAAAACAAATAAACTTTCGCCTTCTTGGAATTACTACAAAGCTGTAAGATTAAATTTTAGCAGGGATTGTTATTAATTCAACATAGTTTACATGTGGTACTTAGGTGCAGGTAAAACGTCGAACGTCACATGAGCCGAACTTAATAACATCAAATAAGACCGCCTTTTTTAATTTGGTTCGTCTCATGTGAAGTTCGACGTTCGACCTGAGCCTTTTTTTCTTCTTATTGTTGATAGGTTTGGTTCATCAAGAAAGTCCAACTCGTTCCGCTTCAAGACTATTCAAGGAATCCAATGATAAAAACTCTTATCTTACATCTCGAAAGTTCAGGCAAGTTTTTTGTCTCCATACTTTTTTTCTCTGTGCGAAACTTTTCCCTTGCCGCGATTCAGTTTTCATTGTGAGATCGGCCCTGATCGTTAGCTTAAGAAGAGATTAAGAAGATATAACCTGAAAAATCTCCTATATATTCCGCATGTTTAGACTGTTTACCCTAGCTATCCTTTTTACTTTTTTATTTGTTTAACCAGTTTATATTCTGTATAGATATTTGAAAATGAAATACAAGAATAAGTAGCTCATGGATATTGTTTACTTAACCAAATTTATTTACTTTATCATTCTCATTTTGAGCGACAGTGAGACAGCTGCTGAATCCAACAACCCCTAGAGCACGAAAATGTTTACCAAAATCATATGATATTTGTTTTTGAACAATCTTGCTTTGCTTGAAACTCATTCCTTTTGGACCAGGATTTACAAAACAGATCTTGATCCTAATTCAGTCAAAGGATATCAATACTTCTATTTGAAAGGGCCACCAGTGAGAAATGAATGTATTCTCAAAGTTACATTTCTAACATCCAATAACTGGTTATTTTCGATCGGCTCATATAATGAAGAGAGTAAGTAAACCCCCGGCGTCGTGATAAACCTTTATGAAAGCACCTTGTATGTTAAGTACACCAAGTTAGTCGGATTATTATGCGCCAACAGAGACTTACTAATTCAGTAAATAAACATTAGTAAGGTATAGGCAAAATGACAATCCCTTTGTTCACTTTTTCCTGACTCTTCATAATCAGTCACGAGCTCCAAATTTAGTATATGACTTTATTTATTTCTTGCAAGAAAAGAGCAATTTTTTGCGAATCGGTAAGCCGACTGCTCGGCTAAACCCCGAAAAGTAGTGAATGAGCAGGTAACATCAATCAACTTAATCGAGAGGTTTTTCACTGCGACAAAGGTCTAACGCCGGGTCCGAAATCTCAGCAGTTTACCGAAGCTACACGGTGTTTTAAATGTTTTCTTATTCACTCTGTGTTGTATTCGACACATTAACGCACGCTGTCCCAACTAGTTACCGCTTATCATCCCTAGTATAATTTATATCAGTTAAATCGATCGAGGAGCTAACCAAATTGTTTTTCAGTTTTTCCTATTTGATTAGATTGTGAACTAAAGTCCACGATGGTATTATCTGCAGCATCAGAAGCTGCTCTGACCGCCGCCTTTGGTGTCATGATTTTCACGGATCTGATTGGGAATACTTTAGTAATTCTTACTGTTATAAAGACCCGTGCTATGAGAACACCGATGAACTATCTGCTGGTGAACCTTGCCGTTGCTGACATCACAGTAGCCTTGTTCATTGCACCAAGGTTAGTCACTTGTTGATATCGAGGATCGAATTGAATTCAGTTTTCTACTGTTACGAGGTACCTAAAAATGGGATACATATAGAGTACAATTTTAAACAAAAGCCCTTTTACGTAAACGCGGAAATTTATTCCGTTTTTATCTAATTTGCTGCATTAATAATCTGGTCAAACCTACACCATACCATCCAGGTGGTCAGCCGATAGGGACTTACGCGTGTGCGTCCCTTACAAGAGAGAAGCGCGGCCTGGTGTCGGTGCTCTGAGATCTATTTATTTTTGGTTCCAGGTACATTTTTAGTCACGCCTACACCCACCCTGGTGGTCAGGTGGGGACGTACCTGTGTAAGCTCCTCACTGGAGAAGTCTTCACCTGGGTTGGTGCGCTTACGTCTGTGTACACTCTTGTGGCCATCTCCTTTGAGAGATACTACGCCGTAATGCAACCACAAAGTATCAAGGGACGATTCACCTTGAGAAAGTTTCAAATTACTGCCGCCTCGTGTTGGACATTCGCAACGTTGTGGAACATTCCTCTCTTCACTTTCTTCTCTTTCGACGAGAAAAACCAGCTTTGTAACTTCGTGTGGCCTTTTCCAGACTTCCCAAAATACCACAGTACCATCAATGCTTTCGTTTATGGAGCAATACCCATCGGGACCATGGTGTGCCTATACTCGAGAGTAACCTACAGGCTTTGGTTCAAGCAGAACGACCACACTTCAGCAGCTACTCAACAAGGAACGATCAAAGCACGAAAACGCGTGACCAAGATGGTTCTGACCGTGTCAATCATTTTCTCTGTCATGTGGATGCCAAATCTTGTAACCTATCCTGTCTCTGCTTACAACGAAGTGGCATTATACGATGCTGTTCATGTAATGTCTATTGTCTTCGTCACGTTAAACTCCAGTATCAACCCTATCGTCTACAGCCTGCAATCCAACATGTTCAGAAGAAATATCTGGCGAGTTGTAACGTGTGGTAAAAACAATAGAGTGGAGAATGAAACAACTGGGAACAACAGCACAGATAAAACCAACGCTTCAGTTCATGTACCTCAGATGAGGAGTAAAGCTGTGAATGATATGGCACTAGCTGATGTTGATTTGTAAATATATCATAGCAGATAATGTTCACGAAATACCATATGTATAGGAAATAGTGATTCTCTTCTTTGTCAAGTTTAGTTTCTTGTTCTTTCTCTATATAAATTTTATATATCCTAACACACACTTTTTCGATTCAATATGACATTAGATATTTATTTATTTATTTATTATTTCTATGAATTAATAATCCTTTTTGTTCACATGTCAGTAGGGACTTTCCAAGCCGCTATAAATGTATTTTATTATCGTGTCAATCTCGTAACCAGAGCCTTTATTTCTTACTGCGCATGCTCGACGTAATGAAATTATTTCGTTGAGCATGCGCAGTAACAAATAAAGGCTCTGTATACGAGATTGTTATCGTGTGTGATAGAAGGTGGAATTCACTACATCTAAGTTAAATATTTCGGGTTATTGACAGCTAGTTAGAAATAAGAGTACAAAATTCTCTTTCGCTTAGACGGTCAACCTTTTGGTTCTGCCAAATAGGTCCCGGCTCCCCTATCTCTAACACAAGATTATAAACTTCCGCCAAAGAAAATCTAAGTAGAAATGAAATTAAAGTTTTGGAGTCGCTACTGTTGCTGCTGCTGTTCTCGTTGCTGCTGTTGTTGTTGTTATTGTCGCTGCTGCTGCTGCTATTGTTGTAAATACTCGTGATTTCGTTCTAAATGACAACTTCGACGACGCGGCGGCCATCTTGAATCACAAGGCATTATGGGTAATCCAGGAGGCAAATATACATTGCTTGGTTACATAATTGCGTGGATTGACAATTACGGTTCATAAAAAGACAATTTGACAAGAGATGAATTTTTAAAAATTGGAAAGTTCCACAATTAAGGAAATTTCTCAATTATAGTGGGGTCGTCATTTCAGCTTCTTCGTTTTGTTTTGCCCCGACCCATAATGCCTTGCGATTCAAGATGGCCGCCGCTTGATTATCGAAGTAGTTCATTGTCTCCGCTCACGCGGCTAGCTGCTACATCGTTCTTGGAAAACAAGATTAACAACAACGAGATTTTCACATCTAAATTCTCTCTAGAAGTTCTTTTCCCTTATCTCCAGCTTTGCTTGCGAAGTAGACCGCTGGCTTCTTGAGCCCTAGTCCTTGCAGATAACGAGCATACTCTGCGTTGATTGTACTCATTAACGAAACTAGAATATGTTAAGAAATTTATCTTTATAAGTGAGGGAATGCTAAGCAATGTTACCATCATCATTATAGTCATCAACGACCTATCAACACCGTGATCATCATCATCAACATAAACTCCGTCATCATCATCAATCGTTATCATCATAAACATCATAATCAGCATTATGTATCATGATGATCCTATCATCATCATCATCATCATCATCATCGTCATCGTTATTCACTCTAATGATTTTAAAAGAGAATTCTTTCCGTATTCAAGCAGTAAGCGCCAAAACCTATTTTCCTGAAGAAAGGCTGTACAAGGCTAAAATCTTGTTATTTAGAAAGTTTAACTTGTTTGGAAGTGGATATGACCGATGAAAGTGGAATCAAAGTGTTGGGATTAAAACTCATACAAAAGTCTAGTTTATGGCGCTCTTTGCCATTATTGCTCATTATCGAAAAACATTTCCTCTTAATAACGAAGGTAAAGGATACGTATTCTCTCGTCGTGCTGGAAATCGAATCCAAATTCCTGACAGGCTTCGGCGAACATCGCAGCACGATCAAAATATCTCATGCTGGAGACAGAAGATAAGAAGACAAGGAATAAGATGAAATTTGTCATAATATTTATCATAAATACTACCACCATCATCTCTATCATTGTCAATTGCAATCAACATCACTGTCTGTCTATTGCCACCGTCATCACCATCATGTATAATTATCGCCATCATCACCACCACCATTACACCATCGCCATCATCACCACCATCATCACAATTATCATCATCATCACCATCATCACCACCACCATTACACCATCGCCATCATCACCACCATCACAATTATCATCATCATCATCATCACAACCATCATCACAATTATCATCATCATCATCATCACCACCCCATCATCACCACCACCATTACACCATCGCCATCATCACCACCATCACAATTATCATCATCATCATCACCACCATCATCATCACAATTATCATCATTATCATCATCACCACCCCATCATCACCACCACCATTACACCATCGCCATCATCACCACCATCACAATTATCATCATCATCATCACCACCATCATCATCACAATTATCATCATCATCATCACCACCCCATCATCACCACCACCATTACACCATCGCCATCATCACCATCATCACAATTATCATCATCATCATCACCACCATCATCACAATTATCATCATCATCATCATCAGCCCATCATCGCCACCACCATCATCCAATAATAAATGATTAAGATTGATACCTGTGAAGCATTTCCAACACTTTACAAAACTGACCAAGGGAAAGAAGAACGAGAATGGCTTTGCTCTAAAACAAAAAATGGAACAAAATAAATATGGATATTAAATAAATATGTATAAAGTCTAACCATTTCTAGATATAATTATAAAGGCAGCACCTTCTCCTCAGTTATTTTAAGACCCTGAGTGTTGGTCCGACCGGTACTTGAACCCACGACCTCCCGTACAACAGACCGATACTTATATCAACTGATGTGTTAGAGGAAAGTTCTAAGATGATTCAGTGACATGAGAGGAAATAATAGAAGCGAGTTGTTTGATGCTTACTGACCTGTTGACTGGTGTGTGTGCTGGAAAGATGTTCAATCCATCGTCTCATCACCTCAGCGCAGTCAGGATAGTTCAATGTTGCCTGAAGTTACAAAATATCATACGATGCAAAAATCTGATATGCCGTTTGCATGATGGCGTCATTTTACTAGTACTACCAAAATGCTTAGCGGATTTTCTTTCTTATTTAAATTTTCATTCTTTTATAGGAATAGAAAGAAAAATATTACTAATTAAATGTACAAAAGAAAGTGTGCAAGGGATTCTGGTAGTTGTAGTTAGTGACGCTAAAAATGTAAATTTCCTATTCACAGCTATTTTTTTAATCAAACTCACTATAAATGTTGAGGAGTTGATATATCATTTAATAGATAAACTAAGCGAAATGAAATGTTAGCAGTTCTATCCACAATCTTTTTTAGGTGATGGGAAGGTTTTAAAAACGCAGTGAGATACGGAGAGAATAGGTGTACGCTCTACAAGTCCCAACAGACTACCAATGATTTTACAACCAAAACCCCAATGAACCAGTAATAATAGAGTAACTTACCACAGGAAGACCAATATTGAATAAAACGTAACCTACCTTGGCCAACGATGCCGCTTGTTCCCATTCTCCGTAGGTCTGTAAATATCGACAAGCGTCCAGTCCCTTGTCAATCAAACAGAGCAGCTGAACACCCTCTGGATCAATTAGACAACTAGTTTAGTACAAACATTTGTTATGCGGATGGCCTTTGAATCCTACTACAACCACAGGGAACCCAAGTTGTGTTCGAGTGGGGAGAATACGGGTCACAAGAAGTAATTTTGTGCAGTGGGCAATAAATACATTGAACACACTAAATCACAAATCCTCTAGCCAGTGGCATTCCCTGGGGAGTCGTATGGCTATGGGCCACAGATGCGAAATAGGCCGGCGAAAACTTGATGACAAAACACATCTTTATTCTTACCTGCGAGTTTTCCGCTAGCGATAAGATTAGTGGCAACCAACTTGATCGTACTCTGAGACGCTCCTGACGAGCGTATGGTGGCAACAAGACAAGCCCTGTCATTAAAATCAACGAAGAAACAGATAAGAAACACGTACGTGTGTATGACACATAGTATGAACAGCCAGTACCTTAGTGAGTCTACATAGTAATTATCGTTCGAAGCGTCTGTTTCTAGGAAAAGTTGTACTGCACGGTCAGCCTGAAAGAAGAAGAAAAATGGTTTCTCGTGAGGTTACAGTAGCTAGTGCTCGGAGGTTGCATCAATAGATGTTTTTACCATAAATTGTTAGTTGCGCTGATATATATATATTGATTTTATTGTTAAAATATTCGTTGCGCTCGTGGTTCCACTTGAGTAATCTACGAGTGATTTGTTATACTGGGACTCAGTATATGTGGCTAGCGACATACCTGGCCTAAGAGAACTAAGGCTTCTGCACACTTCCTTGTGTGTTCGTATGTTGATCTCTTGCTGTCATGAAGTGCGATACGGTCAAGTTGAGATTTCTAAACAAACAACCACTTGTCAGCGGTGAAGAAAATTACCGGTTGCCGGGGTAACCAACCTTTCTTCGTATAAAGGGTGGGGGGGAGAGGGGGGTGGGGGTTTGAAATGGTGGGATATAAAAAGGATGTAAGGGAAGGAGAGGTGGATGAAAGGGAATATAGAGTCAGAGCAACGGCAATGCAAGTGTTTTTACTTTTTTGAGGGACATTTTTTACCGCCCCATTACTTCTTCCAACATCCATTGAACCTTTTCGAGATTATGATGTACCAAGAGAGCATAATAAGAGAGGGGAACTTATTATTAACGCGCGCGCCATGGAAATTCTAGGTTGAGCTATTTTTAATAACCTGATGCAGTTTAAATTTCGCCTTACCCAGCTTTACACTACTTCCGTGCGTAATCAAATAACGCGCGCGTGCTATATCCGTTTTGTTTTTAGTGACCAAAAGAATAAGCGGAAAGAGCGCGCGGGCGCAAGTTAATGATGCACGGGAGTAGGGTAAGGCGAAATTCCGGTTACTAGAAGTAGCCCAACCGGGAATTTAAAGGCTCGCGCGTTGTTAAAAAAAATCCTTCTCTCATTATGCTCTCTGGGATGTACTTCATACTCTCTTGACCTTTAATAGTGCTTGGCAAGAATGGCGAACTGACTCAACTCACCTGAAATGCATCAGAATCACAAAGAATCTCGTAACAAGTTTCCAAGGAAACGGGAAAGCAACAACAAGATTGACTAGTGCCATTCTCCTGCCCTATCGTTAGATCAAGGTCATCATCGATCGTGAGAAGATCTAGGGAGTTGGAACTGAATGATCTTCTGATTCTTGCAGTAACGTCTGTCGGGTCAAACAGATCCGAGCTTGACCGCGGACGATTGATAGTCACTGGTGGCTTGTGATCGGACTAAGCAGTAAAAAAAAATTGAGACCATATGTAACACCTTCACCTATCACCTATAGTATTTCAGTGAGTCTAGGAGATTTTAAGGTCCCTCCCTTGATTAGGGTTTACTTTTCAGGTTCTCCGGCCCCGAGGGGGTGACTCGGGGTTGACTCCGGAGAAAACGTATCGGGTATCAGTCGTCATATCTCTTAGGGGTTAAAATTTCCGAAGTCCATGCCCGATACTTTAACCCGGAGCCTCCCCCCTTCCTCCGGGTTCTCCGGTTTTTCTTCCTTCACTGAAAAAACTTAACACGGTAAATGGAACTTTCATTTGTGAGTTGGCCGTGCCCTGACTTAGATCAGCACAGAGATTGTTACAGGGTTTGATCTGCGAGTTATTCATGCCCTGACGTAGATCAGCCCAGAAGTTGTTTCGGCGTTCAATAAAACAGTTACCTTGTGTATCGGACAACATAGTCTTGCTTTTTCTCGTCTGAGATAATGTAACGCAACGTCCCAGAACACTGATTCTGCTTCATCACCAAACAGACTAAAAATATAAAAGTAAAGTTATCAATAAATATATTTTTGAATCAAAAAAGTAAGGAAAAAATTCTTGAGTTAGTTAGCGGACGGACCACTTATAGACCACTTACTGAGCAGTGTAAAAGCACTTCTGTGCGGTTCCCAGGGGAGCCACGGGGAGAAAATCCGCAACTGATCTAACGGGGAGAAAGAAGAAGAAGAAAAAAAAACAAGATATGAAGCAATATATAAGAACATTACTAAAGAATACATCGCCTCCCGCCTAGATCAGCGTTTTGCTATTTGCGGGAGAGTGATAAATTCGTAATATCAAAATCAGTCTTTATTTGTATAATAAACTTATATAAGAATATATAAGAACATTACTAAAGAATACATCGCCTCCCGCCTAGATCAGCGTTTTGCTATTTGCGGGAGAGTGATAAATTCGTAATATCAAAATCAGTCTTTATTTGTATAATAAACTTATATAAGAATATATAAGAACATTACTAAAGAATACATCGCCTCCCGCCTAGATCAGCGTTTTGCTATTTGCGGGAGAGTGATAAATTCGTAATATCAAAATCAGTCTTTATTTGTATAATAAACTTATAACTTGTACTTGACTTGGATAGGGTATTTTTGGAAAGAAGTCGTCATATCTCTTATGAAAACGAATATATTCAAGACATCTCTTTCGAATTAGCCGTGCCCTGACTTTAAGTCAACCCATTGGTTTGAAGATTTTTATACACTGCATATTTTTTTAAAACAAGCTCTTACGGAGACATTAGACATATCCGCTCTTGTATCACGCCCAAGATGTCTTCATGCAGTTCACTAGAAAATGAACAGCCACAAACGTTAGTACAATGTTCAATTAACAAAATCGTAGATCAAACCTGCCCCACTATAACCAACCTCTACTTACAGATCTGATAAATCTTGTAAGCTATGAGTTGGCCTCCCCAGGTGATGCTGAAGTAACGTCTTCAACACTAACGCTGTCTTGGATTCCAACACATATGGACACCAAATCGGATCTGTTAAAAAAAGAAATCTTTTAGAGTAGGCTTCGTGACTTTGAAAAGTCACGGCACGTGCACCGTCACGGTACGGAATTAACGAAATTTATGAGTCAATCATAACGCACAATTTCACTGCTTCCATCAAGATTACGGCACAGTTACCGCATAGTTCCGTCTAATTAATAGCACGACACGATATTGTCACGGTCACGGTACCTTCACATTAATGAGACGGCAAGTTGCCGCCGTCACGATCACGGCACGGTCACGGCATAACGTCGTCTAATTAATAGCACGGCACAGTACTGTCACGGTATAAAACTGTCTTATTTATGGCACGGCACAGTGCCGTCACGGTCACGGCAAGGACACGATATAATGCCGTCTAATTATTAGCACCGTGAGTTTTCTACAATGACACGATCCTAGCTTAACTAAGAACTTTGCCTTACCATGTAGATTCATGTTAGTCATAGCAGACGAGCAGGATTTGAGTTCTAGATCCATCACCTGTAAACATCCACTAGCCTGTATGATCAAAGGTAAGTCTGATGCAAGCCAGTCCATATCCACAGATGGAGGACCATCCTTGGGAATCTTGTAACTGCTGTATATCTCAACCTAAGTTTAATCAATAAAGCAAATAAAGTTTAATCAAATAAAAATCACTAGTAAAACATGGTACGATCACGGTCACAGTCACACTCGCGGTCAAATTCACGCATTCCTGGTAAGTATAACAGTTACAGTCACGATCATGACGATGGTCAGTAACGACTGCAGCCATGGTGACGGTCACGGTTACAGTAACAATCAAGTCCATAGTTGCAGTCACCGATCACGGTCACACTCGCGGTCAAATTCACGCAATCACGGTCAGTAACGGTTGCAATCACGGTCACGGTCACAGTAACATTCACGGTCACGGTTGCAGTCAAGATGACGGTCACCCTCACGGTTACATTCACTAAATCACTGGTCAGTATCGGTTGCAATCACGGTCACGATCACAGTAACATTCACGGTCACGGTTGCAGTCAAGATGACGGTCACACTCACGGTTACATTCACTAAATCACGGTCAGTAACTGTTGCAGTTGGTCATTGTTACAGTGACGGTCCCAGGCATGGATGATGTAGTAACCATAGCAACAGTTACGATCACTTTAGAGTGTCAAGGAGATAGGTATTTTACCTGTTGCAGGTCCCAGACATCCATTCCATCATTGTATAGAACACCTAACTTGTAGTTTCCTCTTCCGGGAGCAAACTTGATCTTCTTGATTTGACCCCTGTGTGTCGCCACTAACCTACAACACGATGATACGATTGAATCCACGTAACCATAAGAAGAACATGTGTCAAAGGCAGCTTTGTAGTCAGATTCTTACCTTGTTATACGCGCCTTCAGTTCCCAGACGCTAAGATTACCCTCGTTGTCTGCCAGTACCATAAGGTCTCCCTTCCAAGCCATGCATGATACAACACCAAGGGTACTCTGCAAGACATGATGAACATATATGAAAATATCCATAAACCCACCCACTCCCCCATGGAGGATAATGGGTGTTTTACTCTCCCCCCCCCCCCCCCCCCCCACGGTCTACCACCCAGGAATTTATGAAGATAGTACCTATACTAGAATACTCCCTCCTCAGATTTGTCCTATCTATCTCTTAGAACATTTTTTATTTACCACATGGGAGGGGGTGGCCACCCTTTTGAAGGTATAACATACACATTACTCAGAACTTACTCTCTCTTTGGAAATTCTAATCCTCTGTATGAGTGAGGTTTGAATATTTTTCGTAGCTACACAATATACTCCCCCAGACCCTCCCCAACCATTAAGGAGGTATGGGTATTTTCTGGAACTTACATAATACATCCTCCTCAGACCCTCCCCGCCCCTTGGAAATTCCAACCTCTCTCCATGGGTGAGGTATGGAACTAATAATATACTGCAACATCCCAGACAGACCCTCGCAAGATCTAGGGATATCTTACATCACATTGAACTTTGGAGCCATCTTTGACTATGTTTCCCTCCACAAGAAAATGATACAACAATCCATTGACATCAACACACACAAAATGTTCCTTTATCCACACCTGAAATGACATGAAAAATGACTTCCTTTTGTCAGTCATGACAAAATAAAATGAATAAGCAGGGGTAGATTTAGGGGAGCACCGAACTGCCACCATACTCTCCTTTGGCAAGGAATTTTCTTCTAAAGAATGTTGTCTTTGCTATACCCTAAGTTGTTGTGTCTGTGATGGAGTTCCCTAGATCAAACCCTGCCAATATTCAATATATATTTAACAAATTGACATCAGATTTTTATGTGTCTGTCCTCTTATTGACGATAAATTGCGTCATCACATTGTCAAAGTAGTGTGGATTCACGAGGCGTAGCCGAGTGGATCCGCATACTACTTTGACAATGTGATGGCGAAATTTATCGTCAATAAGAGGACAGACACATAAAAATCTGATGTCAATTTGTTTTTTACAATAACAAAAACGATCAAAACTTCTCATTTTTAGCGATCAAAACAACCAACGGAAAGAGCGCGCGCTCGTTGACGTCAGCTTTATCTGTCTGTCCTCTTATTGATGATAGAAAATAGCCAATCAGCGCGCGAGAAATTTCTAAGTTATTGTAAAATTACTGATTGAGGCATAGGTTTGTCACCCAAGGAGGGTACTCCTATCATAAAACGGCAGGGATTATCATTGGAAAGAATAAATTTTAACCATCTAAAAGGGAGATTTTGGTTACATTTTAGCCCGAAGATACCACATTGAAACACAAGATAATTCATTTAAAACAATTTCTTAAAGATGTGCTAAAACAAACAGTTATTCCTTTTTCTCTCCTAAAAGAAAGAGTACCTTACAATTTCAACCTCTCAAAGATAAGACGAACATCTCCACATTCTTTTGTTCTACCATTTCTGTTATTTTATACTGTACCTGAGGCTGCACAGTGTATGCTGTCCTACTAGGATCCAGGACATTCGCTGCTATATTTGATGTCCCTGTTGCCTCATGCTGAGCGCTTAACTTTTTCTTGAGTTGTTTAGAGCTATGAGATGGAGACCACTCCTAAAGAATGAAAAAAAAAATATGTTAAAAAATATATAAAGAAAAAAATCATATTAAAATTTTCTTGCACTTTGTCACTCAATTCTAATTAAATCTTACCAGTGCAGTGATATTTGGAAAAGCTCTTGGTAACTCTTTAAGCAGACACAAGTTTTTCAAATCCCACAGCTGCAGAGGTCTGTCTTTGAATGCTATAAAGAAGTACTGCCTATTTGAAAAATTAAACAAGGCTTGATGTAGAAAAATTATTTCGATTATATCTATATCTATATTGAAGAAATAGAAAGCATGTGCACGTGCTGTGTGCTGTCATAAAGCATGCGGGGTTGGCAGAACATGAGAGAAGTGTTAGGAGAAGCACAACGCATAGCAAGAGTGCTACTTGACACTTCTTGAGTGTTCTACCAATCCCCAAGTGCTTTATGACTACACACAGCACAGCAAGCAAGTTTTTTATTTCTTTTATAAAATATGAATTACAATAGTGTTAGGAGAAGCACAACGCATAGCAAGAGTGCTACTTGACACTTCTTGAGTGTTCTACCAATCCCCAAGTGCTTTATGACTACACACAGCACAGCAAGCAAGTTTTTTATTTCTTTTATAAAATATGAATTACAATAATAGATAGGAATGACGCAATGGAAAGTGCACATGCGTGCAATGTGCTCTCATAAAGCACGCGCTGCAAACCAATCAGAACAACAACATTCATAACAGTTATTTTATAATGTACCTTTAGTATAGCATTAAACTTACATACAGCTTCGTATTCATAAAGTGTACATACATGCATCTAAGTGCTACACAATCAACTTACCTGAGCTGTGAAACTTTGATACAATCTATAGGAGTTTCTTCAGCAATTTTACCAACTGAAATATGAGTACTATGACCTGTACGTATCGAGGTAACATAATAAGATATTAAAGTTTGTCCTCATGCCAATTAAAAACTTTAAATTGTATCAATAGTCTAAACCAACCTCTGGTCTGATTAAATAATAATAAATAATAATAATGATATTATATAGCGTGAATATCCTGGTGAGTTCAACAATGCTTTACATTACAAGTTTAGCATAAAAAGTTTAAAAAATAAAATAAAATTCAAATATTTTCAACAAATTATTCAATTTCATCCAATATCTATTTCAATTTTCATTCAATTTCAACATTAATATAATTACATATGCAAATAAAAATTATAAAAACTTTGTATAAAAATATGTATCAAGAGTAAGCCTTCTTAAAAAGTAAGGTTTTAAGATCACGATTAAAACTCAAAATATCTCTGCATGACCTCATATGCGCAGGAAGGGTATTCCATAGTTCAGGCGCAGCATTTGAGAATGCTTTTTTACCATAGCATTTAAGTTTGAAAGAACCAAAATCAGGACACAGCCAGTTCTCATTTCAAAATGGAATTTAGAATGTTAAGTCTTGTGGAGGGAAAAAAGACAGAAAACCCAGAGAAAAACCTTTAAATAAAGGGAAAGACCTTACAAACTCTACTCCCATTTCACCACAGTCTACAATTTAAACCCAAACCCTAGAAGTAAGAAGTGAGCCGTGCCATGATTTTCAGTGGGGCAGGGGGGTGGGGGGGGTGTTGGAATGCATAATAGACTTCTTGGGTATAATGTCTTCTCATTTCAGACCATGTGTCATTCTCTTGAGAATAAGATTCTTTGTTTGAGTTGTATCCATATTCATGTGTCTTCTCATGCACAACCGTTAAACAAAGAAATAATACTCTAGGAACTGACACATGGTCTGAAATGGGAAAACATTACAGCTAAGCTAAAGGCTTCTATTTTGTTACCTGTATTGAGATCCAATAATTGAACTTCATTTTTGGAAGAACTGCCAGATGTCTGGGCCCAAGAAAAGAAACTATTCAAGCTTGTCCATGTGATTCCCCTGGGAAAGTGAACATGATACTCATTTATATCATTCAATTATTTTCATTCATTTTCATTTTTTAAGTCCACTTTGCTTTTGTCTCAATCATCCATTTAATTATATTTTAATTCAGTTAATGATGATGATGGTGGTGATGATGATGGTGATGATGATGATGGTGATGATGATGATGTTGGTGATGATGGTGATGATGATGATGATGATGATGATGGTGATGATGGTGATGATGGTGATAATGATGATGATGATCAAACCCCTAAATTACCTCCTAAATTACTAATTAAAAACCATTGAATTATAAATCTTACCATCACTCTATCATATTCATTCACTCCCCCCTCACAACCATCCATACCTTATAGCACCAGTATGAATGCTGTATTCCCGTTGCAATATTCCTGTCGAGAGGTTAAACACCTGAATGCTTCCCTGAGTGGTACCTGCAAACAACATTAACTATTATTCACTTATATAGACCTTAAATGCATATGGTACAACCCTAATAAGGGACTTTTATTATTATTATTATCAGGGAATGGCACAGTGGGATTCGCTTGGTATTTCATATGTAAAAATGGCCCCTTTTTTCCATTCTGTTCATTGTAAATGTCCTCTGCAGCTTAACTCAATATACATTGTACAACATACTTTATCATTAACTGTACCATTGCTACCTATCTACGATACATATCCATAATACTCTCATATAAGTCTCATACTCTTAACTGTTCCAATCACCCACTGCCTTAATATTTATTTATTTATTTTATGCTATTTATTAATCTTTTTCATCATTTTACTTAAAATCAATCCCTTTTCACATACGATTCCCCTTTGCTTGAGTCTGAATACCTGTGTTAAACATAGTGTAGTTGGGGTTTTAATACCTGATGAATCTATGTTTTTAAATTTTTACTTTCAAAATGTACTTCTTACCAATAGCAATCAGAGGTTTGTAGCTCGCCCAGTTCTTGGTGGTAAGTGGTGGACACATGACGGCACATGTAGGAGGAGAAGCAATGGCACTCATTAACCCACACATGACAAACTTTAAATGACCTGCATGAGGAAGGACTTTACCAGATGTTAAAGGAGGGGGAATGATGTCAGCAAGAGACAACACAGGGTATGGAGAAGTTGCAGAAAGGTCTGAACCAACTGGAATCGATACTTTGAGGTTTTCGGGTGTCATGAACGAGGCGTCTGGGGTGTGGCAGTTTTTTGCTTTGAGATCCCAAATGATCACTCGTCCATCACTTATTAACAACACCAGTTTCTTCTCGGAGATTGGACAGCACTGAAATCCATACAACCGACTAGACTTGCTTAGCCTTAGAGTATCAGACTGAGACTTCGTTTCATAGACAATATCAACTGACATGCTTGGATCGGGTCGCTCGTTCTCGCTCAAGAAGTAAGGGTTCCGCATCACTCTTCTTTTTGACCTCATTATTATGCAGCCATTTTCGTGGAGGCACATCAGAACATCCCGCTGGCGACAGGGAATTATTTGTAGGAATGAAGGACTATTTCTTTCCAAGCAAAAGGAACAAACTGCTTGATTTATTTCCATGTCAAGGATCATAACTTCACGAGGAAACAATGCCAAGAGGTGATGGTTACGAGAGGGAAGATATATCAGTTGTAAACATTCACTTAATGCCACACTTTCTTCTCCGGGTCTGAAACAGAATTCCAAATTTTCAAACATTCTTAGTCAACCTAAAATCGAAATCCACCTTCAGTGTTCTAATATGCAAGCTAAAGTACTAAATATGTAAAGAACAAAAGTATATCATAACCTGCTTCTTGGTTCTCCAGCAGCCCAGAGTTTAACTCTAGCAAGAGCAGACTTTGGAGCAGAGCTCCTACTTGAGCTTGTGTTCATGCTATTTCCAGGTGAACTGGGTGAGGCTGTTCCAGAACTAGTTAAGTAGAACCTTCTACCATTACTTTCTGGAGCTCTGTTGATGGAGAAGTCATTGATGAAAAGAATCCAATCCTGGCACATCACTAGAAAAATAATAAAATGAAATTAATAGGGAAAGAAAGAAAGATGGGAGGGAGAGATGACTAAATGAATAACTGACTGAAAAAATAAAAAAACACTAAAAAAACAACAAACGAACAAATGAAGGAATGACAAAAATGGACAAAAAAAATAATAAACAAATGTATGAATGAACTAATGAATTCTGTCAATCAGCAGCTAAACCACTTGGTTAAATACTCTTTAAATGGAAATTGGAAATCAAAATTCGTGATTTCTCCAACATCAAATAAAAATACTTACAAGTAACATTAGAAGGGCAAAATGGATCAAAAGCAAAGCACAAAACATTCTCCTGGAAATTCTTTTTCCACAACTTTGTCCCAGTATCTGCATTCCACAAGACAAGTGTTGAAGGAGCATGTAATGCAGCAAGGAGATCATGACAGGCATCTTGTGTACTCAACCAATCCAAGTCCAGCACAGGTCTGCTACCTTCAAGAAAGTCAGCGATTGGTTTACCAAGGTTGATGTCCCAGACTATGATACGGCCACTAGCATCTCCTGAGGCAAGACGGAGGTTGTATGGTGATGCAAAATCATGATGGTAGTTCTCTCGTCCCCATTTGACCTATAGACATTTAATAATAACGATAATAATCTATTCATTTATACTCAGATTTGAGAGTAGCAGAGATTGGTTATATCTCCGAGTCCACTCACACGCACTACCACAACGTTCGAATAATTTATTCACACGACTCTAAACTCACATGTTGATTTTTTTGGAGGGAGGACAACTGGAAGACCCAGAGAAAAACCCTCATAGGGAAATGAGAGAACAACACATTAAACAAACTCAATTCAATTCCATAGTTCTCGAACCATTGACCGGACCCATTGCACTCACAGTGGTGAAAGCTGACACATTAGCAGCATATGCCGCTCATGCCATCCATATAATTATAAAAGTGATATGTTTAAAAATATAGAACACCCTCATTATCTTGAAGAATGAAAGTGAAAATATGAGTTCAAAATCCAATACAATGGAAGCACAAAGAAAAATGAAATACAGCCCCAGGTTACCTCTGGTGCAATTCTTTTGTTTCATTTATAATTGTGACTCATTCTATAGATCCTAAAGTTGGTATTATTTTTTGGTATTGTGTTGTCAACATACTCTACCTTTGTACATGGTGCTGAATGTAAATCTAATACTTGAATAACCTGATGAAAAAATAAATTAAAATAAATTAATGAACCAATCGGTCCAAGCAGCAAGTTCTCAAATAGTACGTTTCAGTTCTATAGAACCGGACCAAATAGGCCTGAACAGACTGATCAGATCGATAGCTCAAATTTAATGGAAAGTGCCCTAAAATTATACAAATCTAACACTTGGCAGATATTTATTTTTACCAAAGTTTAATAACTGCACAAACTCCTTTAAGTAAAAACCCTCTGAAACACCTCCCCCAGTGGAGTGGGGTTAGAATTTACAGGGATGGATGGGGGGGGGGGAGTCTAACTTAACAATCCCTAGAAGTATGTTTCAGTGTCAAAATATGTATTCTGACTAAAGCAAGGTAAGGAATACAGCTTTAGCAATAAAAACAGGTTCAAATTCACATCCCAGATTAGATAAAATAAGTTTATCAATTGAATATACTTTAAAAAACTCATTAATAATTCATGAAGGAAACACAATTGAAATCATGACCGTGAAGGAGGTTTTATATCTGATAAAGATTCGTCTTCATTTGCATAAACTTTAACTTGGATTTTCTCTATCAAACTTGGATCATTTCGTAAAGAATTCAGTACAATATGATAACATTCATCATGAGTTTTTTAAGCCGTTCAATAAACGAGCAGATCGTGTTTTATCGGGTATAAAACCACTCGGCTACGCCTCGTGTTTTATATCCGATAAAACACTCCTGCTCGTTTATTAAACAGTACATATAACACAGTATGTAATGGCATCCTTCGATAAATTGGTGGGAAAGAAAATCATCAAAAATAGAAGTGTGATGTTTGTCAAAGGAGACTTTTGGAGGCCTGACTGAGGTACATTCTGCAGTAGATAATTACTGTTACATGTGTTTCATACCTGGACAGTCTTAGGATCAAATACGACAACATGATTTTGACAACCATATGCTAACAAACCTTGCCATCCCCTAAAACAAACAACAATAACATGCAATCATTTACTTTTGGGGTTACAATGTTTTCCCATGTCTAGACCCCTTGACGATAGAATTTTCTTGAGTTGCACACATATTAATGTAGCTTCTCATAAATTACAGGTAAATAGAGAAATAATACTCAAGGGAATGAGATTGCTCCAAAAGTTAAAGGGTTACATAAAATGAGACCTAAGAAGAAAAAAAATAATCCTGACCACATCAGCAAAGCTGTAAAACTTATCTTTCCTAAATAATATTATTATTATTATTATTATTATGGTCACGTGACAGATAAATATTCTCATTTTCCAAAAACACCGCATGGTCAAATAATTACTTATAATTACAAACGAATGCAATAACTTTCCTCAGACTTATAATATTTTTTAAATTAATGTCTAGAATGATTAAGTATCTGGTTGGCTGTGAGCCAGCCCACCACATCAAACAACAAATATGTACAAATATTTACCAGTCACTGGCGCCTTTATTCTGAGGATTTAACGCACCAGGAAGAACTCGAGGCGACAGTTTCATGTTAATCTTCAATATTTCTACTTAAAATCCTGCGAGGGATACAAAAAAGAGGGTGAATTCAGCGAAAAAAACGAAGAAGACAAGCCTTTGCATCCGCCATGTTTTTGTTTAGTTCCTCTTCCAATAGTGAGCACCGCTGATATTATCAGCTGGCTCAAAGGCATAAATCTTTACTAACGGGGAGGGTATGATACAATATTTTGCTAACCCACAATTTAAAAAAAAGATAAAGTATATCACAACTAAAAATAATCAGACTAAGAAGTTATAATCTTTAAATCGTGTAACTGAAAAAATATTATTAGCACTTGATTCTTAATTTACAGCGCGGGTTTTACAGTAATTTTGGTTGCAATCCCCTCCCCCTTAGTGAGATTATTGTCATATTGCGTGACGCGGGAACTGCAAATCAACAAGATGACCAGATTTGAAAACAGCAAACGAAAATGTTAAATTGCTTTGTACGAACTCAAAGTTTTTATTATTTATGATGCATATGGTTTTAGAAATTGATGGATTTAGTTTCTGATCAGCTTTTTGGTAAGTTTGGGTTTTTCATGTCAAAAGTTTCATTGAGAAGAGTCATCACTGTCATAAGATTTTTCTTTCCGTAAACGAATGCAAACGTATGTAGAAAGAAAATAATAAGCATACGCGCATTAGCTATTTCTCAAGTATTTGATGGTTTTCACAGCCGCCATGTTGGATGAATTTAACAAAAGATTCTTGTCTTTTGTCATTTCAATCCCTTGGGAATGATTTGAATGAAATATTTCAGCAAACTTAAAAATTGAGTACATTTTTCAGTTACAGTTGAAGTCCATGTCGATCCGAGTCCTCCACTCATTTTAAGCTTAGTTATTCTGCAAATGCAAGCGTATATTTTTTTTCTTTGTCGTCCAGGTAAAAAAATGTAAATAAAAGATGGGAATCAGGAATTCTTAAATAATGGGAGGTAAGTTTAGTGATATTTAGGTCAAAATGATGTGTGGGTTAAAGCGATTTCAAGAGGGGTGTGTACCAGTCATCTTATAAAGCAGATAATAATACAGTCTTTTAGTCTGCCTAATGTAGTCTGTGTGTGTGAGTCAGAGGACGGGGGTGGGGAGGGGGGGTGGAGAGGAATGTACTGACTGTTTGTGTAATGTCTGTTTTAACATACACTTTATAACATATATTACCTGTATTAGTCATTGGGTCAAGTTGAGTCAAGTTGACATTAATGTGCACCATAGGGCACCTATTTCATCCCCTAAAAAAGTCCTGCAATGCTCTGCTATGCAAACTAAACTCAGTTGAGTTATATAATAGAACTAGTCATCATTAGGCATCCAGTATTTTTCAAAGAGCCCACAAGGGGGAGGGGTGCATCTCATTATCTGTTTCCCACACTACTAAATTGGGATCCCTTAACAAGAACCATTGTTCTGACCTTGGATAGCCTGTGTGGTGTGCTGTAAATGTGCTGTCAATGTGCCAACTCTCACCACTCTGGTAATGGATTCGAACCCTGGACTTGCAATTATGAGGGAGAATAGAGTGGCTTATTGGCTCTTTGCTGTGCTTTTAAATTTTTTTCTCTGATCATGGTCCTCTGGATTTCCTTTCACTAAGAAAACAACTTTTTAAATTAAATTTGATCTTGGGTAAGGGCTTAGGCATAATATAACAGAAGGTATGTATCTGTCATAGTGATCAGCCAAATAAGTTTTAACTTGGTGACATACCTCATTTCTTGCTCAATGTTACTGGTCAAAATGACCAGCAAAGTAAAGATTTTACCGGACAAGTTCCAGTTCTATGCAAACATTCTCCAATTATGTCCAGCTGTTATTTTAAGCCGCAAGGACCACAGTATTTTGTTAGCAATTAGCTATTAAGTGCTACCCTCATAAAACAAGGACCATTTATTTCTATTTTTACTTTTTTATTAATAGATCTATAAGTATTTTGTAATCTGATGTTGTTTCAGAGCCCCCTGATAAACCATCTCCCCCTGTTGTTGGTAAAGTTTCTCATGATATTGTTGAATTACACTGGGACCAAGATGTTACTATTGAAAGTGAAAGTAGTCAGGGAGGAAGACGACGATACTGCATCCAGGAACAAGAAGAAAGACAACGCAAGGAATTTGGAAATGTGTACAAGTAATAAAATCAAATTTCTAAAGCACATCTTTATTCGACCTTCAAGTTTTATTACAAAACTAGCAAATATATGGGTCTAAATATTTAAGAAATTCTTTTACATTATGTTAACAAGAATAATTAGTTGAGTTTTCCCATTACCCATTTTATTGTGATGTGAATGTTTACTGCTATTTTCTTAACCATACGAACTCTTTAGCGAGATTTGCCTGTTGGAATTTGGTCTTTCGCTGCCACCAGTCAAAAATATGAAAGGTATCAACTGATTAGTTTTGGTTGATGAAAACAAATTTGTCCCTTGGGAAAATTTTGTTACTTAACGTGTACTTGAACAATACTTAAGGGGTATTTATTCGACTTAATGTGTATCTGAACAGGTATCTAACTTGTAATTTAACAACTTTGTTAAAGCCACCTTTTATTTGATATGTATCTATACAGGGATTAAAATGTATTTATACACAAAAATAGGAACTCAGTTGTTCAACCTCATGTTAAGTAGAGTATTTTTAAGCTACTTGATCTGTACTTAACTACTGCTTTTTCAATAATTACACTTAAAGTAGTGTACTTAATGTATATTTGAACATCCCCTCTCCCTATTTGAATTAAAGTAGTACTTAAGTAGAGTATTTGATAAGTATTTGTTCTGTATTTAACAAGTACTATATTATCAAATACATATCAAGTATATGAGGTTAATACGTATTTATACACCCTCTCTCCCCATTGGAATTAAAGTAGTACTTAAGTAGAGTATTTGATAAGTATTTGTTCTGTATTTAACAACTACTATATTATCAAATACATATCAAGTATATGAGGTTAATACGTATTTATACACCTTCTCTCCCAATTGGAATTAAAGTAGTACTTAAGTAGAGTATTTGATAAGTATTTGTTCTGTATTTAACAACTACTATATTATCAAATACATATCAAGTATATATATGAGGTAAATCTGTATTAATACATGCACCCTCCATGCTCCATTCGAATTAAAGTTGTACTCAAGTATTTTAAAGTTGTACTACTATATAGATTTAGTATTTGTGCCGTACTTCAGTACTATAAAGTATGAGATAATATGATCTCCACGAGTGCATGTACCATGTTAATTAATTTTAATTAATTAACATGGTACATGCACTCGTGGAGATCATATTACAATTAAAAGTTATACTTAACTACGTGACAACAGGATCTGAATGGAGTTCACTGTTAACTGAGGGAAACGGCTAAAAAATTATCGCGCTGCAGCACAGTTGCAAAAGTTTGAAGTGTAACACAGCGCTGCAAATCGTTGCTTAAAATCTGTGATAAGGACATATTATTATAGTTGAAATTTGATATGTTGTAGTACGTCTACGAACGATGCTATCAAGCTGCACAATCACTGCATACTGATACAACAACTGAAACATTTACCGCAACATGTTTGTAAATATATGCCGTTAATATCATAAATATGGTAGCATAGTAGCACAAGTCGTATATCTGCAATAATGACTTCGATATTTAGCTTTCATTTTCGAAAATCTCCTGCTGGATCGAAGAAAGCTTTCTTAATTGTAATCTATAATCTTCTGTCAAGGCAAGCCGGCTTTCAACTTCTGTATTCTGTGGCTTCCACGTTGGATTTCGAAATCTCCTCGTTTACATCCCGTATGTAAGAAAATACACCCTTTGAATTCTTCTTCATAAAACTTGGACTTTTTTTAAATCGAAGTCAGCAGTCCTTAATTCTCGAAATCTATTGTCAGCAAGCCCTATAAAGTTCTCGCACAATATGCTGCTATTAAGAACCCGCGCAATTCGGAGTTCAGCAGCTTGATTACGAGAAGAAAAAATCGCTGTACCAAGAATAAAACTTTTCAATGTCCATTCAATGTCTTTGAATAACGCGAAGACAGAAAAAAGCAGCATTTTGCCGTAGTTTGGGACGCCTTCAAATCCAAACAAGATACATTGAAGTTCGCGCGCATCATTGTGGTTTATCGGATTTCATTTTATTTACTTTGATCACGAGCACAGTGCATGGCTTAAAATAATCTGCTTATATGATTGGCTAAGAAATCCAATACTCAATTTCAAAATCTAATGCGCGCTTTCCAAAGTTCGTTAGAATAGTCCGCCAAATATACGCAGAATGCACAAACTAGTCAAAGCACTACTTTAAAGACTTACTTTCGCTAGAATGAAGATTGAAGATTGTCAGTATATACGGAAATATTAGTACAAAGTGCCTGCAAAATAGTAAACTAAAGCCGGCGATGTTGTCATAATCAGAACGTGAGATACAAAACCGTTTTATCCCTGAAGTATAGTTGGTAATGGAGAGCACGAGAACAAGAAGATAAACGACGGACAGAACTTGAGAGGAGGCGCCAAGATAACACGAAGAATATGTTACGATGAAAAGTACACTATAAACAAGAAGATTCAAACAAGAACTGAACACTTAATAATACGATTATATCGGTTTTCCGTGACAAGACAAACGGCTTATTCTAACGATGACAAGGCCAAGATAACTGACCTTGAGGGACTTAATGCAGCCAAATGTGTACCGCATCAATGAAGTCTACTATAAATCTTTATATTCACAATAGTATACGAACGAATCGTACAATAAGAAACGCCAGGATCATGAATGGAGTATACACCACGTTTATTTGTGCCGATTTGGTTCATATCTGATTGAGACTTTTTTAACTTATTGTACTGTTACCTTCTTCAATTGCTGCAATGAAGTCATGAAGCCATCCCGAAATGAATGATTCGCTATCAAAAGAATCCTTAATTGTGAATTAAGGAACAATCACTAGGAACAATCACTCTTCTGATAAATTTTTGAAGATGGCGCATTGTAATAGGAATCATGAAATCCAGTATAGTAAGTAGATGTGACAAATATATTAAGTAGCTATTAAGGCAATTCAGGTGTTGCATATTAACTATATATTAAGTATAGTAGTTTAAATACATATTAAGTCAAAAATTAAAGTATGGATTAAATATACATTAGTTAGCTGGCAAGACAGAATTAAGTACTCGATAAATAGGGATTAAGTAGTGGTTAAGCAATCATTTTACACCTAGTTTAATAATGCCATATTAAATACAATTCAAGTATATATTAAGTATATGTTACAAATATATATCAAGTAGTTATTAAGGCCATTTTAAGTGCATATTTTGTTGTACCTTTTACAATCATTAAGTATATATTAAGTAGGTGGTTAAATACATGTTAAGTCAAAAATTAAAGTATGGATTAAATATACATTAGTTAGCTGGCAAGACAGAATTAAGTACTCGATAAATAGGGATTAAGTAGTGGTTAAGCAATCATTATACACCTAGTTTAATAATGCCATATTAAATACAATTCAAGTATATATTAAGTATATGTTACAAATATATATCAAGTAGTTATTAAGGCCATTTTAAGTGCATATTTTGTTGTACCTTTTACAATCATTAAGTACATATTAAATAGGTGGTTAAATACATGTTAAGTCAAAAATTAAAGTATGGATTAAATATACATTAGTTAGCTGGCAAGACAGAATTAAGTACTTGATAAATAGGGATAAAGTAGTGATTAAATGTAAAGCAAAAATACAAATTAAATACATATCAAGTAGTTCTCAATTACATGTGTTAAGTAGTGATTAATTACATGTTAAGTATAAAAAAATTTCACAAGGGGTAAGTTCACATGTATGAAAATAGCAATTACATGATTTTCCACTACTTTACTCTGTTAACCATAGATCCACGTTTTTTCCCATTTCACTTATTCTCACCTATTCTTCTCACTCTATTTAAAGTGGTTTCTCAAGAAGCCATGTTTTCAGAGGACTAGAACCAAATAACACCTATCAATATCGTGTGCGTGTGTCCAATGATTTTGGGGATAGTCCCTGGAGCTCTGTTATATCTGTAACTACAACAAGTAAGTCATTTTATCATATGACCCGTACGGCCCTGCTCGCGCGCTCTAATAAAACCATTGGAAAAAAGTCACGTGATGGGGGCCGGACGGGTTGACGTAAGCGGGCTGGAAAAACCCATCCGGCCCTGCTCGAATCCGCGCGCTTTCCTTTTTTTTAATTAATTTTATTTTCGTGAGTGTCATATGATAAAATGCTTATTGACTGAGTTAGGTCGGGCCGTACGGGAAAATATTTGGCTCTCGGTCATTTGTACGGCATCACCTCGAGCCAAATATTTTCCCGTACGGCCCTCCCACTCAATCAATAAGTACATAAACTTTGGATTAGGGTAGCATGGATGATTTGTGATTCATTGTATCTTCTGTTTTAGAAGTACCATTAATAGGTAGAGACATCCACAGGGCTATTCTCAATTGGGAAATTGATAAGGTTGAAGCTTTCTTAAATGAAAGGTGTGTTAATTAATGACTATTTTTGCATTTTCAAAGAATTATTCAATTTATTCATGTATTTCCTTACATAAAAGGCATGTATTAGTTTCTTTCTTTGTTATTGTTTATTTATTTATGTGGTAAGCCATTCATTTATTTGTTTCTTTGTTCTCATATTCATTTGTTTATTATTATCATTATGATTTCTGATGCTGTCATCAATTTTCAGTGAGGATTCCCTCGTCAATGTTGTTGACGATCTTGGGATGTCACCTCTTATGATCGCATCTCAGAAAGGGTATTCCAGGTAAGGGCATCCACTTTCATATTGCAAACATCTTTTTAACCAGCTTTATTTATTCTATATATTATCCATCTTGTTTGTAGTATTGTGGAGACTTTGGTGGAGCATGGTGCACAAGTAAATTATAGCAACACTAGTGGAAAGACAAGGTAATGATGGTTATGGATGAAAAAATTGACGGTGGTTAACAGGTCGTTGGTTTGATGAATGGATGGATAGATATACAGCTGTATGGATGTAATGATAGACATTTGGGGGTGGGTGGTTGGGGGAATTGATGGATGGTGAAAGAAGAATGGATGGATGGATGTGAAAGATGGATGGATGGATGGATGGATGGATGGATGGATGGGTGGATGAATGGATAGATATATGGATGGATAGATGTATGCATGGATGAAATTACAGATGAATTTTGGGTGACAGATTGGTGGTAGGATGGATTGATGAATGCGAACTTGGATGTCAGATGAATAAATGAGCAAACAGGCAGGTTGATGGGTGGCTGAATAACCAGGGGGTGTACTTGGGTGGGTAACATGACAGGGGGGTCAAACAGAGCTTCATATTACAACCCCCCAAAAATACTAAAACCTGAAATTTTACACCCAAAAAAAATTCATGGCATCCAAATTTCTGATCCCAAAAATGACTTAAATACTTTAAAAGTGATTTATTGAATTCAACAGGCTCTTCTAATGCATGTTTTTGCATATAAGATATATACATGTATTTGCATATAATTTAATGGATTGCATGTCCGTTAATGTCTGTTCATCCTTCCTACTGCTTTACATTTACAGATAGATACAAAAATCAAACTCGACAACCCAAGAAAATATGGGCTTCATTTCAAGACCTAAAAAAAATAAGTGGCTGGTCTCTTGACCCAAAAAAATACCAGGAATAAAAATTGTCAACCCCAAAAAATATGTCGGACCTCCCCGTCATGTTACCCACCCGAGTACACCCCCTGGGGCTGAATAGGTGCTGAAGGATTAATGAAGAGGCAGACAAATGAAATTCGTTTTGATTTATTGCGAATCTTGTCTTACTTTCATCAGTATGATGTTAGCCTGTTTTGGAGGTCATCTATCTGTAGCATCCTACCTCAAGGACCATGGAGCTCTTTTAGACCTTAAAGACTATGGAGGTTCAAATGCTTTACACTGGGCAATCGATGGTGACAAGGAAGATATTGTGAAATGGATTCTGGAATGTGGGGCTAATGTGAGTAATAAATATCTTACAATAAACCATCCTTTAGTATTTTTTTTGTTTACTTGTAATGAGGTAAAATGTGTTTGTTTTTTTTTTGCAGCCTTGGTATTATGAGTATATTAGCTTGATATTATGGTATATTCGAGTGTAATATATTAGTCGGTTACATTATAACAGGTTGATGAACTGGATGATTCAAGTTGGTCACCCCTCATGAGACTTGGTTTGTATAAGATGCTTCAGTCAGTAGGAATACTATTAAATATATTGGGAGAATGGGCCACAAAAGTAAGAGAGAGGTGTAGCTATGACAGCATGGCCTTACAATGATAGGAAAAGCACTTTCCTCCTTAGATGTACACTAACTTTTTTCACATCCCGGGTGGATAGCACTATCTTATGGATAAATCCTTGGATCCAGTGAATAAAGTGATGCTGTTATCCAATAAAATTTATGTATCCACTGGATAAGGATTTATCCATTAGATAGTGCTATCCACTCTTCCTACAACTGTGCCCTGATGTCAATAATAATGATCGTTTCAATATTCCTTTAAAATCTGGCTGATAATTCTTTTAATTCTTCCAAACCCAACCAAGACTTCTTCCAGGTGACAACATCTATGATTGCAAGTCTCTTAAACTTTAAGGAATTTTTGATGTTGCAGCTAATCTTGGAGGATCAGCAGCAGTTGCCAAGGTACTTATTGAAGGAGGAGCCCAAATAGACAGACCAGACAAGATGGGCACCACACCTCTGATGGTATGTTATACTCAAACCACACATTGATTGACAATAACCTATTCAGGGCTGTAGCCTCTGGTACAGTTGGTATGGTATCAAATTTCGGGGGGGGGGGGGGGAAATAAATATATAAGAAAAATTAAAAAAATATGTAAGAAAAACCAAAAACAGGGGTGCACCATTTTCCTGCTATTCTTGATCAGCATTGTATAGCAATGAAAACAGTGGCAAAACAACTTTGAAGAAGGGCAGGGCCATAGTGCTACCCTGTGATACTTTTTCTCCCATAGGCAGCAGCTGTCAATGGTAACATAGAAGTATGTAAACTGTTGGTGGAAAAGGGAGCAGGTTTGACCTTAACCAACAAGGTAAATAAGTAAATAAGTAAAACTTATATGCAAGCTTTATTCATAATACCAGTGCCGTACCAAGGAGAGATGCTCAAATTTGGAATTATAGTACACTAGTATCTATGAGTTTAATTGGGGGGAGGCAGGCCTGAGAGTAGACATTTGATCAGGGCCGTAGCCACTGCAAGGCAAGCAAGGTAGATGCCTTAGTAAAATGGCACAAATGCCCCTCAAAACTCTGAAAATCGCATTCTGAGGACCTCAATTTCACAATGTTTTGGGGGTGCATTCTTTGCAGATGTTTTCCTAAGTGTTCATTTCGGTCCAGCTACAGCCCTGCCCTGTTGGTGGATATTGATATAAGTTTGAGTGACTATACTCCTCCCAAGCCACTGCACCTTCCCCTTCTTCATGGTCCCTGTATTGTACTAAGCTCAAGCATAAACATGAACCAACTATTAAAACAAACCATCATTTTATTTTATGAACAAATGTATAAAAAAAACAAAATAAACTGGCAGAACTACAAGAGTACTTTCTTTTAAGATAAATTATGATTCAAGTTCAAATTACTTATCTTCTTCTCACCTTGGAACATAGGGCGAGGCACAGCTCTCTCCAACAGTTATTTACCAAACTTTCTGTTAATGAAGTTAATTATCTGTCATCAGTTTAAGAAAGATAAGCCAAAACGTGACCAGAATTTATAATGAGACTATTGGGCTGGTCGTTGATGATCGATGTGTAGTGGACCGTGGACGGAGAACCGCTTCGCAGGCTATAAACCATGAAAGTTGGAAAAATAAATGTTGCCCCCTGGAAATAATTTAGTGATCTATCAAATTACTTCACTGACTGTTGTCATAAAGTACGTTAGCTGATTACGTAACACTTTGCATCTGAACATTATACCTGTTTTCCCCGTTTCTGCGACCTTCATAACTTCAGACGTCTGTTTTTTTTGTTTGGGTGTTGCAAACAAAAACAAACTTAAGAAAAGCTTTAAAATGCTGAATATAACGAGAAAAAGTGCGGCGTATTATGTGTGTGGAATTGTTCGGGTCTTTTCGGATGCACAAAGGTTGTTGCAAACAGTTTGATACTTGATGGTTTTCAAGTTTCATGCTGTGTAGTTTTGAGTTATATTAGACATATTTTTAACCTTACTAAAACAATGTTTGATTGTTTTAAACAGTACGGACGGACACCTCTTGAATTTGCAGAATCCTTTGACAGAAAGGTACTGAAATAACTCGTTACTCAATTCTTTTCTTCATCTTTTGTTCTTTTGGTATTAATTTTAATTGTTTTCTTTTAGGATGTCGTCCAGTTTTTGAAAAATACATTAGAAGGGAAACTGCCGACTACTCAAGAGTGACCCTTTGCTTCAAAGGCTCAGCTCCAACGCCAACAAAACGATTTGTCTGATGAAGGGCAAAAGGTCACTATTTGTACAAAATGGAAATTCAAGGTTGTTATTAAAATTTCCGTGCATCGTTGCATTTGGGATATATTAAAATTATTATTATTTTATTTACTTAAAGATAATATATATATTTTGATATTCATGTAATTGAAATTAAATATAAGTCATGCTATTTCTCTTTGTCTGGGGATTTCTTTTTTAATAAATAGGTATTTGCTAACCTTTTCGTATAGGGTGTTATCTTTCATTCTGACAGCTAGCATTAGTGCCCGTAGTGGATTACGTAACATCACTCACTTTCTCGCTGGCTGGAGTTTTAATTAGAATACTCTATCTTGCTGTCTTTTCAAGCTACGAGGCTTGGGAAAAAATCTCAGTATTCTTCATAGATTATTTGGTGTGGAGTCTACCAAGACATTTTTGAAGCAGCTTTTTCCTGCAAATCAAAATGGCTTTGAGTGAAACCCAGGTAGGCATAAGTCTCGATGCAAATGATGTTTGGAAAACCCTGTCATTCGTCTTGTCTGCAAACATTGTGCAAAAAAGTTTCTAAAAAGTACGGATGTTGAAGCTTGTATTCAGAAAATCAAATCAAACAACTGAAAGTATCTAAGTCGTCGATTGCTAGAAGTTGCAGGGAGGTTTAGTTGATTTTTTTTGGCTATAGTCTGCTAACGTCTTTTTCTTAAGTGCCTCAAATTGTGCGTTCGCTCGCAGTTGGTCATTGAAAATTCGATTGCTGTAATCAGTGATTCATTTAATTAACAGCCTAAGCTTCAAGCATTGTTCTAGTAAAACATCTAAAAGATTTATATTTCCAGCATAATAAAATTATTTGATATTACAAATCCTTTCGTAAACCTCTTGTAGTAGTTAGGCATTCAACCCTAGCCTGCGGCGAGGGGTCATTTTTGCAACCATCTTAGTTTTAAGCCCGCAGAAGCCCAACCAAGGCACTAGAGTGCCAGTAAATTTTCCATCTTCCACACAGGTTACCCTAGCAGTCGACAGCGAAAAACGATCAAGAAAAACAGCGAAAGTTAACGGAACTAATGGAACTAAATGTTTTGGAATTTTGAGCTTTTATTGCAGTATTTGCGATTTTCGGCAGAGTATGTGTTATTAGCATTTCGATTAGTATCACTCTTTGCTTCACTAATGAAGATAGTCAAACCTACTAATGGCTTCTATCTAAGAGTTCAAGAAAATTATGTACAAACAATCAAAACAAGGATGCAAAACTAAACAATGATTGTTTTTGAGTATTTTTTAAATGATTTTGATCTTTTTTGCGTGGGACCGCATGTCAATGATCGCCCTTTTTTTTAAAAAGACTTCTCTCTTCTTTTACAGCTGTAAAAACTCTCTCTCTATCGCTGTTTTTTGTATTATTATTATTATTTATTCATTTATTTATTTATTTTCAATTTGTCTAGATTGTCTAGATTTTTTGGTAAAATGTATTGAGAAAAGTATTGTACGGTCATCGTACAGTGCGACTAAACACGTGAGATTTATTGACCTGCAACGTGAAGGAATGACGCTCTCTGATTGGTCAATCAACTGTGTCATGCACACGTTAGGCTGAGCAAGACCTCCAATTTTAAAGATGGCGGGCAACTAAATAGAGTAAACTTCGTTGAGTTTTTTTGCAGGAAGTTCAAGGTATTGGAGTCTTGTTGTCCAGCATGGAGGATAATGACTACGAGAACTTACCAACAGAGCGTGTGACGATTCATTTGATGGCGGGAGGAATGGCTGGTGTGATGGAACACTGTGTCATGTACCCTGTGGACTGTGTTAAGGTATAGACTTCAATAGTAATATTCTATGGCTTTATAGTTAGACTTTGCTTAAGAAAAGACTGGTTTACTGATGTATCTTGATATAAGGCACAAACCAGCAAGGTGCTCTTTATTTGTTAGATTATTCTCCTTCGTTTTAGCCATTCTGTAAACTCAACTATTCATTTACTTAACTCCATGGTATTACTTTGAGAGTTTATCGATTAAAGCCATGTTCATCGACTTATAACAGAATATTTTCTTTAATCTCCAAGAATAATTTTCCCTCTCTTGATTTCGTATCCAATGTTGAAATTTAACCTTTTCCTGTGATCGGTGCGTTAGTAAAGTTCGAATTATTCAAATCAGTCACATTGCGTAACTCAATTATAAATATTCTGCCCTAACGGCGAAAAAAATTCACTTTCTTCGCCCTATATAGTGAGTTGTATTGATTTAAGCCGTAATTTTATCAAAATGAATTACTTTTATATCTTACTGAGCGAGGTTGAGAGTAAACTTCATAGATTTATCTTCATTTTCGATACCAAACGGTAAGTATTGTAATATTTTTTTTCACGTGTAGTGTGCTTAAATTATAAAATATTTAGGCTAATTGCAGAAAAAATGTTCGGTCATGCTTGCATAAGAATAAATATTTATAAATTCATATTTGTATTCTAAAATAATATATTTTCAATCTGTAATTTAAAAAATCGATTATTTCAAAATGGGCACTAACACAGGAAGCCCAATCAAAAAGCTTTTGGGATAAGTCTATGACACATTACACTAATCCAGCTGAGTGGTGAATTTTGTTTCAGCCAATCACAGCACGTTTAGCTGTTTTGCCAATGGCCCTCATAGCCAGACTTCTGTAACCCAACAGTTTTGCATATTTTTCTGTTTTCCTTTGCTTTGTTCTTTCAAGCCCCAAAAATGCTTACTGCGATTCCCAGGCACAAGCGACCAAATAGACCTTAATCACAAACAAAACATTGAGTTTGGGTGGACGTCAATCAAAAGGGTTTCTATCATTTCTATTGTTTTCTACCCCAGGGCTGGCGTGAATACTCACATGAACACATGCAAAAACTGTTACTCTTATCTCATGCTTCTTGTCGCTGTGAACTTTCTCACTCTGGATATATTTTTTCAAAAATTTCACAGGATTCCTGCTCCGAATCTCAAACGCTTGACTGTTGAAAGCTATCACTATGACTATGATTTGAGCTTCTTCAAGATCAGATAAGTCAATACCTTTAGCTTTGCGTTTGAAATTTGGAGTCGGAATCCTTAGACATGTTCAAGAAACCCTTTTGATTGTCGTCCACCAAAATTCAATTTTTTGTTTGTGATTTAGGTTTCAGTTGGTCGCATGTGAGTGGGGATTGCAGTAAGGATGTTCATTTTATCAACTCATGCTTTTTGCACCAACTTCGCCATTCAGCTGGATAGGAATATTAGTCATATGTCAGACATATCTGTCACAAGCCTGCCACCAGTATATGACATGGCTGCAATGCAATGCCACTGAAAGTTTTGCAATTAAACTTGGGCTACCTGCAAAACATTGTATTTCTTGTGTCTTGACTTTGTGTACAACACCTATGAAACATGTGTTATTAGAATACTGTGTTAACAGTGTTGTCCTTGAAACTAGAATATATTAAGTGAATTTCATTTTCTTGCTTTACAGACACGCATGCAAAGCCTGAAACCCAACCCAAATGCAAGGTACAGGAACTTGGTCCATGCACTGAAAAGCATGATCAAAACAGAAGGTATCTTTTCTCCTCTGCGAGGTATGAATGTTGTTGCCATAGGAGCTGGTCCTGCCCATGCTTTGTACTTCAGTTCCTATGAATATGTTAAGAAGACCCTGAAAGGAAACAACAAAGAGTATAGTGCCTTTTCCTATGGTAAGTCCAGCTATGTGCAGAAAAATGTGCAGTGCAAAAACAAGGGAATAAGCTCAATAGCTCCCAGGCAAATGCAATAGATATTTAATGAATAGCTATCTCTATAGACCTTTTCTGAGTGTGATAAACATGATGCATTGTGGTCTAGCTTGGGTACGAACAACATAATGTACAATATCATGATGAATAAAAGGATGTTCATCCCCAAGCTAGACTGGGTACTCAATTGCCCTATTTCACTATGACGTCACTGCTTGTTTATGTGGGGGATAGAATCGCCAATAGAAAATTCAACAAGATTTGCTCCTATCGAAACAGTTTTATCTAAAATGGCAAGGTTTTCAGATATAATATGCGTTAATATGTACTAAAAAATATCCTGAGCTTTTGCTGGCTATTCTACTTCTCTTCGTGGATTGATACGGGTTTTAGAACAATTTTTAGTGAATTTGCTTTGATTTGACCCCTTCCCACGACCATGATCCTTTGCGTTTAAACAATAGATTGTTTTGATGTGACGTCATAGTGAAATAGGGAAATTTATCTTCATTATCAAATTTACATTTACACCAAGCAACTTCATTCTATACTGGATTCATGTTTTGTGAAGGAATTTGTTTTAGTTGGTCTTGATCCAGACATTATTTGCTCCATCAAAATCATTGGTTGAGAATTTAAAAAAATTAATAACAATTAACTATTAAAAGGGAGGAGTTAAAGAATTAATTTCCCAAATCAGCATATTCCTTTTCATGTAAACAGTGGACTGAGGGGCCGGTACAGAGGCTGGTCCTTCTATTAGTTTTGCTTCCTTTATTGGCTTAGCAGGTCTCAAGTAGGTTCCATATTGTCATTAATGCTTGCCTTGCATGTTTGCCATTTGGCTGCTGCTTCTCTATTTTATTGCAGGAGTTGCTGGAGTGTGTGCTACTGTGTTCCATGATGGTGCTATGAATCCAGTTGAGGGTGGGTTTTTCTTTTAATTAATGATGATGATATTATTACTTACATAAGTTAACTACAGTACATTAACTTGTTAAAATACTGGCATTGCCTTTCACTGATCTGGATTATTTTCAAGAAATGAAATTTTCTTATTAAGTGTTTGGTTATATTGGTGCTGTGCCAGCTAATCAATGGCTAAGTTCCAATTACTGCTCTTTTCATAAACATGTAAACTTCGGTAGCTGCAAGATGAAATTTGGATTTTCACCTCTGTGAATCAAAACTAATCAGTCATTACCTAATATATTTTAACTTGTGGAAACAAAAAAAAACAAATTTCAGTGTGCAGTTTGCTGCTACCAACTTTGCATGTTTATGGAAATGGCAATAACTCATGAATAATGGACTGATAAAAAGATGGTTATAGGGATCCATTTGAACTTTCAACTTGACATATTTTGTCTTATGTTTGCAATAGTTTTCCAAACACCCTCCCCCCCGCCACCCACCTCCAAGTTCAGAGGAAATTTGGTGAAAGCCTTATGAAATATCAGTAATGAATTTGGAAGTCCAAAAATTCAGCCCCTTATCCATGTGCACCCACCATTAGGTCGATAAAAGCCTCCCTTTGCAGTTCAGAAAGGCAAATACAACATTGCTAATGATACATTTTTTCTCTCTTTGTCTTCAAACAAAGTCATCAAGCAAAGACTTCAGATGTATGGCAGTCCATACCGAGGAGTAATCCACTGTGCAGCAACTGTGCTGAAACAGGAAGGACTACAAGCATTCTACCGCAGCTACACAACCCAACTTTCAATGAACATACCATTTCAGACTTTGCATTTCATGGTATATGAATTAGCTCGAGAAAAGTTGAATCCTGCAAATACTTATGATCCAAAGACTCATGTTATCGCAGGAGCCACTGCAGGGGCTGTTGCTTCTGCCATTACTACACCACTTGATGTAGCAAAGACGTTGCTTAACACCCAAGAAACTGAAGTAGTTGCTCTTGTGGGAAAAAACCGAGGACATGTTGTATATGTGAGTGGCATGTATAATGCCTTTCGGACTATTTACCATATGCGTGGCATCTCTGGCTACTTTCAAGGACTTCAAGCCAGAGTAATCTATCAGATGCCATCATGTGCAATCTGCTGGTCTGTCTACGAGTTTTTCAAGTATTTCTTGCATAAAGAATCCGATTTCCATGAGATGTCAGCCACTCATGGAGAATAGCAGCACTTGCCATGAAGAAAATAGATTTTATTAGTGGTTCATTAGATCATTTTGTCCGTTCATTCTTGAGAAACTAGTTTTTATAACTCAAAACCAATATCTACACAGAAACAGAAAGATACCTCAACACATACAGCAAGAAACCATATTCCTAAAAAAATTTGAAACTGAATCTTTTTTAAAAAATATGGTGGCAAGGGTTACTCTACAAAGTAAAACTGGAAGAGAAACTCTAGGATTTTACATCTCTAAAGTGAATGACAATAAACATGGCTAAAAATAATATTTTACATAAACAGTTTTAATTAGAATAGACATTAAAATCAATTAAATGGAATCATTCTTTATTAAGAAAATAAAACTAATTCCGCAAAAGAGTATGAGATTTTTAAAAACATTTAGTAAACACAATCTTAGACCTTTTCTGGAATAGCAAACATGGTGAATTGTGGTCTAGCTTAGGTACAAATACATCTTGTTCATTGTGCCTCATTAGTGTTGTTTGTGCCTGACCTAGACCACAAGGCATAATGAATCTTATGAGAATAAAGAAGACTTTTGTTTGGAAAACTGGCAGAAAAATATCCCTCTATTAGCCATACATACCCACTCCCTGGGCCAGCAAAATAATATGAACTACCCCATCAATAACACAATCCCTATTATGATGATGATGGCCAAATCTGCCGAGGACCAGAATGCTCCAACATCCCCCACATCAGCCCCATACCTCTTTCCCTGGGGTAGCCAAGACAGAATGATAAATACCTTACACTATCAATAACTCGGTCCCTATTTCGATGCTGATGGCCAAAGATGTGAATTGTTGATTTGAGATGTCTAATTTGCTCATCTATTGTTTTACACCCTGCGTATCGACTGAAATTAAATTTGACATTGGCTCCTTGAGTGCTCGGTTCATCAAGGTCTTGTAGACCCATTCTTTGTCTCTCATTGCACACTCTCTCTAAATCCTGCAGTGAAGAAGGTATGAGATCATACCGAGGCACAAAGTGGCTAAAAGAGATCACAGGACACTCGTATCTAAAGCTCACTCTTTCATCATTCAACCTTGCAAAATACTTCGCTGGACATTCCTTCATAGAATTCCAAATACAGAACCTATTGTCCATCCAGGCCATTTTTGTCAACTCTTTGTCCTCTATTTCTCTGTGTACATATAAAGTATCTGTTTGATCCTCTTCTGGTTGCATGTACCAGGAGAATAGTGGTACTATGGCTACAGGGTGTTTGACGTCATCGACTCTGAAGGGTTTAGTATGCACACCTATCTGTTCACATAGTAAGACTATTGCATTGAATTTCTCCAGTGAATCTTGGTATTCTACAGTTTCGTTTCTTCTTGGCCGTATCCACAGTTCGTGATTTCCTTCAAAGCAATTGATAAATAGCTGTTGAACAATAACTATTACTGTCTACCATAATACGTGCCATTGTTGTGATAAACAATAAACAACCGATATGGATAACCTCCCAAAAGAAAATAAACTTATGGTATTGAGTAGGCTTCTTTACACTCAACCCTCCAATCTTGTTCCTATTTCTCACTGCACATGCTCAGCGAAATAATCAAGCATGTGCAGTAAGAAATAATGGCACCGTTGAACGAGGTTCTAAACCCTCCTCTCAACCTCTTCCCACCCCCTTCACTGTCATTGGGAAATAAATCGAGAAAAGATGTGAATCAAGAGCTAGTAGAGAATATACAAGCTCTAAATACACTGAAATGAAAACAAAACTCTTACCTGGTACATAACAGACGTCGGAAAATATAAGTTTTAGATTTTGTAAAGTATATTTTAGTAAATGCATGTCATCAGTGACATCTCCAGCAACAATAAGAACATCTCGTGTATAGTAAGTAGTCGATAATGATTTGACCCATTCCAGGTTCTCTGGTATATCCACATGTAGATCCGATATTGCGAACACACGAGACATTTGATATGCTACCGTCTTGAAGAAGTTAGTCCTTGAAATCATTTAGTAAAGCAATCTATGGGATATAAATGAGGCATTTGTATGGGTTTTTAATCTATAATTAAAATATATTCGAACTTTGTCAATATGAGCCCACACACTCTGTGGTCAGCAAACTAATACCGCAATGCATCATGGGTGGAACGTTTTTTGTCTTTCGCCTTTATGAGCTTTTTCCCCCTTTTTTTCTTCATCTTTTTAAGTTTTTCTCCTTTTCTATATATGTTTTTTCTTCTTCTATTACTTTGGTGTCGGCTCTTCTTCTTTTCTCTGTTTGATTCCTCCTTTTTCTCTTTGTTTCGTGGTTGACTTCTATTTCGCCTCAAATTAGACTGGCTTGCTGTCCTTACATCCTTTAATTACTGTTAATTGTTTTAGTATATTTCGTCATAGGGCTCATTTCCTTCACCAATAATTCGTTAACCTGCCTTACTCGCCCTGGGGCGCAAAAACTATTCAAAAATGACCTCTTTTCTTTTCCGTCATTTCCCATGGCACCCCAGGACGAATTGGCCACATTTCCTAACATCACTACAGCATGTCGCTTTTCGGATACTAATAACAGACTAATTTTACTTTATTAGTTTTTTCTCGCAAAACTGAGATGACAGAGTCTTATTATAGCTTTATCTTTACCTTAGTATAGTCGTCCTTCATTTTTGAATCATGACCAGCTTCGGCAAAGAACTCTGTTTCTTTTAATGGCTAAGTCATTTCATATTTTTTTTAGCGAACTAGATCGTGACGCGACAGGTCTTTTGATCTCACTTACTACTATCAAGAAGATCCTAAGAAAGCCGGTTGATGTTTACTCAGGGTTTGACCCAATTTATGATTGAACTCGGGAAAATTATTGAATAATCGAATTTAAAAAGACGAAAAATTAGAACCAAAACACATAGGTTTAATTGTATAGAAAAGAAGGTGCCTCGCAGAAGCTTGAATTTTCTTAAACTTTGCGGTATTATCACAGTTCGTTAAGGTTAAATCTTTACTGAGCCCGACCATTATGACTCGCACAGGAGGGAAGCTAAAATCATTCAAACTAATAATTGAACATCGTGAACTTTCTAATCTGCATTATCATTGTCGCTTTATATTCAATCGGCCTAACAAAGTTCAACCTTATCCATGTGATTTTTTAACTGAATATCCTCATGAAGGATCAGGGTCACAAAACAGCCAAATGCAATGAAAATTGGATAATGAAAGTTTAAAGCCACTATAGCAGAAAATATTTTGAATCGTGAGTGACAATAAAGTGTTTCATTTTTTTATGTGAGGTAGTTATCAATATTGCTGTGTTATCGGCCCCGGTAGGGTGGATGGATAATTACACAGGTGCATGGATGTAGTTTACGGTTGGAGCTTTATTGAAAGCGTTTAATTCACCTTGGGATAAGTGCATCTAGCATAATAACGTGATACAATATTAAACAAATCTAGTCTGTCAGATACCCTTTCAATTACAGGACTAGTATTTGTAGATCATTCTGGATAATCCATGTATTACGGCGGATGGAATTGTCAAACACGTCGCGTTATTCGATCTGCCAAAGCCTTACACGCCAAACTGTCTCTCGGTAATCGATCTTACACTTGTTTCAATCCCATGTGTGACTTGATAGAATTTTTCTGATAAATAAATTGACGACTGAGCGCGAAGGAAAGATGAGAACCCGAAACTGTGTTTAATGGTGATTTGATTAAATCTGAGAGGTTGATAGGAAATTAGTCTAATTAGCCTGGCTAATTCATTTTGAACTTATTTATTTGTATCACTTATTAGTTCAATCAATTAAGATCATCCGAGATTGTTTCAACTCCTCTTTTCGAAGTCAGGTGTTTTCGACTGTCCTTCCAAAATGATTACTTTTTAAAGCCCTTTTTTTTTGCCTTTTATAATGATTCAAGTCCCTTTTTTGTTCTCGAAACGTTTTTTTTTTCTCTCTCTCTAAGTGTTGGCTATTTCTGTTCTATTAACTTAAAGCCAGCGTCAGGAATCTTTTGTTTCGTTCTGACTGGTTTATAATAATTACATAAGTGATTGATACTGTATTGAGCTCCAGAACAATAGCCTAAGAGACCATTGTCAGCTATCTTCGCATTCCCGGTTAACATTTTTCGTCTCCTGAACGACTAACCATCAAAAAGCTCATTCAAAGCAACCGTGTCATTACGGTCCACACCGAGGATGGGAATCGATGGAGAAAATTATTTTTCTTCTAAAACCTGAGTCTAAATGAAATCTGTCGGGAAAAATTCATAAAATATGAGGAAATTATTCAGTCAAGAAGCGATAAAGACCGGAATTAAAGGAGGACTGAATTTTAAACAATTTTTTTTCTAGTTCCCTGTTTAACATTGTTAGCTGCCGGTATCGCTTGGGTGTTTAGAGTGACGAACACACAAAAATATAATCAAAACGCTTGTATCACATTTATTTTTCGATACACTTTATTATTTGTTTAGTTTCGAAAAGGTCTTATCTATTTCTACCCCTTTATTGAGTGAATCATTTGACAAGATGAGTCGTAATAATTAAGAATCTTGTCGGCTCAAAACAACTGCTTTAATTTATCTATTTATTTAAACAATCGGAAGACACATCACGAAATATAGTGGTTCTCATGATGAGCCTCATCTATAAGGGGCCCCTTAAAGTCCAAACAATCTAATCATGTTTGGTAACAAGTTCATGACCGGCTGGCTTGCCAAAACTGCCTCGAACTGCTAATCATTCTCTAAGAAACCTTCTCTGTAAATAATCTGTCTATTACAGGGGTTGATGTTAAGTAATAGGCCGATTATGGACCACGTTTGGTTTTCACCACAAAATCAGATATATTCGAAAGAGAAATGAGAGGATAATCACGGCACACTTTGAGCAAATTAAGAGAAAATATTGTGGGTTTTTTTGATCGCCATGTGATATGCCGTGTTTGGTTTACAAGAGGAAAATAGCCCAGGCTTGTCCCTTATCTTGCCTCTGGCTGAACCATATTCTTTTGGTGTTCAAATAATGACACAATTTGTAGAATCATAGATATCTCTCATAGAGATGAACGTCTCATTTAAGCGCAAAAATGAACTGAATTATAATTGGAACAAAAGCGAGTTAGCTGCTCGCATTCTGTCTGTCCAGTTTCTGCTTCCTCCACTTTATTCTTCGATTCTGAAACCAAACTTTAACTTGTGTTTCTGTTAGGTTAAGCGAAGCAGCAAGATAGTGTCTCTCAGCGCCGACCATGTATTGTTGCCGTTCAAACTCTTTTTCGAGTCTTTCGAGTTGTTCTGGTGTGAAAATTGTGCGTATTCGCTTTGGTTTTCCTTGCTTGAAGTTCCAGGGTTTGCTGTCCTCGTGGCGAGAGATTGTCGATAGTACAATATCACCATCTAGAGTTAAAAGAAAACAAGCCGAAAAATTTAAGAAACACGGGCTTACAATTCTCTATTTATAAGGCGTGTAGCTCTACTTCTTTTAGCTTAATTTTTTTAATAACTAGGATAAAAAAAAGATAAAAAATAAAAAAGGAACAAATCATTTGATTGTTGTTGAATTACAAAAGAGTAATAAGATGATTTTTATTTTCCTTTTTTTAACTCCGCAATTAGAAATTAGCAGGAATATTTAGATCAAATGTAGTACTGATTACACTGAGAATTTCGGGAAAGATTTCAGGGCTTTCTTTTCGTATGGGATTTGCGTGAAACATTTTCAACTTTGTTATGTCTATAATTTTTGTCTCATTTGCCAAACCGAACCTCGCTAAACTCCGCGAGACTGACTTGGGGAGCGAATGATTTGAGTGAAGATTTTGATACAGGACGAGCGAAACTGAAAACACATTGTAAGGATTGAATGAATAAAAGCGAAATAATTTTGCTGGTGTGATCATGTATCAAGTACACAGGGATTCATGACTTGTTCATTTGAAAAAGATCCCCGTATTTGTCTGTGATTTATCGAGAAAATCACCAATCAATCATCTTGTTTGCCTTTCTTTCGTACGAACAGGCTGAATGAACAGAAAAAGATAACTGTTATTTAATACCCTTCACTGCTTAACGCGTGAGAAATTCTTAAAGTTTTTGGGAAAGTTAACTGAGTTGAAGATATCATTTTTAAAGTCTTACCTTTTTGAATGGTGCTACATCCTCCTGCTCTTGTGAATGCGCTGACACCAAGAGAAGGAATGATAAGGGTGAAATCTTTCCATTGAGTAATGTTTATATGACCCCAAAGATATCGATGTCTCAGTCTTGGTTGGCGAAGGCAAGTCACCTGCAGCCTCTTTTGCCTCGTTGCTCTCGTCCGAACGTGAAAGAATTGAAGAAATCGAAAATGAAGTGGCCGACCCTGAGTTTGCAGACGAGCTTGTGGGGCTTCGATTCAAAGGCACTGAAGGTGCTGAAGTAATATTGGACCTTATTGCAATGCAGTAAGGAGATGTGCATGTGAAATAAGGGCACAAATAATGTCCACCGTAGGGTTGCATCCTTCTTTCTACACTTGGTATTTCAGCCACGACTCGACTAAATCACTGACTGAAGAACTTCTCTTGATTTATCTCTCGGAAAGCTATGTTGGATTTCTGAGGAGATTTGCCTTGAGTATTAGCCCTCGTCTTGACCGGACAATCTTTTATAGGCCAAGTGTTGAATTAGACTCTGTTGTTAATTTGGTAATATACAGTTGCTAAACGATAGATCAGGACAGGAAATATGCGCCTCTTTGTTGTGGATTGGACTCATTGGTCAAACTGATTAGGGTACCAAATCCACAGCAAATTCAAAAGGCCTAGCCTATTATGATTTGACAATAAACAAACAAATCTTTAGCTATCCCTTTAAATCAAATATGATCCCAAGTGCTTGAGAGACGGCCCGACAGCACTAATGAGAGAAATTAGGGCCATTAACTAGTGATAGAAAATAAATAGTTTGTCCAAGTGAATATTCGAGAGAAATAAGGAGAAATAAACAGGACTGCCATGGAAATTCTCCTGACATATTTATGGCGCGCCGCGAAAAGACGCTCAAATCTATTGATTTTTGAGCTCTTTTTGTTTTTGCTGGGCAAAGATACCTTTTGAATAGTGAAACCCTAGTTATTTTGCTGCTATGCTCTTAGCCATATGTCTTGAAAGCGGGTAAATCTCTTTTGTCCATGTCTTTATTGTATCTACCGAGTTAATTAATGCTATTGTGGCCGGTCGTAAACCGGAGAATCTTGTCCCATCTCAATATGCACTGTCTCACGCTTTCTCATTATCCACACCAAAAAAGACACCTGGCTTCTCCGATTAACATTAATTAAGTATCGCTTTATCAACCCAAAGGAACAATTTTCTGTTCGGAAGCAACTCGCAATTAAGTAGCAACAATTAATGAGTGAACAAGGAGAAAATCGTATGGTTTCGATTCGCTTCAATGACATGGTTTAGAAAACAGTATCCTTCTCTTCATGACAATTACTGAACCTAGTAATCATGATTGTTGTCACTAAGAGAGAGGATAAATTGGCTTTTACTTTTATGGGTTTTAAGTTTTCTTGATAAAATACCACGATTGTAATCATAGGTTGTTTTTTAAGTGAACCTTTCAGAATGTGGGATTTTGTTTTTAAATGTTTTTGAGATAATTTTTCTCTTTCTGGCATTTCCTCTATATTTATTTTTCAATTTTTTTGTTATTTCATTCATTATTTCTATAAGCCCGTATCATAGCTTTAAAACACGTTTCTATGACTGTGATTTGAATACCTGAGATTAGCTAAAGATGTGTAGTATTATACTGCCCTTGAGTCGATCTGAACATTACAACCAATTAGCTGGCTCTAATGACTCGCCTCGCAACTAATTTCTGTAATTTTCCGAATCAATTTTGTCATTTTACGCAACTAAATTGTTCTAATGTTCTCGAACCAAAACATAAGTTACAAATATCTCTATCGAACCGCAATCACTCAGGCTAAATTGGTTATTATTTGGGAACTAAAGAGTATCTAGCAAACTTGATCCTATTGATTCCCTGTCGTGACAAATAGCCGTAATCATCTATCTACCGATAAGCCTGTTCTCTGCTTTAGTTTCGTTATGACATCAAAATGGCTTTTCGCATTCCTTTTCGCACGACTCTCAAAAGCTAGTCACGAATTTATTGGCCCATTTTCTTCTATTCCTCGTAATTAAAGTCCAACTAGAAACTCCGCTTCTTGATACATGTTTCGTGTTGTTGAAAAACCAATTTACCTACCACACCCCATGGTAATTTGTTTCTCTGAAGAACGACAAACAAATCTACTTTTACTTTTGCTTGATTAAATAAATCCCAGGAAGAACTCTTTTTAATTTGAAAAAAAAACCCTGTTTTTTTTTGCATGCAGTTTTTTTTATTACTTTTCTTTTGATTCGTGGTGTGTTTCAGCGCATTTTCTTCTAGTTAGTCTTCATCCTTTTGGTTTATCTTTAGGGCTAATGGAAATATAATTTGATTATAAAAATATACCATGATAGCTCCGATATCATTTATTACTCTAATCTATCTATTGCTCGGCCAGTCTTCACAATAATCACTTGTGAATATAATAGACAGCAATACAAGTGACAAGAGAGACTGGTTTGATTTAAAGTACTCTAACATCTTGCCGAAGTATATCAGTCCTCATCAGTAAACACTCTTTATGGATATTTAATCTCATTCTCTTTGTAAAATAATCAAAAGTTTTAGCTTTTTAAGATAACAAGATAGGTACGAATTTCTTAGATTTCTTAAAAACTATTCAAAATGATGTTTGTGGGTAAGTTTATTGACGTCATTTAAAAAATAAATAAATTGCTGTGTTAAGGGGAACTGGATTCAAAATTGTTTCTCAAAGTGGGTTAAATGAGAACGTTTGTTTCGGGAAATTTGAAGGTAATTATAGGGGGAAAAAGGAGAAAACTACTTAATGTAGGAAAAACCTGGTTATTACTCTCCATGAGGTTTATATGGAACTATAAATTATTGGCTGGCATAATCTGAGAGTAGGAAACCAAAAAAATGCTAGAGCAGTGGTGTTTGATTATCTCAGAATTCCTCCTATTTATCTCGTTGTTTTTGTATCATTAAAATGTGTTTTAAGTAAACTAATTTGTTGTTCTTTCTTTGTATCGCAAAATACCACAAGTGTATGACAATAACAACAAAAGATTTACAATAAGTTCGAAGGGAAAACACTCAACAAAAATTACAATAAATCTTGAGGAATCCTTGAAGAAAAACTCGTCGTATCGTCGTATCTTTTACACGTTGACTGACGATAAGAACCCCGGAGTTATCTATAGAGTATCTTTTTCAAACAGAATGAAAAATTTTGATTTTCTATTATACCCTGCCACACGTACATATCATGTCGCTTCAACTGGAATTTTTTTCAATTAATAATGAAGAATGAAGTAATGTCATAACCTAATTAAGCAATAAAAGAAGTCCATACTTCTTTTCTAATGGGTCGGTTACTCTTCTCGTATAAATTACTAGTTTTCTGAAAATATTTGAATGGACATATGAATGTTTACATAGTTCGGTTTGATTTAGATTCATTTCTTCTTGTCCGATTTGAGAAAAATATGTCAGACTTAATGCCTATGTACTTGTGAGTAAATGATGTATGCTAGGAAAATAAGTGATACCAGTGGCAGTGCCTCTTTCCATAGCGAAAAATTAAATAGGTTTTGTATGAGGCTAGTTTTTAAATTCATGTCTGGTTTGGACACTAATATACTACATATACAGTAATCCCCAACAGGTTTTTGATATTTTAAGTCATTTATCCCAATGCTATGAGTTAAAATCTAAATCCATTTTTGATAATACCATTCACAATGCCATTATTTAAAAAAGGATTCCGCCTCGATCACTGCTATCATAATCTGTTCACAAACTGAAAACCAGATGTCAAAACCGAAGGAAGAAAGCTGGAAGACAGTTCTCAAAATAATCACTTTAAAGAAATACACGTTCCCGCCTTTTTTACGAGTGTTGCACAACTGATTTGTGATTTCCAAAAATCGAACCAGGTTAGTTCTTGATCATAAAAAATATCCCATTACTAAATTATTCACAGATTGTAATAACGATAAAAATTTTATGGCGCACTTCATTGAACATGATCTGATTTCACGGCCAATTACATTAAGATACTCATTAGAAGAAAACGACAAAAAATACCTAATTGGCTTTCACTACTATGTTGTATCGAGCCTTATCTTGTCAAACAAAAACCTCTTCGATAAAAGTAGGAGAGAGAGAGAGCTATTTTTCATCCAACCTTTACCAGTTAGTTCTATTTTCCTCGTATTTTGTCAGTTTCCGGGTAAATTCTAATATTAACACTATAAAAATACCTTCAATCCCTAGATGGATATTCTTATTTAGAAAGTTATATTGGCGGGGCGTCAAGCCCAACTTTTTGAAGGACGTATGAGTTTATTTCTCGATTTAGCTAGCGTAAAAATCCACCACTTTTATTGTAACAAGTTGAGTTATTAGATTACTAACGGGAACAATTGTACGCAAAACCATATGTTCAGAATACGGATCACTTTGAATGATATTGGGAGTCACTGGCGGTCGAGCCCCTTGTCAGGAGCTGGTGTTAAACTGTGGAATTTGAAAGAGGGAGGGGAAGGGATCTTTCATTGTTCCCTTAACCTCTCTAACTGAGTCCTCTACAGAGGACACTGCTACGCACGGGCAAAAGATGGCGGGTGATCGATGACGATGATCCATTGTCTGTTTTCTTGTATTCCTGGCTTATATAAAGTTAGGAAAGCTAGTGGTTCTTCGGATTATATCTTTTTCTACTGAATTTGACTAAAATTTATTAGGATTTATAAAACTTAGTAATTGAAAAACTTGAGATCGGACCTTGTCAGTTGAACGGCTCAGTGACTATTCTCGAAGGCGGCCAGTTGGAGCAATTTTAATCAAATATGGAAACAAGCTGAACTTGAAATTGGTTTATCGCTTCTTAAGTAAATTGAAAAGATATTTGTGAACAATTTTAGCCTCAAACGAATTTGATCACCACTGAAAGTCTTGTGGAGTTCGTTTTCCGAGAACTTCCCGATTGCCACCCGGAAGTATTCCGAAAAACAGATAACTGCGCAGCGATGTGTTATGGGTAATATGAAATGTTTGTTTTGATATAGCTGTATGTTGAGAAGGACAAGGGGAAAAATGCGCCCAATAAAATAGATGTAAAATACGGAAATAAAAGTAAGTACATCTACATTCATAAAGTACTATTCTAAAATAAATATTAAACTATGGATTTGTCTTGAAATCACGTTATATTGGTATTTTTCTTTGCAAAAATACACTCAAATCTTAACAATTACGTGCATCGAAACATGGCATGTTCATAATTTTTGGCACGAGCTATGTTCTAGACGATGAAAAAAAATGTTATCCCTAATCAGAAAAAAAAATGCTGTAAAATAGTTGGTGTAGGTAATTAGGATGAGTTTTAACAGAATATTTTAATGTTACACCGTTAGGGATGCAAAATTTTAAAAGTTAACTTGAGAGTGGTAACCATAACCTTCACTTTTTACTGTACGTGTTTCGGATCATTTTAACTTATTTAGCTTACTCATATTAAAAATATTGGCAATACGTGGTTGTTCCTTTAGTTAAATGTTCTTAGAACTGGTAGAAATAACTGTATCTATTAGCATCAGTTCAATGCTGAATGATACGTGTCAAACAAAGATGTAATTTCAAGATCTTTAGGCTAGATTCTTTACGAGATCCTCGTTTGGTTTTATATTAACAAATAAAGTAACACGATTTAGAGTAATTTTTACTTGTATTTTGAAGCTGTATATCCACTTTTATCTTCACAATGAGGATGATTCAGATAATACAGCAACCATATCTTGCATTTCCAGCACTATTTTATTCAGCAGTTCCCAAATTAACTCTCTATCAGTAATGGCCACGTGGTATATTCTAGCTTGCATTAGTACTGTCTTGGGCACTTTTCATTACGTTGAACCGATCAGTCTAAGCAGCTGGTTCGCAAATAGTACGTGTCAGTTCTCAGAACTGGTTTGGGCCACCTTGGTTCAGTTCAAAGAACTGACACACTATTTGAGAATTGGCCCTTTTAACCAATCCGTTCAGATTTAATGGAAAGTGCCTTTAGTATTGAATTTCATTTGCAGAAATAATAATATAACTCAAACATTTTCAAGTACATCTATGGGTATACCAGAAGATATAGTCTTCTCACTCCCAGTGTTGTTGATTGGTGCTCTTGTCTGTGGTCTTTGCTGTACATTTTGTTGCTATCTCATAAGGTAAGTGTGCGCATGCAAGAACTTGTGTTATAAGCAATGTTGCCGTAGGATTTGTTCTTTTTACCACTACCATTCAAATATAAAACCGTACAATCTAAAATTTTGTTTAAATCTGTGCATAGTAATGGTAACTAGATGTGCATACTTCTAGTTTAGTGACTTTTTCCCCCCCAAGCTTAGTGACTTACTAAGAGAATTAGAATTAAGAGGATATAACTAGCTAAAAACTAGTGTGAGCTGCGTCGGCGTTTGTAATGAAACAGTAATAATGAAAAGGTAAATTATACACCGTGAAAAAGATGAAAAAATTGATGTTTCGGACGCTAGTTTTTTGTTGGAGTTGCTTTTACTCCAACGAAGGACTAGCCTCCGAAACGTCAGTAAGTTTTTTCATCTTTTTCATGGTGTATAATTTACCTTTTCATCATTACTGTTGAATTAGAATTAAGTCTTTTTCAACTTCAACAGATCTACGATAAACTATTATCATTCTATACAATTAGGCAATCCAATACTAAGGGTAGCAGTAGTAGTAAACTTTATTTAACGTCAGAGTTAAGTAGCATTTACATGGTAATATCTCTAGGGCAGGTGGAGGAGGGGGGGGGGGGGCGGTGATTGAATATATTTATTGAAGGTGATAAAAACATGTGGACTATCCTTTGTATGAACTATCAAATATATAATAGAGAACAACTAATAAGGTTCAACAACTCACTAAATGTTTCTTTAATAGATTAGTTAACTTTCAACAAATCTCTAAGGATATGCTCTACAGTATTGCTTACATTCAACCAAGTCTGCATGAGGGAATTAAGTTTTTTGGGGAAATGAGGTATTTATTTTATTTGCAGATCAAGTAGAAGAAGTAGAGGATTATCAGAAGTAGAGGATTCAGAAGATGTTGAGCAGCTTTCAAGAGAGTTTCCACGCGGCTTGAAAAAGGTACTATGAATAACTGCCTTTAATCTAATGTCCTGGAAATAAATTATCTAAAAAATGTTAAGTTTTCACTGGAATCAGAGTCAGATGCAGCTTACTATGAAGTGAAAATCAGAAAACAGAATTGGAATTGGATTCAGAAGAGTTACAGTATCAGTTTAGGAAAGTTTCCTTTTCCTTGGCTTGTGCTATATTAAAAACATGTACTCTTATGAGAAGCGATTTTCACTTCCAATTTCAAACATGAACTGCTTCCAACTCTGATTCAGACTCTGAGTCTGATTCTTACTGCACTCAGACAATGACTTCTTTTCAGAATCTGACCCCGATTTCATCACAAGTGAAAACCCAGTTTAAGAAAGTGTTTGGAATTTGCAAGCTGTCGGGAGAATTGAACAAGATACACTGTTTCTTTGTTGTTCCAAAAAATATTCCACCAGGGAGGAGGATCGGAATTGGGAAGGGGTAAAGGAGGGTATATCTTATTGTTTATAATGGAGCTATCTCAAAATATGTTCCTCCAATCCTTGGGGGGGGGGGGGGAGAACTACCACCCCAACTTGGATAGGGGTGTGCCGCCAGGACCTCAAAACGTTGACCCTATCCCAGACCTAAAAGTTTGATCTTACATACCCTACCCAGACTAAAACTAAGAATTGTACACCCTATCCCAGACTAAATGACGGAAATGATGATTATTCAATAGATTGCAATCAATATTTAATAATGTTTTTATTGTTTTTGTGCCTGCAGAATGCGTAGCCTAATCGCCAGACAAAAACGACCAAATCGTTAACCCTATCCCAGACAAAAATGATGCCCTATTTCTGACCAAAAATTAATGTCAAAAAATGATACCCTACCCCAGACCTAGATGCCGAAAAACCATACCCTATAGGGCGGCCCGTATAGCAAATATAGGGGAGGACCCCCCACCCCCCCGGTGCTTCAATCACTCTTACTTCATTATTATTTCTAAGCCCTTTTTTAAATCTCAGGTGAAATATAAAAGTAAATGGCTGAAAAAATCCACGCTCAAAGATGATGTAAGTAGATTTGTAAAATAACTTGGTTTGATTTTTCAAATCTTTGTGATTTGTTTATTTCATTTGTTTAATTATATTATCTATTTATAGATGTGTACAATATGTTTAGATGACTTTAAGAGTCGTGAGGAAATCAACATGTGCCGTTGTGGCCATGCTTATCATCATAAGTAAGTTCATGTTATTTCGTGCTCCGTTCCTTAATAAAGCACGCAGGAATTGACGTAAGCACAAAAGTAGTGTAAGGAGAGCTCAAGCTGTAGGCAAGTGCTTCTTACACTCCTAGGGTGCCTAACGACATTTCCCTCAGTATTATTGAATTTATTTACAAAAAAAGAGAGAAGGTCACAGGATCTAGCTGAACTTCGCACGCTTCATCACTGTGCTCTGTTCACTAATAAAGGACAGTTTTCGACCAATCAGCATGCGCTTTCTATCCTAACTATATAAGAAGAAGTGATGTTAGCAATACACCTCTGTAGCTTTGGGTAATATTTTCCCATTTCAGACCATGTCATTCCCTAGAGTATCATTTCTTTGTTTAACAGTGGTGCTCAGTTTCACATCAGAAGATACATCAGAAGATACAAATATAACAAAGAATATTATTCTCAAGAGAATGACACACTGTTCATTAATTTTAAGTATAACAACAATTATTTATTATTCTATTTTTTCTCAGATGTATTATGAAATGGTTGGAAATAAGAGAAACATGTCCTATTTGTCAGCATAATGTGCGAACAAATACAATATCAAGTGAGAGAACTCCTCTTCTGGGCGCTTCTAATGTCGATGTATAAATGAATAAATATATTATTAATGAACTGTACAATATATTTGAGGATATTTTTAGGGACTTTGAATAAGTGACTGGAAAATCGGTGACCTTTCTCATTGATTGGTTTGTTGGATGGACAGATACCATGACCATGGAAGTACCAGCACTGTGACTGGAAAATCAGTGACATTTGTCTGTGATTGGTTTGTTAGTTTGATGGTATGGTTGGACATACCATGGCAGTATATAACAGCAAGAATTTGTTTTAGTCACGTTTTTATCACGTGGAGGAACAACCTTGTCCACGTGGTACAACATTGGCATCACGTGGTCGATTCGAAATGCACTTGCGGTTGACCTAACAGACGCTACGAAGGAGAGTAGTACGTAGTGCTATTTTACACGTCTATGAGATATAGTCTTTGCACTCTAGCAATACATTATATTAGCAAGAGGACGTATATGTAAATAGGATATTCAAATTATAGACTTTTAATAAGTTTATATTATAATTGATAAAGTCTTTGCGAATCTATGAATAAAAATGAATTTTTAAATATTTGAAGGATAAATCACTGAATAGAAACGTCTCTTCTATCTCGCTAATAATAAGTAACCCATCAAAAGGTGTTATTATCATTTAATATCATGAGGAACATGTTGGTTTATGTGCGTGGTTTATCAATATTCAATGAATATTCAGCTGTGTAATATCTCTTAGCCTTAGGCGTAATGATTTCAGACAACGTGTCACTCCTTAGAGTATAGTCCTTTTGTCTAACGGTTGCGCATGAGAAGAAACGTACTGTCTTATTTTCAAGGGAATAACTCGTAGTCTGAAGCCTGACGGTTTGAGATGAGGTTTATTCACTTTCTGGTTATTACCAATATCTTAGCCTTCTCTTCAAATAACGTCATTTCACAATAGACGACGTGAGCAACGTTGAAACATGTACGTGAATAAACCTGTCTTGTTCAAACTTCATAATGTACTGATTCTTATAATTATTTCTCAGTTCCCTCTAGTTTTTTAAAAAAGTTTTCGGTTCGCTCCTCGAACATGCTTTTTACATTATGTCTTCCTCTGTCTACAAGTGTATTTTTTACTCCCTCACGGCTAGGGCGGTTGGATGAGAATCGCACTCTCGTGTAGAAGGTTATGATCCTAAAATAACAGGAAATAGAGCTGTACAACAGGACAAATGGCTACGCCTTTAAAATGGGAATCCTGTCTCTTTGTGTGGGACTCAAAAAATAGACGCAACGTAGTTTGAGTTCATGTGATAATGTACTACATCCGTTCCAGACCATGTGTCATTCTCTCGAGAATAAGATTTTTGGTTTGAGTTGTATCCATATTCATGTGTCTTCTCATGTGCAACCGTTAAGTAAAGAAATTGTACTCTAGGAAATGGCCACGTGGTCTGAAATGTGAAAACATTGAATGCTTGCATGGAAATCAGTGTTCATTAGGGACGGTCATTATATGATGGGGGGGGGGGGGGAGGAGAATCATGATTTATGGGAGGATCACATGATTTTTTAGACAACTGGAGGGAGGAATGAGCTATATATCTATATCTATGTACCAAGGGACGGATCACGCAAAGATGGGGAAGAAGCAACCACTGTTAAGTGGGGCTTATAAAACTGAACAAAATGAGTCGTGGGGGTCTGTTAATCTTAACGAAAATTCGATCCCGATCGGGAAAAAAAGGGTGTCCCTTACTTAAAAGATTCAAGATCAGTGGCCACAAATAGGTCAGGACTAGGATACCCCAAAAAATTCTAAACTTCCAAGTAAAACAAAAACGTTAATAAGCATTAATAAGTTTTAATTGATTATTTTCCATTCATCGCCTCGCTGCTCGTTCACAAAGCATTCTATGGCGCCGGTGAAAATTGAGTTGAAAGGATTACTGTAAGTTGTGCTTTGCCGTCTCGATCTTATTGCTTTGTTCTTGCCGGAATCCGGTATAATTATGATTAATTGTAAAAAAAAACTGGAATAAAAAGTCCCAAAAAGAGCTACTTATTTTGGACATCGTTTTGGACGTGTGAGTTCAGAACTGAACAGGTTCATTATATGCGTCCATTATGCGTTCATTCATTCAGAAGTTCCCAGATCTCAACAGGATATCCCCATTGTTAAACAGTCGCCTGGTAATGACGAGCTCATGGCCAGCAGTGAGCCTAATTACAAGACTAGAAAAAATTATTTTTGACATAATGGTATAAGAATTGACCCACTGATGTCATCGGTTGAACTCTAAGTGCACACGATTCGTCGATGGATGGAACAAACAGATTGCCTTGGAGCTGGTATACGTATGTAACTGTATATAACCTGACGCAGTCGCCTACTACGAACAGCTACTAGAAGACGACCTTCGGCATCTACCAGCAGAGGTAAGAAAATCTAAAGTACTCCTTCGGTTATTCTTCTAGCAGTGTCCAGCAGAACTGAATTTCAATTTTTGTTCATGCCTTCTGCAAAATCTGTTTGTTTTTGGTGTATGCTTGACAGTAGGTAATGGTTTGGCGTGCTGAGATCTAATGGTCTGTTTTCTGCAGGGATTGAAATCCTGTTCATAGGCAATCGTTTGTTAGTTTATCTGTTGCATCAGTAGAGAGAAAAAGAAAAACAATGTGAACTTCTATCAATCTTACAAAGTGTTCTATCTTGTATTACAATCAATCACGACATTTTTTTGGTTCATACAGCAAACAGATTCTTATACATGAAAAATTGTTTCTAGAAAAGAGAAACAAAAGTCTCTGACCTCAGTGCTATCGGCAGACAAAGAATTCCTAAGCTTCGAAATATTTTTAGTTTTTCTCGTTGATAAACTAAGTTTAAGAAGATATTCTTCTAAAAGGTAGTGACAAAAAAATAACCGTCAGAATTTTAAGAAATCTTGATTAAATTGCGTATGAATATGAACGATTGAACCATTTTCGCGAACGAGAAAAATGTTAAGGTGTGTCTGGTCGTTACGGAGATGGAATCTTTGACATCATGCATTGAATGCTTTTAAAAACCGTCAAAAACCGAAAACATTAAAATAATTTGCCCCATTAGTAGCAAAGTATAGAACTTTCTTATTAAATGTTTCAATTTTCAGAAAGATTTATGTAAATTACTGTTAAATGAAAATAAGATGAAACATTTGTATGTTCGCAGTCCCAGTCTCTCTCGGAAGGCGTTTAAATAATCATGAATGCTTGTCGAGTCAAAGTCAGCCAGCTTCAAAAGAACACTTTTATTCTCTAGAATATTAACCAGTGACTAGCAGAATATCTAGAACTGCTTAGGTCTTCCTTGGACGCCGGGTTTTATTTGTTTTGTTTTTTGTTTTGCGATCCTCGTGTAAGATATTTAAGTAGTTGAGCCTGCAGTTCTCTCGTTCGCCGGCGAGGGGACCGGGTCAATTCAATGAAAAACTATCCACTGTACGTCAGATTTGAAAATTTACTGTAAGGCACCCGCGATTCAGAGATTTAGAGATTTTTTTACACTGAGTACCCCTGCTGATATTGTAAGCGAAGATATGAAGGAATTCCACTGAATTATCTGTTTGAGTTCGCCGGAGTTAGTCTTTCCAGGAATTGATACACATCCTCGTACCCAGATAAATTCTCTGTGGGGTTTGATGAAATAAATTGGGACGACTTTTCGAGACAGCTATACGCAAGCCAAGCGTGCGTGCCTTTGTCATTGTACTTCAAAGTGCAAGGACTGAATATGTGTTGTCAAAACGCCAATCTCACGCCAAGAGGTTTCTCACAGAACAGTGATTACTAGCGGCGGACCCCTTTCTATTCTGTTTGAAGAAAATTTAAAACATTTTCCCGTCATAACAATTTTGGGTGCAGTTAATTTTCCTACCATTAAAACTGATCAACCATAACGAGACGTTCAATTTTGATTATAAGACCGTACAAAGATTTCTGACTTTTTTCTCATCATATATTCAGTGTGTAAGTAGATGTGGTGGACGTGAGGCTAGATTGGTTAATGACGCATATCAAGTGATACGCGTACGTAACCAAACCCTTGTAGCCACTTGACTTTTGTTCAGTCTGCCACACAAGATAAAACTTGCCGTCACTAGACGATTCTCTTTTCGTCACACCATTGAATCCTACTGAAAAAAATAATGTTAATAGTCGTTTATTATTGTCTCTTGCATTAGTACTTAAAGCCGGTACTATATAACAGAATTCTATAATCTAATTTTATAATTTCTTGAAAAAGAGACTGTGATTTAGTCGTACATGGTAAATTGGATATGAGTGCTCACTGATCCAAACAGACGTCACATTTAAGTAGCCTTCATTTTAAAATCTTCTCAAGTGGGTCTCAATATCAGCTACATCTCAGTTGCAATGTTTCTGTCTCTAGGTTGTGAAAAACCTCTCAACAGGATAGTTGCAATGATGAAAATAATAATAACAGCACAAAATATGCTGTTTCCTCCAGGCATGCAGTATGATAATGAAGCAGAAAAGAGAATGATAACATTTGAGTTCAGGCAATGAAGTAATATCTGTGTTAAACAGGATTCCAAAGTTAGACTTTTGTAGATTTTGCAAGGGAAGGGCAAAGACATGCAAAAAGGGATCGAATGAAAGAGCAGAATTAATATGCCCTTACTTTCTCACGGAATGATCTCAAAAATTGGGTAGCAGTTCGTAAGTCCAGACTAAGTCAGTCCAAATATTTCCAGTGAGAAGGTTATAGAATCTATAACATGTCACACAAATTTAGTCAACGAGTTATTACGACCTTGTACGTCTGAAGTGATCAACCTGTAACACGTGTACAGATTAGGGTCACTTGACTTCAAGACGGTCACACAACACTCTCCTACCAAATGTCACGTAATGCCTATTGCTAAACCACCCAATCCTCCCCAATACAGTTATAATGGACTTGTTCATAGCGGCATACATCAGGCACCCTACACTATAAAAGATGTTGTATAATGTATATTGGGAAGATACTAATACCAAAGATAGAATTGAAAATTTCTTCTATTAAGCATGAGAAAATCCTCATCTCAAGAGCAGATTGCATAAAGACCGTGACTCCTTGTTCTGACCGTGACTGCGGCGATAGCTGATACCTTGACCAAGCATAGTTGACTATTACTATTAAGTAAACAGTGCATGCATATATTCAATTATGTCTCAGAAACAAATCTCTGACATTGATTTTTAAGTTTTTAATATAGGTGTGTACCAATAGTGTGTATGGGTGGGTGGTTGGGGAAAGTATTTGCTTTATTTGGTACTGTGGGAATCTCCTAAAGAATATGGTATCGTTTTCGTCAAATTGAATCGAGTGTCGTTATATTATTCTTCAGATGAAATCCTTATTCTATAAATCTTTCTAAAGAGAGGGTCGTTAGTCGACCAAAAAGTCTCAAACAACGTTCACAACTCTGATTTAATCTTTTTTATATGTACTACGAGAAAATTTTATATCGATAGGCCCGGTAGACCACTCGTGGGTACCAGGGGAGAGAAATTCCTGAACACTTGACACCTAGATTTTAATCGCATTCTGAACTAATCTGTTCCAGCACGAAACTATGCCAACATATGAGGCTGACACTAACAAACCTTCTTCCAAGCAGCAAAACTTAGACTACCAGACATTGTTATGTCATATTTCAGTACTGAGTGGTCTGCACTGTACGTGAACTGAACTGTCTATGAGTGTCACTTGTTAGAATGGCCGGACAGACGTCGGACCAGGAAATCTCTCCATTCAAGCAAACAACAACAACCTACTTATAAGTGAATATTAATTAAATTACCCAAGCGATAAATATATGAAATAATTGTATGTTTAATCAATGGCATGTCAATCTGTTGCTTTCCGGTGTTGAAATGTACTAACTTTGTGGAATATAAAAAGTGTTTTTGAGCAGGTTTTTTGTGTGTGATGATTGTTCTCCGTATTTGAACATGGCTAAACCATACTTCCTAAAGCTCAACCAATCATATCTTTACTCTTCAGCTGCAACCTTGATCAGTGGTATCAGCTAGTCATGCGCATAGATAGTTAGTACCTGATAGTCACGGAGCACTATATATAGTATACTTGTGATCTCAGTTATCAATTGTATGTATCAGAAGTGGTTGTAGGAAATCTTGGGAAACTTGCTTTTCTCCAGTTTTAGTGTGCATCTACCCTTCACTCAAAGTGTCTGTGCACAATACGAGACCTTTCGCTGGAGTGGGAACACATTGTCAAGTCCAATCTCGACTCGAAAAGGCTTTATTTCGTTAAGGTCTATCGAAGAGGAAGAGTCTGCTATCCTAAGTATTCGATTCTAGCAAGAAGCAAATATTTTCATTCTAAAAGATTAAAAATTTAAAGAGCACATGGAGAAATAAAAGGCATTCATTTTATTAAGATATTTATTTCGTGGCATGAACATAATACGCATAAAAATCCGAAGAATTAGTTACAAGCTTCGATTCTCGCAAATTGAGGTTGTATTTGTAAGGGTGGTTTCTTAGATATGCAAGGTTCGTTGATTAATGTGAATTAGTGGTAGGATATAGGTTGATGACGTCACAGTCTAACCCCTTGTGATGGCCAGCATCCCACTAGGAAATCCGCAAAATATGAGCATAGGATATGTGCGTTATATATAAATCATATAATTGATTATTTAAAAATATGACTACAGTACTTCCTTATCACGGCTGCTTCAGCGTGAAGAACGAGCAGACGCATGAATTTCTTGACCGAACGGAAATAATGATAATAATAATAATGCATAATAGTGACATGATCAAACAAAGCAGTGACGTTACTTACAGATGGCATAATACTGATTGGTAGATTACGACCTTGTGACTAAGCTAAAACGAAAGGGAAATTTTTTAAATAATAAGAAAAATCCCTTTTATGTTAATAGATGAGATCAAACTATAGCTAAATCGAGATTTGCTAGAGCATTCAGGTTATTTTCAGGTTTGGAGACAGAAACGAAAAAAATCTAGCAACTGGATTGTAAGTATTGAGTATATGTTGTCCTTTTAAAAGATGGAAAAACTATAGAAGGAGTGCAAATAGAAATGAAAGACAATCGATTTTTAAGTGGTTAAAATTTACGATCAATTTTGTTTCTGAAAAAAATATTTTAAGCGGGATTTGTGAAGGATATCTCGGCAAGACTCGGAAATTCCCTGTCTTTCGAGTTTGGTAAGAGATGAGCATGATTTAAGCAAAAGTATCAGTTTTCTTCAGTTTTTCTATGGGATTTTTAGCAAGATTATCCTTTTCGCTGATCATCAAATTTACTTTTAATTGTTAATCACATCCTTTGTTAATTAACAGAGCAAACATTCACCACTTGACTATTATACTTGTGTCTCTCTGGCCTTATCTGTACAACACCTCTCTATGTTTTGGCTAACCTTCTTCGCTCGAGGAAATCACTGATTTTTATCAAATTAAAAGTACAATTTACTTAGCAAACGTACGCTTATGGAAGTTTCCGATCCATCTGCCCCAGACCATAGAGACAAGTAGTTCAGTCAATCAATCAATAGTCGTTGTGTCGTCACAATGACGTCACAAAGTAAACCAGTGCTGGCCTCTTATTTGCCTATACGGCTGATTAACTTCAATCCTTCGGAACTTCAAAGCGGTGCAAAACTAAACATAACAACTGATTTGCATTCTCGTAATAGCTTTTGTACAAGTCTATCAAGTCTATCAGATAATTTGCTAGGGTTCCCGGGAGACCGAAGCGCGAGTGAACACTCAGATCGAAGTCTAATTCGCGTCGTCTTGACCTGGGTGCTGCATCGAGGAAAGTTTCTAAACCGGCCGCAGTACTCCAAGCTAGCTTGTCATCTCCTTGCAAAAAGTCTGACTGATCAAAGCAGTAGTCATGTCCACATTGAAAGAAGTTGAAGCTCAAGAAACTGAGCTCAAGAATCAGGTATTCAAGTTATTCTCTCTAAACGAATCAACCCAAGCACAATTAACTTAATCGAGGTAATTGCATTAACGATTTCGAGAAGAAACTCTGCCAAATTCGCCGCATTTTTCTCCGACTCCGGCTTTTACTCGCCGCAAAATTATAGTATTGGAATTTTAGGATGTTAAAACTGTTAATGTTTGAGCTGAATGGCCTTAAACCCCGCACAATACTAATCGATATTAAAAACACCATGCGTTCGATTTAGTCGATTGCTGCTGATGCTGGCTGGCATTTATGAAGCGCCTTGTTGAATGGCTTACTTTATTCGACCTTTTTAACTTTAAGCCATGATTCGGGGCGTAAAAGAGGATTACAGCTTAGGAATGTTATAACACCATGGAATATCGGATAGGAATAAAACTCTCAGTTATTTTGACAAATAGATCTATATTTTAGTGTCTCGCTGGCTGATTATTCAATGTAGATCATATGTTTGTTGTCAATCGTGACAGTTTAGTTCTAGTTTGGTAATTTTTGAAGAGGAGGATGCGAGAGGGGATTTGAATCACGTCGTCATGACAGTCCTAGAGTGTGACTTCACGGTCAGTGTTCTCTCTTTCATCGCGTTACACACTTTTTGACAACCAAAAGTCTGCTTCTTAGATCAGTACCGTTTACTCAAAAAAAAAAACAAATCCCTCTGCCTTGGCATTGAGTTGATATTGCTTAATATCCCAAGGTAGCATTTTAGCTAATATTATCACAAGAACCATTGTAACTGTCTAGTCCTTGTCAGTCTTTTGTACAAGCCCTTTGTTTTACTCTGTACACTAGGGCAAAAATGAGCTTCATCTACTAAGACATTCAACCAAAGATTTTTAAAACATTGTTAAATTCGTTTTCTTATGTTGCTCACTGAATGGTGGTGTTCCGGTAAAACACTGTAGACCGTAGCGACTTTTCTTCGTTTAACCCAGAGGCCACTAATTAAAATACGCATTTTATTTTAAACAAAATCCATCATTTTAAATAGATGCCCCCAAGTTAACACTGCAAAAGAATAAAGTAGCGAAAAAAATCAATATTTAGTTATTTAATGTTTTGTGAGATAAATATTGAGCATAGCATTGCCTTGCTGATTCAACAACTCGATTGGAGTCGATTAAAATCCCCGCTAAAGTATCTCATCATACTACCTAAATATAGGATGAATACAGAGCTTAACTCTTGGAGGAGTGATATATTTTCATATATACATATTTTAAGTATTGGATATCCTGGATTATTATACCTATAATACCTTTTTTGTTTTGCTGACCTTAGGGCTTTGTATATGTGAATCGCTTTTATATGAATGAACCGGTCGCTAGTCTCAATAATTTCTGTCTAATGGGTAATAATAATACCGCTTTGTCCTGCTTTTACAAAGGAAATCGTGTTTCCGACCGTTAATCAAGATTTTAAGTAAAGTCACTTATCTTTTTATCTTTAAAAAAATTGTTATGACAATCAGTCATGTATTAACTCGTCTGCAAGCAATCTAACTTGAACAAAGAAAACATTCCTTGGCGAATTCATATGACGATAATATACAAATGCACTCTCACGCTTTGTTTATGGCCTTAAAGGATTAAAACGCAAGGAAAAGAGAAAAAAAATCGGTGTGGTCCAAAAGCTATTCCCGGCGAACGACTTGCCGAAGAAATCTGTGACCCCGTTGAACCAACTTAAGTCTTATTAAAACTGGTCTTCAATTGTCTGTTATAACAAACCTTTTTGATTCAAGACTTTCTGGTATCTCAATGGCATTTTAGTTAACTCGATTTGCTCATTTTAGTTCTATAGGTATTTAAATCTGGCGGGGATTATTTCGCGGGAAAACCTCAGGCTTGAGTCGGGAAGACGTCTTTTATATATAGACGAGACCGGTGTTTTAGACAGTAAGCTAGTTTGGGATTAATTTTTATTGACTTCTGGGGATTTGGATATTATTCGAGAAAATATAGAGCTTATTATCGTCCAGTAATAAGAAGTATCATGTAATTCGCTTACTTTTTGTTACAAATTAAAGTTATTTTCTTGTAAAGGTCTTGTTACAGTTACATTCTTTGTCTTTCAATGATTAGGACGCTTTGATTTTCTATTTCTTATGGCTTTCTTTCCTTATTATGGATGTCCTAGATTAAGAGCTTTACAGAGATTAATCTGTTGATCAAAACATTACGAGTCTTACAGGCTATTGTACAGTTGTAATGGAGAGATTACTAGAGGCTTATATGAATAACGTTTTTACCATCAAAACCAATGCCAGCCAAGGTGAAGTTGATAATGCTACGATAATAATAGAATCTATTTGTTCTGAAGTTAATGTCAATAGTTAGCTACGTACATTATTGAACTGGGTTATCGCATTAACTATCAGCAAATGTTTGCTTTTATCCCACAAGTTCCTACTCTTAATAAAAAGGTAGACAACTATAGGGGTCACTGACAACACTGCGTGGATAACATTAATTATTATTATAAAATAAGTTATAAATGTTGCGTTCTGATTGGTTGAGAGCGCGTGTTTTATGAGAGCACGACGCACGCGCGCTCACTTTTAGTTGCGTTATTCCTATCCAAAATAACGGTTTTTGTATGTTTTATAAAAGAAATAAAAAACTTGCTTGCTGTGCTGTGTGCAGTTGTAAAGCACTTGGGGAATGACAGAATACTCGAGAAGTGTCGAGAAGCACTCACCTACGGATCATGCTTGAGCGAACACTCTCAGTGAATTTACGTCACAGCCCTTGGTGCAATGGTGCTTGGGATACCTAAGATGAAAAAACAGTTTTCAGTTTAATCAAGACGAGATTTTTCCGTCTTATAAAAACTGACAAGATGAATATGGTTATTGCTAGTTCTCTCAGTGTCTTCAACTGTTGTCGGTTGAAAATCAATTTCTCCCTGGCCACGCTCTGGCATATCGTGGAAATATTAATCAAGATCTACTTGTCATAACTGGTATCAAAGCTGTATTTCAAGTATCTAGTTATCTAATTCCTCGCATTAAAGGAAGACGAATTTTAATAGTACTTAATAAATTTAGTTTTTTTAAAGGACTATTAATTTCGATCACTTTATTCGACTTTTTGAGAGACATTTTCCCACGTTTATTATTTCAAGTAATTTATCCTCTTTGAGATTTTTATCGTCAGCTTTTAGAATAAGGTTTAAGTGAAATGTATATTCAACTACAAAAACAGTTAATACTTATAAGAATTTACAGATAATCTCTAGAAGGAAATGCTGATTAAAGCTTAATCATCATACAATGGATATAATAAAATTACGTTCTAGTGTTGTTTATAACTCCGAACTTTAAAAAAATCTCATTTAATGTGTATTTTACTGTAAAAAGTGCTGTAAAAATGCTAAGAAACACGGACGAGAACGAACAGATTTCTGGATAGCAAGTTGATGTACTAAGGTATTGATATCTGGTTATATCGTTAGTATGCAAAGTAATCTTATATTCATATGTTATTTCTTTAGAGAGTGCAAGATTATATTTCTCACATAGATTCGTACCTAAATAACAAACAAAGATCTCGATCGTAAAAAAAAACACGTTATATCTATAGCAAGTGGTTCTTAACCTTGATTAAAAAAGATCTCATCTTATTAAATCTCTGAATCATAAAATGCATGAAGCGCTAGATTTGGAGTATAAACATGGGCAAATTTCCCAACTACGTCATAGAAAAGGGTTATCATAAATATCAAGTAAACTCTGGTTTAAGACCTGGCAAGGTAGGAGTAAAAGAATGAGTCGATCTCAAAGTAAATAGAAACTTGGTTCAGCTATAACAGCCTGTCAAAGAGAATATAGTGCATTAGTGACCTTTTGCCAGCAATACTATGCACTAATTTGATTTCCAGTATATAGCTCTGTCAGCTATTGTCTGTAACGTCGATGAGCAAAGCCAAAAGGGGTCAAAACCTACAGGCGTCTCTCCAGCTCCACATATGTTAGTTACGTCAGTGGAACGTGTTTATTTTTCGAACCTGTGTTAGCAAGTTTTTTCGGATCTAAGATATGTGCAGTTTTACTAGTAATGCTCCTTGTACGTGCTGATCTTAATAGTCAATGTGGAACGTGTATATTTTTCGGCCAAATCCGTTTGAGCATGTTTTTTCGTATTTGAGGTAAAATGTGTAGTTTTACGACTAATGCTCCATGTACGTGCTGATCTTCATAGTCACAGCCATCGGGAAAAGCAATGTAACATAATATGTAGCTTGCAATCTTTCAAAGGGAATGGGACAGAAAAGAAAGGACATGGTCGCCATGTTGGTTAACTGTAAGTTGGCAGGCTCATGACATTGACAACATGACAACAGACATAAAGCCCCGTTTACGCTGGTGACTTTTGTGGCAATTTTCGGAAATATGAAATCTTTTGTCTCCTCCTTTAAAAGAGAAATTCGTCTAGGAAAATCTTGGTATCCTGAAAAAAGCTTTACAAGTAAATTATTTACCATTATTTATTATGGACAAAATCGCAGCAAAAATCGCCGCAAAAATCGCTAGTGTAAACGGTGCTTAAGGCATATTCATAATGATTGTCATTGGTTTGACCGTGTGAAAAGTTACTCTACACACCACTGTAACGGTATAAAGTTGTCGGTATTTGAACAATCACAGCGTGAGAGGTCAGTGCTCATCCAATGAAAATGCTTTTAAAAACTTGGTAACGTGACGGTCACGTTCACGCAAGATTTTCACAGTAATAAGAAACCTGCTGTATCAGTAGAAAAATCTAATTTGTATGCTTTAAAACTCCAATGTTTTTTCATATATAGAACGATGTTTTCTCGTAAATTGATTGGCTTAGAGCAGGCTGCCTTATAAAGTGCCGGTCAAAGACGCTGGTCAACAACTTCGAGAGTGTTCCATACATTACATGTATTAAATGATTAAATACGTAATTGAGGGACTTAAGGAGACTTAAATGACTGAACGACGTCACGGACTCGAAGAATTTTGCTTTCTTAATAGTAACGACAGCTGACCAAAACGAGTGCTGTCTTTGGTTTTCGAAAACGTGCGCCCTGAGCGAGTATATAAGATTTCGACGCTACATCAAAATCGGATATGGCCCGGCTAAAAATTGCTCATTTAAACTTTGAGACTGAATGTAATGGCGAGGTAAGGTTAGTTTAATCAACAAGATAACACAAGCATGAAGTGGGTGGTCATAGGCGTAATATTACTATTGCATATCACACTAATTAAAACGAGTTGTGATGATGTGGGCGTCCTGCCTGCGCGAGTTTGTTAAATTAAAGATATATTGATAACTGTACAGGCATGTTTATCGAAGAGCGAGCATTTATGTGGTCTACGATAGCGTACTATTACTGATAAAGAATTATTTCATAATTACTTATTATTCGTACTTACTTCACTATTCTTGCGTTTTGAAATGTTGATATTTTTTCCTGTTTTAAAAACGGGAAGAGGAATAATATACCATAAAAGAAGACGCTGAACAAATCACGCTCTTTTCCATGCGCGCGCTGTCGTCTTCATCAAAGTGTCCATGACAGGACTGTCATTACAACGTTCGTTTTTGAACGAGCTCTACGCTCTTGGTGATTAAATAAACTATGATTATTATTAGGCCCTGGCTAAATGAGGAAACATGTTTTCAGAAACATGTTTTCTTAAATGTTTCCAAAGGTGGCAAAACTGTCAGGGAACATCGAGAAACATGTTTACTCAATATCGGCTGGCGCATGCGCACTTTCAAGATAGAGCTAGCGTTGCTAAGTAACGAGCTTTTAGAATGTTGACTTTCGTGGCTAAGCGAGGAAACATTGGAAAACATTGTCTCCATGCGTTTTGGAAGCATGAAATGTTTCTGCCGCACAGCAAAAACAATTTGTTTCGCATGTGGCTGAACTTGGAATCATCGGGGAACATGCGCGCGGGAAACATTTCTGGAACTTGTCTCCTCGTTTAGCCAAGGCGTTACGACTTGCTTGGGTACCATTGATCTTCAAGACGACGGTGCGCGCAATGATAAAAAAAATGATTGATTAGTTTGTTGATTTCTCCCTTCATTCATTTTCTCTTCAGTTGGAACAAACGAAGCAAATAGACGAGAGACGAAAGATCCGCGCTGAGTTAAGAGCATTAAGAGCTAAAAAAGAAAAGCTTTCCAATGAAAATGGGTTTGAAAAACCCCGGAGCACAGTGTCATCCTCGCCAGTTATTCTTACTATGAACAGACCTTCTGAAAACTTTGAGAAAAAATCGAAAAATTACGTGGAACCTGAGCAAACGTCTCTGAAGAACGAGAGCAACGAGGTGAGTGTGATAAGAAGTACGTATAAGTTGGAGATGAGCAGTAGTAAAGTCGATACTGAAACAAGAAGACATCAAATAAATCAGAATAACGGTTTAGCAGTTGAAGAAAAAAGACCACGAAAAGATCAAGATTATAATAATAACGATCAAGAAAACATGGATAGGGGAAGTGTAGCTGTTGCTCCTCAGAGGATGAGCCGTCGTAAATCACTAGTTGAGCTCTTCAAGATCGATGAAGATGCTAAAGGTGGAAGAAAGGCGCGAATGGCTCAACCTGACATACCTGAGAGTGCAAGGCTTCCGGTCAGCGGTCCACCTTCTTCGCGAAGGGACGTCATCAAGCAGGATGACCAGACTAAAAAAGATCTTATTCAGAATCTAGGACGCCTGCGCAGTAGAAGGAGATCTGTTCGTGAGATCCAAAACCATGATGAGCTGGAAGGACTGATGTACGTGAAGCAGGGAGATTCAGTCAAACTTGTTAGCACATCTGAAGGTGACGAACAAGTGAAAGAACAGAGACGCATTCGTAGGACTTCGAGGAAGGAGATGCAAGATAAGTTTCGAGTAGAAGGGAACACAATTAGTTACCAAGACAAAAAAGAGGAGGTATTATCACCTTTGAAGGAGGAAAGCCCATCTCCCGCCTCAGCCACCAAGCGGTTCAGTTACGGCGCAAACAGTGTAAACAAACCAGAACGTACAAACAGCTTTGGTAGAAATGAGCCTCCAAGACCAGCACCACAACCTGGACGTATTGGTGGCCGACCAGGATCCACAGGACCAAGGTCATTCCTTCCTGGAAAAGAAGAGGTATAGTGTAACAGACTGCAGAACTCCTTCATTTGGGCATATATTTTTTCACATTACGGACCACCTGTAGAAATAATATTTATCGGTCGTTTGAGCTGTAGCCATATACATATCCGTATATCCATATCCGTATGCAACCTTTAAACAAAGAAATAATAAGTAGGGAATGAAACATGGTCTGAAATTGGAAAAATATAGGCTTAATGGTGTATTGAGTATTATACTTTTCCTCACTTAATGGTATTTTTCTAACCGCGTGAAATCATCATGAGAATAAGATTCTTTTCAGTTCTTTCCATATTCATGTCTTCTTACGCGCAACCGTTTAACAAAGAATTGATACTCTAGAGAATGACTCTTGGTCGGAAATAAGAAAACAAGTATTATTCCTTTCTTCACTTATTAACGATATTTGTGCTGGTCTTCAGGCGTCGGCGCCAGCAAAACTAACTGGCTCAGTGGCAGACAGAATGAAGTATTTTAGAGAACAAGCTGAATTAGAGAAGAAGCAAGCATCAAAACAAATGCCAGTAAAGAAAGTACCTCCTCCATCTCCGACTCCTGTTAGTAATGCTCCTTCGACTCCTCCAGCTACAAACGATAACAAGGAGAGAGTTTCGCTAAAGAAAGCTCCTGATCCAAATAAAACGTGAGTACAGTATTCGTACTCTTCAATTGCACCTTTACGTCACCGCGGCCTATCGGCGAAGCGTTGGTGCAATTTAACGAAAGATTTCTCATTAGCATCCATTGTTAACGGCACCACAGTGGCCGCCATGTTTTTGTCTTTTAACTCTCTTGGGAATGCTCGCAACCCATCAATTTGTCATGTGACCTGGCAACCATTAAACAAAGAAATGATACTCTAGGAAATGATACGTAGTCTGAAATGGGTAAACATCACACATTTTAGCAAAAGTAAGAAGGTGGAATATGATGCTACTATACTGCTCTTAAGTGAATTGCACATTTTGTATTTTCATAGACCAAGAGATTTAAAGAAGAAGCCTCCATTAAAACGTCAGATGTCAGTCTCATCTCTCATTTTAACTTGGTGTAAGGACGTCACCGCGGGATATCCGGTAAAACTGCATCTAAACTGATAACCTAACATTAACTATCGTCCGTGTTTCATGAGGTAGCACTTAATAACCAGTGGCTATAAAAACTTCTGGTTTCTCATTACATGATCAAATTGGAATTTAGAAGTTAGTTCTTACAGAGGGAGGAGAACCCGGAGAAAAAAGTGCTTGAAGCACAGGAGAAAACCAACTAGAAACTGTGATGGCGAGTCAGGAGATGGAACCCATTAGCAGCGCACATCACTCTTGCTTCCTACTCTTGAAAATGGAAACAAGACTTGCAGCTCTTTAGCGATATTATAAAGTCACTAAAGATAATCCTTATTCAGTGAATAAGTCGATGCCATTATCTAATAAAATTATCCATTGGATAAAGATTATCCGTCGGATAGCGCTATCCGCCCTTCGTACAACCGGACCCATATGTCTGTTACACACTGTGCCATCCTAGACAAAGCGTGTTCAATCCGCGAGAAAAGAGGGTGGGACACCAAATTACCCAACGTCAAAACGTCCAAGAAGCACTAACTGTGACCCAACTGAATGTGTTGACTTTGATTTGTTTTAGGGAGTCAACATAACGAATTTTAGTGGCAGCTTTGCAAACGGATTGGCATTCTGTGCTCTCATTCACAAGTTCAACCCAGACAAGTTTGATTTCAACTCTCTGAACGCCGAAGACAGATGGAACAACTTTCAATTGGCTTTCGACACTGCAAGGTGAGTTGAGGCTGGCGTGAATTGAATATTGCCCGAGTATTAAAGTCTTGTATTTTCGAAATCGTAATCGTGCGTGCCTAAGAGCCTTGTTCCTTTCCTCGACTCCTTTGTAAAGAGACGTTCCGCCATTCACTATTCCTTTAAGATTGTCTACATTGGTGCAGGATCTTTCTTAGTTAACCCCTTTTGGTTTGTTCCTCCTGCACCTTTTCACTTCTTTCTTAAGTTCTATTTGTAATTCTTTGCTTTTTCGTGTGTGAAAAAAAACAACCTTTGAAACGTGAGAGAGAAAAGGAAGTACATTTCATTTCCACGTGTTCTTCAGGGGAGAACCAATTATTTGCGCAGGCATCGCACACTCGACAGATGCTTACACAATTGCCGTGGCTTGTACACATATGCCGACAAGACCACTCGTTCATGTCTCGATTGTACAAGGTTTTCCTAATATTCTTGCATTTGTATTTTATCCACAGTTCTGTCGGCATACCAGCTCTGCTTGATGTAGAGGACATGTTTCGGTTAAAGAAGCCAGAGCCGCGAAGCGTGCAATGCTACGTTCAGATGATTTTTAGCAAGTACCGCCCCAAGGATTTAGATATGTCGAATCTCAGAATAGCATAATTTTTGACTATTTAAGATATATCTATAAACTCCTTAAATCATGAAGAATTCTTATTTCTATAACTTAAGAGAAACAAATTATATTATCTAACATGGCAGGTGTCTTATGAATAGAAAACGCGCATGCGCGACTATCAAATGTTTTCCCGGGTTCAAGCTCAGTGATTGGTTGGATTGCGTTCTCTCGCTTCTCATTGGTCGGATTAGAATTCATTCTAATGGAGATAATGGCGTTGTGCATTTTCTATTCCTAACGTATATATATTAACTAACATTACTATTCTTAGCAATTATGTCATGTGATCTGCACACCGACATCTAACAGCGCTATCATTATCTCTTGATCGTTTCACTCTTACCCAGGGTCGCTCTTCTAGTTTTAACGCAAGCGGAATTGGAACAAGGCGCTCATCACTTTTAATTTTAACCAATTTTAGAAAACAGTTTTTTTAGCAGATGAGTATTGGGCCTCGTTATTGGAATACAACACTAGAAATGGCACAAAAACGTTCAAGCACCCATAAATAATTATCTCACCCCCACCCCCCCTTCCAAATCTACCGTCTTGAAAACTACAGGAACCCAAGTCTAAGCGACTTTTATGATTCCAAGCTGTCAGTAACTTAGACTGCCTGTGTTATTAGTGGCTCGTGTAGTGACATCATCGCCGCCATTTTCTGCGATCCTTACCCAATGAAAGCTTCGAATTCTTAAACTTTAAAAGATATAAACTAATGACTATTAGTAGCTATTATTACAGAAATAGATGATGCTTAATGTCATTTGGGGAAAACTTTTAGGGCAGAAAAGCTGTATATTCTGAACAAAAAAAGATAGACATTTTATACGAAGCGGCCATTTTGGGCTTCTTTGAAATCACGATATTTTCAAAACGGAAATTAACACAAAGAATCCTAAAATCAATTTAGTATATTAATAATTATTATGATTTTAATAATTCAGTATAATTCACGTCATTTTAGTGTTAGTTTTAGCTGTTTTTATGAAATACAAAATGCAATTAATAATGTATTTTTACCATAATGTATTTTCATTTTTGTATATTGTGTGAAAAGAAAAGAAATTTTGTTTTACAGAACTTTGTAGCATTTAATTCCTTTGTTAGTGAAAGCCAAGAAATGATTGTGGAACAAAAACGAAAGAAGAAAAGGAAACGAAAGAAATGGAAGGGAAGAAAGACTAACTTTGACGAAAGCATAGCTTTACAGATGGGTACCCTGTGTTTCCAGTATCATTATGATCGCCGATAATAGAAAAATTTTCAATTTCATTTTCCATGCGCAACCTTTCTGGTACATTCCAAAGCCAAATTCCAATGACTGCGATCCTAGATAAATAAAATTGCGAATGTTCTACAATCATACATGAACCTATCAACTAAAACCATTTGATCTTATAGAAAGACTCGTTTAGGTTGGTGAATTGAGGTCGCGTTATTGCACAGATTAAAGACAGACCACTGCGATAAATGTAAAGTCGTGTGCCATATATATGAAATATCCTATTTTGTTCTTACTGATGATGTATTGTCAAGATGAATCAGTATGGTTCATTATTTAATTCAATGTTAAACATTCTAATAATATTTCCAAGGATCTCCCTACTTACAATTAATTCTAAAGAAATAAATGATATTAAATATTATTAATTAAATATAATTGTCCCACACAATACATTACTTTGTACAAAATTTTTTTTAAAATTCAGTTTTGATTCAGACTCATATATTTTTTAGTTTGCCCCAAGAGCAGAAGCGGCATCGAGGGGGCTCACTAAAATTTGTATATTAGGAACACTTGTATATTGTTCTTACCTGCTCAGTGAGTCTCCTCACGAACATCTTACTTCTCCACAGTTAGACGAGTTAAAATAAAACCATGACGAATAGCTAAAAACAAATAAAAATCGACTCAGCAAAATTCACACTAAGCCTTCTAAAATGCCGGGGTCAATAGGCTAAGGTAAGTCATTATCGTATAGGGTAAAGTTATAAGATTCTCTACAGGACATCAAAATCTATTATTCACGGACCATAGCTGGAGAGCATCTTAGAAAGGTAATTATCAGTTTTGGTTGGATGGTTCAGCTAGATAGCTTGGTGCGTAGAACTGATCGACTTCAGATATCCAATCCTACCCTGCTAAGGCTGCAGCTGTACTCTGTATGCTGAAAGGATCGCAAATTGAAAACGTTGCCTCCTAATATTGCGAACTGGTGACCAAATCTGAGGGAGTTTGAGCCTGAGAGAAATTACTAAAGATTTCGAATCCTGACAATTCTGACGAACTCAACAGAGACGTGTTTTAGGTCAGTGCAAACGTTGTGCAACAAGAATATGAATTATATTTTCCATGGATTCATTTTAGAAATAGACCGATCTAGTAATGTGACTGGAGATTTTGAAGCCTTGTATCGAATAATAGAAAGTCATTTAGACACCCAATTGAGAGACAGAAGAGAAGTGCAAGATAATAGTGGATATTATGGCACACCCTGGGGGAGGTATTTTCCGTCAATGACTCAGTTTTGATCATGGCCTCAACAGGGGACTACATATCGTAGCTTAGCGCTACATAGTTGATACCTTGCTGTTTTAATATAGTATGATCTTTAGTCTACCTGGACAATATATTAATTTTAGATAATCTTTAGTAAGATAGACAAGATCGTGAAAACGAGCTGCTTAAGTTAGGGCCATGCAGAGGGTTTTAAAAATTACATAGATGCACCCTCCCTACCCTAAACAGCATCAAACCACTACTTTACTCCACCGGAAAGACGCTCTTCTACATTGTTAAAGAGTACAATCCATCGGAAATGATCACAAATTGAAGTCTTAGATAATGATTAGAAGAGAAGCATTTCAATTGTAAGCTTTTGTTCAGTATAGAAACCAAGGATTTTCCTGTCGACACAAGCAATAATGATTTAATTCCCCTGTGACGTAGATATCGCTCCTTTCTTTACTCAATAATGACATAATAATATATTATTATGTAGAACTGTCTCATATCTGCCGTTAGTATACTAAAACGTAGATGTCGGCCTATCTTAGTAAGATAATAAGAAATTCAGTTGCTGACTTTAGATAATATGTTGATCACAAATGGTGAGTAAAAACATGTACTCGACAACTGAAGAAAACAAATAAGCTCTTGGGTGCCTCTACACATGGAGCAGATTTAGTAGTATAACCGCGACTCTTAAATGGCTTCAAACGATAAAGCAACGTGATTGGATGGAATGTGCTGTCTCGGTTGTTGATTGGTTTAAATTGGAAGCCATTTGAGAATCGCTACACTGTTTCTCTTTCACGGAAAATTTTCCAACTTCAACGTTAAAGCTACATCTTGTAGCGATCAGTATTTATTTCTCGAGGAAGACGTGACTGAAAAACAAAGCATCTTTTTCTCTGCATGGTTCTCATTAATGACAAAAGGATGGGGTTTTCAGTCTAAATTGGTTCACAATATCCTGAGGCTCTTCGCATCAAACAAAATACACAAATGTATAAAGAGACATTTTTAATTTTTTATTTGTAACTTTTACTCGTTTATAATTTTTTTCCAAGAAGAGCGCCATTGGTTGTGGTCATGTGTTGGATTGTCAAGACTCGAGTACTGTTATTCTCATACAATTTGTCAATCCCGGGCCAATTATAGTTGATATAATTGTTTATGTCTTGAGAAGGGGGATATCATACCCAGGGACCTCAGTATCAAACGAGATATGACGCTATTTTCGCCTTTTTTTAGTATTTTAGTGCTACTTTACAGTACGTTTAAATTTAACGACTGAAAAACTTTTCTTCAGGCTACGAGAGAAGACAGCAAAATGAGTAAACGTGGCATGGTAGCGGATCGAATGGCGTTCTTCCGCCAAGCTTTGGACGAAGAGAAAAAAGAACATGCAGCAAAGAGGCTGTCGACGTCTGCGAAGAAAACGGTTTTGAGCAGTTCGACAAATTCTTCCTCTACATCAATACAACCCCAGGCCAAGCAAGAGAACGGAGAACAGGTTAAAACTACAGAAGGTACAACGAAAAAAGTGGAGAAAGTTGCATCCCTTAGGAAAGAGTAAGTACAGGCTTAATCTATGAAACTGTACTATTAGATTTATTTTGCACTGTCAATGGTACAGAATAGTGTAGTGTCTATTATTTTCAATTGTTTTCTCAGTGCTATTTAGCATTAGATAGTGATAGTTATGTATTACTGTTTTCAGTTAGGAGTCCGGATTACAGATCCGGAGTAAAATTCTAAAGGTTGGCAGATCCTGCTTTGCAGCGCATTGCGGATTTCGGCAATTTATCTCCTAAAACGAATTTTCATGCATTCTAATCGAATCAAAGTGACCTATCTTTGTAAAGAGACTTCAAGCGAATCTTCTCAGCTTAACGGATTTTTCTTTACTCGGGCTCGGCAAAAATATGCGAACGACTATCTTGCAAAATTAAAAAAAAATCTGATTTCAAAAAATGAAAAGTTTCTGGTTGTTTATATGATAAATGCCCGGACATTTTTTAATTTTGGCGGTTTCTCCTGACTAAAACAATTCTAATCGAATCAAAATTAAAGCTTAGCGAAATCTTTTGCTATAAAAAAGGTACTTATAACTTCGTTCACCAGTAAAAATCACTTTTTCTTGTCAGCTTTTTTAAAAGGCAATAAATCCCTCACCTATCTCCATAAAATATCTTATCACCATTCATGAAGATGTTATTTTTTCTCTTCTCGAATAGACCAAGAGTTTTGAAGAAGAAACCTGAACTAAAGCGACAAAAGTCAGTTTCATCATTGGTTCTGACGTGGTGTCAAGATGTTACCAGAGAATACAAGGTACTGACAGAGTTAATAACTCTGGTACTGACTTAACTAACTATACTGACTAAACAACTATTAGGAAATACATTACTTCAAAATACCTATTTATAGCTTAATATAAAAGTGAAGAAATAGCAACTGCACTGATGTACGAAATACATCCAAAAAGGTTGGAGGGGCGAACGACGAACGGTAATTAGTGATTGCACGACCGAACGGAACTGTGCTCACTCTATCACGTAGACATGCATCGAATAACAAACGCGTCAGCTTGCCATCCAAGTTCTTCTATGAATGGTGCAGGTATGCATGGTATTATTAATGTATTTAACTTAATGTGATCAAGAAATTATTATTACTTCACAATTCCTTTCGGTCGTGCAATCACCAATCACCGATCACCATTCGTTCCTTCGACCTTTTTAAAAATACCTGTGTATTAAAAGAACTAATAATAGTATAGAAGACTACCCCACAATTTAAGAGCTGCCAAATTCCTCCATCATCTTTTACCTTACAGGGTGTGAACATTCAAAACTTCAGTGGCAGCTTTACCAATGGCCTGGCATTTTGTGCTCTCATTCACAAGTTTCACCCTGATAAGTTTGACTTTGATTCGCTAGATGCTGAGAACAGAGAATATAACGTTAAGCTGGCAATCGAAGTTGGAACGTAAGGGTTTGAAATTGTTCTAATAATTGTTAATTAATAATAATTGTTTTTTTATCGTTTAAATGGTTGTTTTAGATAAATGGATGGAAGAATGGTTCGATAAATGGGATGGAATGAATGGTTGGATGAATGGGATGGGATGAATGGTTGGACGATGGTTGATTGATTGGAAGGTTTGTTGAATTATGGTATATATGTATGTATGTATGTATGGGTAAGATGGGACGCATGGTTGCCGTGTGATTGATTGATTGAATAATTTATTTTTTTCTCCAATTCCAATTCAGTCAAGTTGGCATTCCAGCAATCCTTGAGCCTCAGGAGTTTCTACGGATGAAAAGACCAGAGCCTCGAAGCGTTCAGTGCTATGTTCAGATGATATTCAGCAAATACAAGCCCAAAGATCTGGATATGTCCAACCTAAGAATTGCCTAAGAGTCCTTCGAATAATCGACGTCTGTGACAACCAAGGGGAACTGAGAAAAAATTGAAGGGCCATACAGAATTGATGGTTTCACGGCGGCTATGTTGGAGAAACTTAAGAAAAGTATTAGCAATTAATTCTTTTGTTATATCCTCCAACATGGCCGCCGTGTCTTTTGTTATTTAATTCTCTTGGGAATGGCTGAAAAACATCAATTGTAATTTCGCAACAAACAAAGTGATCAAAAGGAAAATTTGGAATTCCTAAACGGACCACAAGAAACAAAACTAATATCATAAAATCGAAAACAATCGAAATTTTCTAATTACATTTATGAACTTGGATTACAAGAGTACTGTCTCTTGAAGCTGCCGAAAGTATCTCTTGTTCATGCAAATTCAGTAAAAATATGTGAAATTTTGTGTATAGTTTAATAATTAACAGCTTAAAGAAGGTAAACTACCAATATTCCCAAAATGATATATCTACTGCACTTATCATAATAATTTCTGTTAATCACTTCCTACTATATATGAGTTGAGACTATCGTATCGCTTAAATTATTTTCCTGTTCAAGAGTATTTACTAGAAAACGTCCTTGCAAAGTCTTGCAAGCCAGTGGCTTTTGGCTTTGAGCTAACTAAGCAATAATTTAAAACGAGCCTTTCCTATATTGTACTGCTAAATGATTAGTTTTGAGAAGAATATTATTCTATTTAATAATTTTGTAAGACAGCCATTTTTCACCTGTTCGAGTAAGCGGTGCTCAAGTTGCACTTTTGTGTGACTTGAAAAGCAAAATATTCAGTACAAACAAAGGTATTTATGTTTCACTTCCTAGATATAAAGGAATGAGAACAATGATCGAGCTAAGCGAATGAATATAGTAATAAATGAAGGAAAATGTACCTCTCGTACTATCGTGTGCTCCATGTTGTTTGTCGTCATGTTGCTTGAAGTGTGACAACATGCAGCCGCGACACGCTTCATGAAAAAGGCGCGAAAATAAGCAATTTTTCATTGGTTAATGCGCATGTTATTTTCTACATCAGCTCCTCTACTACCCCGTGTTCTTACGCCCTTGTGTTTTTCTTGTTCTTTTAATGACCATTTTGCTCACTCGCCACACAGGTTTATTCGAACAACTTTCCCGCCCTTTCGGTCAGTTTTTTTATTCAGCTTTATTCAATAAATGATGGGGGGGAAATAATTCCCAAAATCATGATTCCATAGTTTAGTTTTACTAAATGCATCCCAAACGGAAAGGAGTGAATATGCGTTCAAAGCCATCAAAGTTTAAACTTTTGAATAAATCAATTTAGTGCATGCGCGATAGAAAATCCTGATAGATTTTCTAGCGACACTCCGTTATGAGTTTCAATCGGCAAGTAATTAGGTCCACTTTAGCTTGGTCAATCACATTTTTAACCTTTCAATATTTTCGTTTCTTTTTAAAAGGTCAAAAAGTGCTTTTGAAAGGGCAATAGTGACAAGAAACGCCTTCGTTCGCATTCCCATTTGTTCCCGTAGGTGGAGTCATGAAAAAGACAAAACAATATGAGATTGAATAACTAAGATTTTTAATTCAGGGACGATTTTGTGCGAAAAATAAACACTTTGGCCTTCAACACAATTTATTTATTTATTGATAATTGATATAACCGTTTATCACGCTATTTACAACTGATATAAAAAACCTGGTACGTGTTGAGATCGTGTTATGCAGCCAATTTGGAAGACTGTTGAAGATTGAATCCGCCACCAGTGAATCTGGGCCCGTCTGTTCTTTGTGGGACAAATGGTGGACCTGCGGCTTGTTGGATGGCACGATCACGTTCCCTATAAATAGAACAACTGGATTGTTAGACTTGCTATATCAGATAAGTAAGCTTTAGATTTAACCCGAAACAAACTCTGGGTTGATCTAAGTCAGGGCAAGGCTAATTCACAGATCGAACCCTGAAACAGCCTCTGGGCTGATCTAAGTCAGGGCACGGCTAACTCACGGTTCGAATTGGGTTATAGCGTGTTTGGTTTAGCAGAAGGAGAAAAACTAAAAAACGCGGATAAAACCCCTGAATCGAGCGATAGACCTAACAATCTCCCATCATGTGATGCTGAGTTCATGAACCAAACTTAAGACCCTAGAGGTGAGGGGAAGTGGACTACCCCTAAGCTACCCTTGAATCTCTTACAATAGACCTATGTTGATATCTTGTACATATTCCGCTACAACACCTTGATCTATAAGGGTCTACCAGATATTTAACAAACAGACCAACTACACAACTGAACAAGTATATATATTTCAACATTACCTCGCTTGTTGGTCTTTTCTCTTCTGCATATAATACTTCTTCTTAGCCTCTTGCAGCTCTTTCGCCAGTCTTTCTATTTCATATTTGTATTCTTTGACTTGCGCTTCGTACATGTTCAGTTCAGAAGACATTCCTTTCATCTGTTTCGTTTTTTCTTTGAGTGTTTGTTGATAAATACTAAGTTGTTCTGCTACTTCGGGGCCAGGTTGTCTGGCTAAGATCTGTTTTAGTTCCATGTACAGTTTTTCTTTTTCTTGGATCAGTAGTTCTTTTTCGACTACTTCTTCTGTCTTCTGTATCAGTCTTCGTTGTAGAGTTTGGATTTTTTGTATCATTTCGTACGTACTTGGGTCACTTCCCTGGGGAATAAAAGTAGGACACATCGATTATAATTCAAAAGAATACCTGCGCGCACGAAAGGAGAAAACACCAATTATTTAAGGTTATTGAACTGTAAGACTTTTTTTCGATTGGTTGGATTCCATGTGGTAATACCAACCCAAGCTAGTGGGTTTGCTGTTCTCACCTCGAGTTTTCGCCAACGATGAATGTTCATGGGGTTTTCCAGTTCTTCTTCTAATGCCTTACACCGTGTTCTTTCTCTTAAAAGCTCCCGCTGATGATGATATACTTCACGTCTGGTAAAAATAAAAACAAATGAATGAATGAATGAACGAATGAATGAAAGGATGGATTGATCGATGAATGAGTGGATTGATAGATGAATTAGTGGATGGATAGATGAATGAGTGGATGGATGGATGGGTGGATGACTGAATGAATGGACGAATGGATGGATGAATGAATGAGTGGATTGGTAGATGAATGAGTGGTTGGATGGATGGATAGACGAATGAGTGGATGGATGGATGGATGGATGAATGAATGGATGGAAAAACTCGAACAGAAAGGATGAATGAAGGAAACGAGTGAATAAACTATACCTTAAGTCCTCAACATTGGCAACGTTTTTGGTGAGAATGTTCTTCTCCCGTCGCAGCTTTTTAATTTCCAGTTTGAGAAGTCGAATATCTTCAAGTCTTTGTCGATACTGAATTTCACCTATGACATAAAACCATTATATTAAAAAATCTAATTCAAGCCTGATAAAAAGGAGACAAGAAGCCATTAAAAAAGCTCACCTTTATTAAGCGTAGACTGTTGTATTTTGATTTTCTCGTAGAGTAAGGCTAGCTCATCGTTACGTCGCACAAGCTGTGTTCCAAGAATGTCTCTCTCACCAATAACCTAACAAGAAACAAAGTACGTTAATAAACATATCGACAATGCTCATTCTTATTATCATGAGCCAACACAAATAGCCGCAATTCAAAATATCTGGTGTTTTGGATCCAGCAGTCTGATAGCCTGCTGTTGGGCGATGATTTTTCAGGGAAGGAAGGGGAGGGACAAGTCCATGTTATTATCGTTTAATTTTGGGGGATTCGCATAATTTTCAGATGTCTCACGTACCTGGTCTAACTCTTTTTTCTGTCTCATTCTTTCAGAATCAGCCTCTGATATGATCTTCAAGAGCTTCCTTTCCTCTGCTTCCTGCTGTTCAATATATGCCTTGGATTCTGCTGCCTGTTGCTTCATTCTCTGTAGCTCAGCTTTAAGAGCATCTTTCTCCTTCTCGACTCTCTGGTGCTCTAAATGTTCCTTGACGAGGGTTGCTTCTTTAGCAGTGATTTCTTCCTTGAGTTGGTCGATCTGGTGGTTCATGATCTTGAGCTTTCGTTTCATTTCTGTGATCTCATCTTGGGATTCAATCAGATTCTTGCTGTACAAGTTGCGGTCACTGCGAACAGCTTCATACAAGTTCTAATAGAGAAAAATAATTAAAGTGAAATCCAGCAAAACAATAGCTTAGTGAAAATGCTGCTAGCAAATTGGTAGTGACTTTCACTGGCTTTTATAATGCAAAGTGGAGAGATAAGAATATCTTTTTTAGGGGGGAGGGGGAGGGGGAGGATAGAGCAAAAGAGTTTTTATTCTTTTCCAAAGAACAGTGATAAAAATATGAAATATAGATAAGTTATATTACTTGGGAACGAGGTTATTCCGGGCGAAAGACCCTTGGAAATGAATTTGGAAAAATTAATTTCCCAAAATAGACAATAGTCTACTAACCTGTTGTTGTTTTAACTTGGTTTCAGCTTCAGCAATCTTTTTCTTATAATCAAAGATCTGCATCTCCCTGACCTTAACATCCTCCATGTGCTGCAGAACCTTCTGGGTGAGCTCACTAGCTTCGTTGATGTAGCGATCACGTTCCTTCTCCAACTGATAGATGATCTTTCTTTGCTTTTGGGCTTCATCTTTGTAATTCTAAATTAATTAAGAATTAGTTTTCATCAATACTATGAAATCCATGAAAACAGGTGAAACTGGAAATGTACAATGGTACTAAATATTGTCATGGTAAGTATGAAGTGTTACTATGGATACCAATTGCTATGAAAGGATAGTGTAAGTGCATTTTTATACCCATATGTTGGCATTATCATGTTTATGTAATATGCTGCTTGTTGCTATGGTAACCATAATTGGTCGTCATAGATACCATACCACAATATATTTGACATAATGATCTTCAATGATGAGCTTGATGTTGCTATGGTTACCAGACAGTGTTCTATATATAGCCTTACCTGGATTTCCTGTTCCAGATTCTTCTTTGTCTGCTCATGAAGTCGGACCACACCAAGCTGTTTCTGTGTTGCTCCTGCTGCCTTGAGTAAGTTCTATACGAAGTGAATATATTTGAAAGTAAGTAATAATAGCCATTATACAGCTTAGATGGTATGCATGCTCTGATTGCTCAAGCTCATTGCTGTCTTTTATTAGTGAACGAAGCATGGTTGCTGATGTCATCAATGCCCATGTGCAAAAAAACTTTATAAAGAATTTTAAAAAAAAGCATCGAAAACAATGGAGTACTACAACAGCTTTTTTTCAAGCTCCATTCAGTAGTAAAGCACTTAGGAAGCACAAAAAGCACTCAAGAAGTGTAAGAAGCACTTGCTTACTGTTTGTGCTTCTTTTCACACTCCTTCCATGTTCATGTCACTTCCAGCATACATGCCTTATTACTTGATTGAGCATAGAAAAAGCTGCTTTATTTGTTAAACAGAATACTGAAGACAAACGGTCACACAAATAAAACTGATTAAATTGATCTCATAAAATTCAGAAAAGATGTTTACCTTATTTAGAATGTCACGTTCTCGAACAAGGTCATCAATGGCTTTTCTGTCCTGTTCTGATTGCTTCTTGCTGATCTCAAGTTCTATTAATAATAGCAGGAGAAGGATTTCAGCAATTATTATTAATAGCATTTTTCGTTGGCCTATACTACATTATGTGAAAAGAAACTGACCCCTTGCACTATGCGCATACATAACAACAAGGAACACTGTATAATAACATATCATTCACGTGACACTAACAGTGTTTCCCAACTACATGTGTAAAGTCTTAAAATAAAATAATTATTGGCTTATATTAGTGACAAGGTAGATTTTGGTGGATGTATCAAGGCATTTCCTATGTACTTATTGACTGAGTGGGAGGGTGTACGGGAAAATATTTGGCTCGAGGTGATGCCGTACAGACCGAGCGCAGCGAGTACAAATGTCTGAAAGTCAAATATTTTCCTGTACAGCCCGACCTAACTCAGTCAATAAGCATTTTATCATATGACCCTCACAAAAATAAAAATAATTAAAAAAAAAAGAAAGCGTGCAGATTCAAGCAGGGTTGGACGGGTTTTTCCAGCCCATCAACCTGTCCAGCCCCCCTCACATGACTTTTTCCAATGGTTTTATTAGAGTGCGCGAGCAGGACCGTACGGGTCATATGATATATTACATTACATACTGTAAGTATGTGCCCTTGAAAACTTGATGTCTTCCAATGATGATATGGAAACACTTTGATTGACATATGATACAAAACAATTCTACCAAAACCCTATTTTATCTTGACAGCAAATTGTATGAATTTGTTTATGTGATTGGAAAGTGCTCTAAACTTTCAGCTTACGTTATACATCACATCTACCTTTCTCTAGGCCAGCAATCTGGCTTTTCAGAGTCTCCTTCTGCTGTTCCACCTCCAGCTTTTGATCCTCTACAGCTCTAAGTCTCCTTTGGATAGCTTCTCTCATCTTTGTCAATTTAACAGTATCCTGCTTGAGACCATTGATTTCTTCTTCCCTGGCTTTGAGTTCTGCTGCTTTTTGTGTGTTTTCTGAGGCCAGTTGATCACAGTTCATAAGCTGCTGTTCAAAATCTTGCTGTACTTTAGTCAAGCGTGCATTCAGAAGGTCAGTGTCCTTCATTGCCTTCTCATTCAGTATCTAGAAAAAAGGAGAAAATTATGATTCATGTGTATTATAATGGATAGAGAACCGTCTGCATTAGTAAAGTATGTGTTTTTGATGGAGAGGGGGAGTTTAAGAGTTCTAATTATATTAGCATACTTACTCTCTGTTCTTTAAGCTGTTGTTCCAGTTTGCTTATCTCCTCCTGAGATCTTTGTAGCTGGCTGTTTTTAGTCTTTAGTTCCAAAGTCTTGGCTTCCAGTTCATTCTTGGATGACTTGAGCTCTTTTTCTATCTTCTCCTTCTTGCGAGCTTCTCTTTGGGCCTCATTGCTGCGAACCTGGATATCTTCTTTGAGCTGCGATGGGGACAATGAAAGGTTTCAGTGGTTACATCATGGTATATATGAATATTGTCCCTTGATGTGGACACATTAACAATAGAGTATGTGTAATTACAAGACATTTGAATATTTTTGATTGACCAACACAATATTAGATAACCAACCTCTGCTATTTTCATCTCAGCTTCTTCTCTGTCTTGTTCAGCCTTCTGTTGTTTTGCTGTGGCACCAGACAATTGATCTCTCAGTTTGGTCACTTCTGACAACTTTTCGTCTCTCTCCTTGGTTAACTCATCTTTGATTTTCAGGAGCTCATTCACACTGTTCAGTAAAAATGAAACTTCAACACAATGCCAACTAATAGTTAATGCTTGTTGGCCATCATTTAGAATGTTCAATATAATATTCATAGTCTACTCTTATCATTTATTGTTAAATGAGATAGGACTTTTGTTGATCATTATATTGGTGGTTCACATATAGAGTATATGACAAATTTTCACCTGTGATCTTGTCCCATTGTCAAACCAGCACCTTGCTCAACCAGTTTACTGAGGTTTGCAATTTCTAGTTTCAGGGATTGAATGGTCTCTCTTGCTCTTTGTTCCTTATCATGAGCTGCATCTACCATCTTCCATGCCTTCTCAATTTCCTGGAATAAAATTAAGATAATGACTATTAACTACAGCAATAATTTGAAAGTTAAGAAGGCAAATCACAACCAGATGAGTGGAAACCATAATCTATATATTTTTATGAAAAATAAAATGATTATTAATGAATTTTTTTCTTAACACCGGGCGATTATGGAAAATCCTGAATTACAAAGCTTAACAATGTATCGAAGTGAAAAAAACAACATATGATGATCTATAAAATATGTGATTTATCCAATCGCAACTTGCAGTCATATGGTAAGATAGTTACAACCATGCTATTGCAATTAATTTTACTATAACACTAACCACCCATATAATAAGAATTCTAAATCGATTGCAGAATACCCCACCACAGACAGACATTTATAAGAAGTGCCTATGTGGCTACTTAGTCAAAATTAATGCATCAGGCTACCTGTGTCTTAATAGAACGAGGTATAACTATGAAGTGGCTATGCAGCTACACAGTCAAAATTATGATATTCCGAACTTTATTTTGGTACCCCTGTGTATAGTACGTGTAGCTGTTGCCAGTGGCTAACTACAGGCAGAAACGTATGAGTGGTGGGGTATTCTGCAATTAGCCAAATTCTAAATTTTGATCATTTCTCTTAATACCTTTTTCAGTGAAGCAATAGTTGTCTGGTCCTCTTGTGACAGCTTCAATGCAGTTTGTACCTTTGCAGCATTTGCAACAATCTCGGCATTCAGTTCTCTGCATTTCTGCATCAATCTCTTCTCACTTTCATGGGATTTCTTGAGAGCTCGATGAAGTTTTTCATACTCAACTCGAAACTTCTCCAAGCTTTTGTCCCCCATGAGTTCTCCGAGGACCTAGTCAATAAAAACAGAACTTAGTAAATCATGCCAGAAAAATAAGCTTTAGTCCGATGGAGAATTCAATATTCAGCAATTCATTCAATGTTTATGGTTGCTAGATTAAATATACTTACTTCTTGGAAGTCTCTTTCCAAGGCTTCAAAGGCATTTTCTTCTATAGCAGGTTTTTCTTTAGTTTCTTTCTTTTCGCCCTTCAATCAAGAACAAACGTAAATCATAACGCATCGAAATAAACTTAGAGAAAAAACATTAAAATATTCTTAAATAGGACTCAAGGTTTGAAAGTCCCTAACCTCCATTTTGAGAGGGAATTGGTTGTTTTATATCTTGATTATTCTTGTTGTTTTGAACCGTTTCTTCCTGCGACCTCTTTTAGCTCTTCAAACAAAATGGCGGATTAAAGTTTTGCTGTTGTTGTTGCCTTGGTAACACCATTGCTGATGTCAACTTGTGCCCAGCCTCTCTAATCACCACGGAAACGTAATCCGCGATAGAACTGGGTATTAATAATATTAACTATTAAATAAAAAAGGAAAAATATAATAAAAAATATCTTCTTTTATGAACAAGGTGGTATACAAATACTAATAACCTTGGTAATATCTTGCACATTCGTAATTTTATTTGTTCAAAATAAATTTTAATAAAGAGAGTCCTATTGACCATTTGATGATAAAGACTTGGTGATTATTTTAGCAAGATTAAATACCAAAATCTTTACTATATATTGCGATTAAATTAAAATTCTTAAATTAATAACATGATTGTCAAGAAATTTTCGCTCCATGTCAGCCGCTTGTTTGATCAGGCCGAAAAAAGAAAGACATTAATAAAACAAAAACAATGACAAAAATATGTATATATATTGTCTCATTGCAGATATAAATCGCTGAAGCGTCCCATCTTATGGTTAAGGTTTACAATAATAAACCAAGCTTGAAGAAAGAAATTGGCCTTTTTTTTGCTTCTTTCCCTGGGGGTAGTCTGCCCCAAGGTTGAATACTGACTTCATGCAAGAGGCCCACTCATTAATTAGACTCAGCAGGTGATTAAACTTGCTTGTATTACACCGTATTTTTTAATCAAATTGGTGGGCACAAACACAATTCAAATAATCTCCTCGAATAAAGACTCCATTTGAAATAGGTGCGATTGTAAGCTATTGTAGTTTATAGCATGTCTGGTCATGTAAGGCCACTAAAACGATCAAGAGTGAAAGAGTGCTGAAGTAATCCCAACCAAACGGAAATCCAGTCCTGACCTTGAAAGGGCAGTTCAGAAACTCGATAAATCTTTCCACGAAAGATATGGGAGGTCGTTTTTTCTGAGTGTAGGAAGCCGGTTCATCGCAATCTTTAAACTTTTTTCTTTCTTATGCTTTTCTCTTCTCCTCTACCCCTCAACCCCCCAATGAATTTTATCTACTCATTGAACTTGAAGGGACCTTGAAAATCTTAAGAATCTAAATATCTTTTATATAAGTTAGTTTATATTCGTTTACTTGAAAGAGTCTATGATTTATCTGTCGCTTATTCGTTTAAAAAAATGCTAAACAAAAAAGTCAATCTTGGAAAATAAAGACAACCTTCGGTTTTATTTTTGAATCGCTCTAAGGTTCATTAAAAACAGAAATATCATTCAAAACTTAATAAAAACGCGTTTCAAAAAATTTCAATCTTAAATTGTCTACTTTCATCAAACTTAAAACAGCTGTTTTGTGGTGTCAATTATTGCCGAATCCTTAGATGATAACGGCAGTTCTTCGTTTCTTTTTCATTTATGTCCACATCATTTTCGTTAATTGTCCCGTTCGCGACATGAAAGACTCCTTAACAATAAAATCCTTTGAAAATAAACTAATGTCGTGAAGGAAGTGCTTAAAAAATAAGCCAAAAGGAAAGCTTTCATCTGTTGCTTTTGTGGTAGAACGGCCAATAGCATCATGTTGCATGACAATATCCTTTTGTGATATTGTCAAGAGGTATTCTTCACTGTCATAGAAGTATGCATAATTGCCTTTGGGTAAGCCGCAAATGTCTAACAGAGAACAATAGAGCGCCAGTCAGTCGTGATGACGGCTTTTGTTTGGCATTTCCTATAATCAAGCATGCCTTCTATACCTCGCATTCTATTGGTTCTTTGTTCACACAATAATCAAACGCGAAGAATACAACAAAAAGCGTACATATATTGTTCACCAGGCATTGTTCATCCCAGAGATCTGAGTTTCAAAGCGTTTGTTCTTCAAAGCTACCCGATCAAGACCATTCTCGCGATCAAGACTACGACCATTCGAAGTTCATAAATTGTCCGTTCGAAATTTGAGCTAAATTTTGACTAAACAGAAGAGTGTTTTCCCGCCTATCACGTGCTTATTGGCGTCACGTGATCGCATATATGTCATATCGGAGTCTTTGAGATTGTATTTGAAGGGGAGTTAGTGAGGAAAATGGCTACGGATGGTTGCGAGGAAGTAGGCACAAAAGTTGAGCCTGAAATCCCCGGAGAAGTCAAGATCGAGAAAGTAGAACAGTCGAAAACTAGTGATCAGAATTTTAATTGGAAAATGCCGACGACAGCTGCACTTTTAGTGCAGTCGAATTCAACTCCAAGCACGTTATGCGAGTCAACGACCAACCAGGTAAACACTATAGTAGTTTCGGATTGTCCACAAATTGACACAAATCTAAAAGTGACTGGATTGCCTGTGAAAACACAACTCATGCCTGGACCATACTCTGAAGTACAGCTTCCAAAGAAAGACAGTCACATCAAACGACCAATGAACTCCTTCATGGTTTGGGCACAATCTGCTCGTAGAAAACTAGCAGAGCAATATCCACACGTTCATAACGCAGAGCTCAGTAAAATGCTTGGGAAGTTATGGAGAATGCTCTCCGCCTCTGAAAAACAACCATACGTAGACGAAGCTGCCAGGCTAGACAAAAGGCATAAGGAAGACAATCCAGATTATAAATATAGGCCACGAAGGCGGCAGAAGTCTCTAAAACGAGCGTACGCTCAACCTAGAATGGTAACCGGCTGGCCTGTACAGCAAGATGCTTACAAGAATCAGGCGATAGCTGTGAATGGCAGTACTTCACCGAATAACACGTTAGCTACGACCATTTTGACTCCACACCAAGGGAACGTGGCACAGGCACTACAACAGGCCCAAACCGTGACAGTCAATGCTAACGGCGGAATCGCGTACACGACTCTAGGAGGCGTTGGGTTCGTGCCTGGAGGAAGTATGATCATACGACCAACTTTTGTCACAACATCAACTGGAGCTAACGCGAATATTGCTTTAGCACAAGGTGTAACAGTTCAGGCTGTACGGCCGCCAAATGTTACAGTGACAGTAGCGTCGTCTCTTGCTAGTCCTACCTACGCGATTCCAGTCAGTCAGTTGGCAAATGCGCCCATCTTAGTAGCAACAGGAGGAGCCAACAACATGGTCCCGACCACCTCGGAGCACAACTCGATCACTGTTGAAAAGTCCGCAGAAGGAGGCTTAATAGTGGTAGCGGCAGCACCGCATACTATCCATTCACAAAATACTCAAGGCTTGCAGAATTGCGAGAGCGATCCCAGTGACGCGGGGCGATCGAACGCTGGTACACCGAACGCGAATAGTATAGTCAATCCTCAAGAATCAAACTATCGAGCACTAAATATGGAAAATGAGAACCCTTCCAGAGACGGCAGTCCAGCTACACGCTTAGAACAGCCAAGTATTGAAGTCAAAGCTGAACAAGGATGCAGAATATGAGTTAGTCTTTACATGGTTTTTGTCCGCAGTGGTAAGCATACGGCCTTCCAAGTGTATTTTGTTTATTTATTTACACATTCCAACTGGACACTTGAAAGGTTTTCAGAACTTTTATCGAACCCGAAACGATCTATGCGACAGTGCAATCAAACCTTTGTAACCTAATGGCTAACTGATAATCAAACCTTTGTTCCGTTGTCGTCAAAGTTATTGTCTAAAGATTGTCGGATTTTGGTCGAGAAATTAGGTTTTGCTTCCTTTGTCAAGTCTGCTTTGTTTGGAAGGCGGTTCCTTTGTATGTTGTTTCTAAAGACAGTCTACATTTGTTTCGATATGAGATTCATATCATAAATGGACTAAAGTTGCTGGTAAAGTGCTATTAAAAACCTCCAAAATAATTCGACCTTTTTTTTTTATCGACTCGTATTTTTTCCTCAAATTGTTTAGAACGAATTATTTACTTGAATTATTCATGTCTCAGTATTTTATCTAAGTTGTTACTTCAATATACAGTTCGATTATGAGAGATTATACTGCCCTTTAGCAAAAATGTAAGCATTTATAAGTACATCCTTTCAGAATAATCGAAAAACTACAGTCAAATGAGAAAATATTCTAGATGACTTGGTATCTTTGGGCATTTTTGAGTACTGAAATTTTGAAGAAAGTAAAGTTGAATTGGAAATCATTGTTTAGACTGGACATGCTTTGATACAGAAATTCAATTTGCTGATAAACTCTTATTTTTTTTGGTTGAAAGAGTAGGATGGTACAGGAGGGAAATGTTTTCCTGTATTAATGACATATCGATTGCAGCTCCTGGCGATGTGATCCATCACCATCACTACAAATAAATTTGTGTATCGACAAATCAAAGCATCAGTATTTCCACAAACGAAAGATTAATCGACAGTTTGAGTCCGTTTTAACTCTTTATCTCACTGGTATTGTTTATTGTTATCCTCACTTGTTCATTTTCTTAATTTGGAAGAATTTTGATAATATTATTTTTTAAAGAAACATTTCAAGTACTGTACAGAAATATAGAGATGAAAATGACCAAAACTCAAAATGGATTTAAAATTTGTGAGTTTTATTTCAACTCCTAATTTCAGCGTAAAACAAACTTGAATCAGTCAATAGCCATCTTACAGGGTATGGTTGCCTGTCTTACAAGACTTAAAAAAAACTTTTATACATTTTCACTCAAAAACTTACTGTCCTGCTATAGGATTGCCTTAAAACTCCAGTATTTATTCAATTTTAGCCCTATAGAAATGATCTATGACTTCAGTTTTCTTGACGTCAACTGTATTAAATCTTAATATCATTAATCAACATTAAATAACCAGTGTAATAGCATTACATACCTTGCTTTTAAAACAAAATTATTCATAGGGTTCAGATAAATAGTATTTAAATCTTTAGTTTATCATAGTAAGAGTTTATTTGACAAGCAGACTTTTGAAAAAAGTTCAAACTATTTTTAAAAGTCGTGCATAAAGAGCTTAAATTTTAAGTGTGCTAGAGCTTACGGTTTAGTGTCCTAAGAGTGAAGAATCAACTCACCTGATTTATTAAAACAAAACTAATCAATACTGACAAGTAGTGGCATTCTTTATCATGCTATATTTAGTTAAGATCATTATATGACATTCATAAAAATTGGAGCTGTTTTAGAGTTAATTTAGCCAATTTAGAGTTAGAATTCCCTGCTAGCAGAGTCTCCTTCGTTGGCGGTGCCAAGAATCACCAAGGAGAGAGAGACTGCTAGCTGCAGGGGAGCGTTAGGAAAACAAACTGCAAAGATATGACCCAAGCTAGACCAGAATGCATCACACTTTTTAGCAACACAAATGGAACTACAGTGAGTCTTTAACTTATATAGCTGATTATATTTGACTTTGAAATCTTCAAACGAAAAGTGGTGTGTCATGCATGATGATAATGTATAAAATCTACACCTATGGTCAGGTTTTTTTATTGGATAGTCAGTAATCTTGTATGGTTTGATTGATGTAATTTGTCAGTTTTCCTCTGCAGACCGTCTCAGTCACATGAAATCTAGTCTTCGTATCAAGTGTTATAAATGTCCAAATTTCAATATTCTGGATGAGGAATCAATCACAAAACATTCCCGAGTCGAAAAACAACTGAGCCTTAACTTGGAACTTGCTGGAACTCTTAACCAGAATATCGAAAATTGACTGTTATTCTCAGGTCTAGTAGAAAAATATATTAAAGATATGTTGACAAATCTGTCTTATTTGCAGAAAAACTAGTTTGCCAAAGAATACCATTTATAGAGTTTTCCTACACATTTTAACTTTACTCTTGTTTTTGATATTTTATTTACACTTAATTACAAATATTAGATGATGCAGACAGTATGAAAAGACTATATGTAGCTTTGGGAATTTTTAAATTAATTAAAAGATTAGTTTTACTTTGAAATTTTAGAGTGTTCATCCAACATTTTCAATGATAACCTTATGTCTGGTATAGTGAAAATTATTCAGATATGAACTGTGATGAATTTTGATTGTAAAATATATAAAAGGGGGACTGTATTGGTTTCTTTGACATTCTTTTATAATATTAGCCAGCCATCAATAAATGAAAGCTATGCCTCATACTAATCAAGTTAAATTGGTTCATGAAGACATGGCAAACCAACTTTTTGGAGCTAGTATAGATAGAGTCCTGGCATTTTGCCAGCAAGGCAATATTTTTTTATCTGTTGTAGACTTTCATTTATACCAGCCTTATGTGAGAGGTAGAATTAAAGCTACTGGAGATAGATAAAGCTTGCATTTTACAAAGAATGATCAAAGAAATCAATACAAATCCTATAATAATAATAATGATAATGATGTAATTGTATATCCATATATAACCAATGGTTACTGTGTAACTGACAGTGTAATCAGCAATGACATGTACTAGTTAAAGAAACAAAAGAGCAACCATTACTTCCCAGCCAAACAAAAACAGCTTATATATATATGTATATGTATACGACTCTATTTGATATTTAAACCATTAACTCGTGCACAAAACAAGTTGCATAAGATGGAAAACTAATATTGTGTAAGTCTGTGTGTGGTGTCATGGATAGCTTGAGAGATTTTATCTAGTAGCAGATTGTAACTACAGATATTTTATATGATATGAAGTATGTGCAAATAAATGAACATTCTTGATCTCTCTAATTGGTAGTTTGAAAAACAGAGTGAGAAATAATTTCGTGGACATATTGTTTAGACATGTAAGAACTTGTTTCTTTTCTTTTTGCTTTATGTTCAACCATATTTTGAAAGAAAATTTTGCTTCCAAAAGTAATTATATCTTCCATGTGCAGTGATTGTAAATGTGTCCCCCAGTTTCTGCCCCTAAAGAAAGTTAAGTGACGCAGCAACATCTATTACTGAGGTCAGGAATGAGTACTATTGTCGTGTACAGATTAACGAAGTACATCATAGGTTACTGAATACATGAATGGAACTTAGAAATTTTGGTTCTCCTCACTTAGAAAAAAAATTAAGTGATGACACCAAGAATCAAACTTGGTACCTTCTGCACCAAAGAACTATTAAAATGCCAACCCTAACCCCTAGACCACAAAGCAAATTTGGTTGGTCTCATTTTTTAGTCATATTCAAACGATGTATTACCAGCATGTGCACATAAATATTTACTATTAATAGTTAAATTTATGCTATCGTAGGGTATGACTTCTAGCCGATTACTCCAAATTTGAATTTGAATAGAATTCCCCTGACAATTCCAGTACACAATGATACAACCGAGGAATGGCATGAAAGGTTGTATTAATCAATATATCTCTTAACCACCTGAGCAGTGTTTCCCTGTGTAAGAGTAAGTGTCATTCTCTTGAGAAAAGCATCCCTTGTTTTAGTTGTATCTATATTAATTTGTCATTAATTTGTCATGCACAACTGTTAAACAAAAATAATACTACTCCCATTTCAGGCCTTGTCTGAAATATGAATAAATCATGTCCAAGTAAATTTAAATGGTTGATTATCTTGATTATTCAAGGAGGCCATATAGCCAGGGAGACCCTTTATATAGTAGGGTGGGGGTGCTTGGAAGTTTTGAAAATGACCAATGAAAGGTGGCAGTGTAGCTTATGATCTTTACTCCTAAAATGTAGTAATAATTGACGTTAACTGTTATGATAACCCAGGTGTCTCATTCCCTGAAAAACACTTGAAAAAGTGGTACTGGCTTATAGTGCAAACAATTATTCCGTGAAACACTAATATTATTAAATAGTACAAGTAGTGCTAATTAAACATTAGTCCAGATGATGGCTTCTCCTTTGACTGCTTGGCTTTTGTTGCTTTCCCCTCACTTCTCATCACCTCTAGTATCATGGGTTTGATTCCTGAACTTCACAATAGAGCAACTTTTTCAGCAGCCATGTTAGATGGCAGGAACAATACAATCGTTTTACATGAGAAATAACTCAATTCCCAAGAGCAAAGGGTTTTTAATGTTCTGCCATCTAACCACAGGCAGTCCAAGCTGTATTATATTGGTTGCAACATGTGATGGTGCAAAACCGCTATTAAGTATCCTTGGTTTTCATCACTCCACACACTCACTGAATTCCAATTCAGACTGAGGTGCATATAAGGTCATAGAAGCTTGTGAATTACTTTATTTTTGGGCATGAATTGTGATCAAACCCCTACCCTCCCCCAATCAAACTACAGTGTATCAAAGCATACTCGCAAAGTTTTCCAGTCTTTCGACCAATATTTATTTGTTTAATTCTTAACATTGATAACTCAACATACCTAAACTCAGCATTATGATTAATTCATCTCATAAAAATAAAATTGAGATAAATAATCTGGAGTCCTCAGTAATTCAGACATAATTTCATATTTAGTCCTCTAAGGGAACATTCATTATTTATGGGAGGGTAGGGTGGTTTTTCTCAATTTAAAAAATGGATAATTTTGACCCCTCCCCCTCCCCCACATACACATGTATGTAACTCGGTCTTCTCCTTAGAGTGAATTTTGAACCTAATTCTCTCACCAATAACCAGTGGTGGATCCAGGGGGGTCGAAGGGGTCCATGGAACCCCCCTTGAAGGTTTGATCTTTAATGTAATAGAAATGTCTTGCACAAATTTTAATAAAAAAATATTTATTAGTTTTGGGTTAGGTCATGTTATTATAGCTTGGTCCGTTACTAGGTGATAGAGCCAATTTTTTTGTCAAACATTGACTAAACAAAAGGGAATTATGCACAGTTTTAAGAAACGGAATCCCCCTTTGAAAAATTCTGGATCTGCCACTGATAACCCCTCCAATAAATGAATGAATACTTCCTTATCAATAATTTTTATAAATATCAATGTTGGTCAATTCTAGAGAAGCAGCTTTGAACCCCTAGTAAATAGAGGAATGTCGCAAAGATTATTTTAAACTATAATACTACATTAGAATCAAATGCACTGATGGTAAGTCAGTATAAACAGTCCTTCCTTACTGTTATTAATAGGTCAATAGAATGTTCTTTTGAATATTTAACTTATATATATTTTTCATTCATCCTTACATGCTTACGTTCCACAGTCACTAGTCAAGACACATCATGCATAAGTTTCAAATGGTCATCCAAATGTGTACATTGCAATCTTGATTAAAGAGTCAATTCACAAAAAAAAATGGATGACAGCATGTTGGGGAGCACCAATTATTGGTGGTAATAACAAAGGAGAAATCTGACACAATAATGATGATATATAATCAAAGGGTTTGTGCATAATCAGTGAACCAAGGTGTGGAATGTAGTCAGTCTGTTAATGAATATAGTTTTATTACTGTACTTAAGGACCGACAGATGCAATTTATAATTTAATCTTGATTGAGATTTAAGAAATCTCTTAGAAACGTCTTTGCACTATGGGGATTCCCTTTAAAAGTCAAGAATATCAAGAAACAATTGAGCAGCTTTGGGTTTGCAAGGAATTCAAGACAGGAAGGTATGAATCTTTAAAAAGACCTGCTTTGCTGATTTGAAAATAAGGCCTTACTGTATGAGGGGAAAATAAGATGAAAGGAAAAATGAGAAAGGAGGGAAAAAAGAAATGAAAGAAAAATGAAGTAAAGAAAGATAGATGATAAAACCTAAGGCATTGAATTCCAGTTTTCCATCTAGAAGCTTGATTGCCTAATAATTAACTGGATCCCTGTCTTAGGGATTATCTGCTTTAGCCGATAGGAAATTATATGCAATCAATATCTAATTTAAAATGATTTCCCAAATCTGAGGAATATGGTTACAGGTAATTGTAATATTTGTTGAACATCTTATATGAACATGTTATTCCATTTCGAGCTTCAAGAAGTATTTTGGATAGTCCTACATCTATTCTTTTTTTAATTCTGAAAGCTGTCAAACTCCAGTCCTTAATACATGTTAGTTATCTGTATATATATATATATGAGTTTCATAATATGTAATAATAATATCAAATAACAATAATATTTATTACATATGCATTAAAAATATTGGATAAATCAGAATTTTTTTGAAACACTTATGTTCTGTACTATTTCTCTTGATACCTGGAAATAAACTGATGCCCTTACAAGCAAGAATGGTGATATTTTAGAACAACTTCTATCAGAAACAGGGTGTCCATAAGATCTTATAAACACCTTGACTTTTTTCCTACTACATTAGGTAGTAATTAATGTGAAAAACTTGCAGATGGTTTTTAGCAGATGATGATAATTTTCCTTTATCATTACTGTTTCATTAGAAACACCAACGCAGCTCACACTAGTTTTTAGCTAGTTATATCTTCTCGATGGTATATTTAGTTTAATACAAATTTGCAATCCACAGGAAGAACTATTATTTTAATCTAAACACAAGCTTTTATAGTTTATTTTAAATAATTATCCTAAGATATGCATTTCCTAACCAAACATCTTTTTATTGCCCTTTTCACCTTTAGAATTATTTACTTTGCAAAAATCTCACATCGCCATTCAGCTTATGACCATACTTCCTTGAGCACTGGTTATTTTAGTCCTTAAGGAAGCTTTAAGGTTTCTGGTAGGAGTTTTGGCCTCACCATGCACTGGATATATTGGCAACCCTTCCTGTGGCTGCTGTTTTGCTTGTAGCATCATTTATTTGAAAGCAACTATTAAATACTTTAATATTAGCTTAATATATTACTTAGTTTCTTGTACTTTAAGACAGAATGGCATCAAACCTTTCTTAGTTTTGCCACCTCGTAGTCTCAGATCAAGCCAATGTTGCTTGTTTGGTATAGTCTTGTCGTTTAAGACATCAATCTCGTAACTGTCAATATCCACCCCTGAAAATGATGACAGGACAGAGCTGCTACTGACAGCACTGATGTTGGACTCCAGTTCCACATCAAGTTCATCCATCTGTTTCTTCTTTCTGGGTTGTAACATGAGTAGTCGTGTTGCACCGTCAAGGTGATGGAATGTTTCTAGTCCTAAGAGGTGGGATTGCATCTCTGCGGACAAGCCACTAGAATCAGAGGAGATCCAACATTTGATGTAGTTGAAATCCAATTGCATTTGCTGTGCTCCATAAAAGCTGGAATAGAAATGAAAATTGATTTATATGAAAACATGAAATATCGCAATTAATTTTGAGAAGAAATAATCTTAGTTATTAAAACGTCTGTGTTCATTGGCTGCTGATCATCTGGATGATTGTGTTTTCTCAGGCTTTACATTCCTATGCTTAGTGCTGTCTTATCAACCTTATTACAACCTGCCAAGATTGGGTGTATTTTTCCATTCCTCAATCAACAACAAAAACATTTCAATGTATCTTATTACTAACAAAAACATACCACTCAAGAGAATGACATATTGATACATTTAACGAAAGAACTGCAGGAAATAATGAATAATAATAATAATGATGATGATGATGATGCAGGTGGTGATGTTGATGATGATAATGATGATGATGATGATAATGATGATGGTGGTGGTGGTAAATGATGGTGATTGGTTTAAATATTGATCGTAAATAACTTAATATGACTGACAATCGTTTAGTTATCAACATACTAACACTATAGTGAGTGAGTGAGTGAGTAACATTTTTGCAAATTCAAACCCCTCACAATAACTCGTCCTCATGCTATGAGTATCCCACGAATTAAAAATGATTTTCTTAGTTATACTTACCTGAAAATAATTTCCTCTTTCAAGATGTACGCACTCCATGCTTCCATCATGATTGTGGTCGTCAAGGCCAATAGCTTCAGCTGTGAGTCCATGGGAAGGAGTGAAGCTCCAATAATTACTGGCTCTAAGATCTGAGTAATGCTATGCTCAACGTAGGAATTAGGTTGACAGGGTATTCCTGTGGAAATTCAAGGGTTTTGCCATAAGATGAGACTTTTTGCTTTTTACATTTGAATTTAGAGATTTTTCTGTCATAATAATAGAACTATATTAATATAACAATAAAACAAAGATGATACTGAAGAATAGCACTGTTTAGTAAGTAATAGTAAGTTGCTACCACTCAACCAGAACATTCATCATACAAAGACAAATACACAAGAGACCATTTGTGTCCATTGTTTAATAACATAATATAATGTTCTGGTTGAGTGCTAGCAACTTTAGTCACTAAATAGCTACTATTTGTCAGTATCAACTTTGTTTTTATCTCATGGTTTACTTTCAAGAGAAATAGCTTAAGAGATGTTTGCCTGGACAAGTAACAATGATTTTGGACAGATATCATACACTGCAATGCCATTATCTTGGAATTAAAAATTATAATACCTGATTGTCTGCTTTTCTTCCATACTTTTCCTACTGGCATAGCTTCCTGGAAGAACTCACTACTCATCTTTCTCAAGTCATCTTCAAACAGCTGATTATATTCGGTGATTAAATGCTGAAGGAAAAGAACAGAATGTAAGATAACCACTGAATAAATAATGTCTTCCATAGTGCAACCACTAGGATTGTCAAAGAGGCAAACATAGTTTGCTTAAATATAGCAACATTAGTGCTTACTGCATGGATGCAAATTAAACCTGCAGTGCCCAGCTGTACTAAGGGTGGATAGCACTATCCAATGGATAAATCCTTACCGATAATTGGATAAATCCATTGGATAATGGCATCAAATTATTCACTGAATAAAGATTTATCTATCGGATAATGCTATCCACCCCTTCCACAAATGGGCCAGGGGTAAAATATCTCATTTTGCTAACATTTCGAAGATTTAGTTGTATCCCCAAAACTGAAGAAAGTTTTAAAGAACTTCCCATTTTCTTACACACAACACTGATTTTTTTCTCTCTGATCCCACTCCCCTCCAGAATTTGGATATTTTATGGAACTAGACATTGAGTTTCCCCCATGAACATTTATTTAATAATAATTATATATAAATTACCTTAATTTTACTCAAAATCTCTTGCAATTCTTCTAACTGTACTGGTAGTAGACCCCATGAGTAGTTTCCACCCTGTCCGACACAGAGCGGCCTGATCTTATCCACAGTCATACTCAATACTCTAACCAGTATCGGCAAGTCCCAGTGAAGAAGCATGAAGAATGGACTTAGTGTCCAGCCTGAGAGAAAGTGGTACAGTTTTGTTTCCAACCAGTATTGAGTAAAACTTAGTATGGCCTGCATGCGACTAAGAATTGGTAGCACTGAACAGCTTAAGTCTTTAAACATGTAGATAGTACAGTTGTCGTTTGATCCTGTATAATGAGTTGTCCATTTCTGTGCTGCCTCAAAAATGCTCATCATTGGGTGTAACAGGTTGATGATGGCTTCGACTGTCTTGGTTGATGGAGAACAATCATCTGGTTTGCTTGAGCAGGTGCATTTGTCCTTTTGTGCTATGCTTATGAGATCACAGAAACCTAAAGAAAAACAAAAATGATTGGCCTATTAGGATAGATGTATTTCCATCATCACCAGCATCATCTTAATCATCATCATTATCACCAGCACCAACATGATCACCATCATTATCAATATTACCGTCAACACAACCATTGTTACCAACAGCCTCAGCACCAACTTCATTGTTGCCATCATCATCACCACCACCATCATCATCATCACAACCATCATTATCACCAAGTCAATAGCACCATTATCATTATCACCATCATCATCATCGCAACCATTATTATCACCAAGTCAATAGCACCATTATCATTATCACCATCATCATCATCGCAACCATTATTATCACCAAGTCAATAGCACCATTATCATTATCACCATCATCATCATTACAACCATCATTATCACAAACATGGAGCTTTGTGGTCTAGTTTCAGTACAAACATCATACCTTATATGGAGTTGTTTGTACCCAATCTAGACCACAATGCACACTGTTTATCAAACTCAGAAGCAGATAGAATACATGTAGATCCATACCTTGATCCCAGCTAGACATTGCACCAATACAAAGGATATATCTGCTAACTAACTGAAGTGCCTTGGATCCATCAGGTGGAAGAGATTCTACAAACAAAACAAAAACAATATATTATAATATTATCATCTATTGGAATAAAATAGTGTTTTTATTGGAGTAAAATATTGTTTTTATTGAAGTAAAATATATGTATTAATTTGAAAAAAGGCTACGATACTATCAACAATAAAAAATGTCATCACGACATTGCAACTCTTCCTAACGTATATTGTATCTATGACATCATCAATACTGACATGATCACTTACACATCTATGACATCAACTCTACCAAGTATGTAGTAGTAGCCAATCAGAATGCAGGGTTTATAATAATCGATTAGAGTTTATATTTCAAATATATTATTAGCATTTAAATCATTGGCCTACTATCTGTGAAAAATGCATTATTATTATTATTATTATAAATAATTAATATATTATTAATATCTATAAAATAATGTGATACCAAACTATAAGACAGTCTTCCTATCAGGTTTCAGCTATTCAGGTGCAACAGTGACTGATGGCAAATATCCGATCTCAATAAATTATTGCACATGTTCCTGAAGTTAATAATCCTTTTCAACTGATATTCTGTCAATTCAGAATCATTCATTTGACATGTAAAATGAAACTACCCATTCAAAAATAGTTTTTAACCAAACAGTTTTACATTTGTCTGACCACAGTGGTACGTGCTTTGACATGTGTCCTGATGAAAACTCTAATTTCTTTTGGTTAAACCTGCATATGTCTTGAAAAAATACTTAAGTGAATTCAAATGATAAATGAATCAGGATGGCTGTGGATGGCTTGTTGTTTCTGGTTGAAGACCATAATTAATCTTCAATGATATCTTGTGTGGTAGCTTTTATTGATCTTCAAAAAAAATAACAGTGAATTTTTACAACTGTTATAAGAAGCCATAAATAAAAAATAAGATTTAACAGTGGCATTTTCAGAGTGGTTCTTCATCCACTAATTTCTAATTTGAATTTAGAAGCTCCTTTACTTCCCAGTTCACATGTTTATTGCAGAAGGTAAAATTTGAAATTATATGAATCAAATGTGTCCTTTTCTTCCATCAGTAATGTAACAGCACAACACTACACTCTAGAATAGTAATGATGTATCCTTTGCATAAAACTGAAAAAATCTACTTTATGAGAAGTCTGAGAGCACGAATACTATTTTTTGTTGATAAAAACCTCAAACCAATGATTAGCTTGAAGTAAAAGATTGATTTTTTGTGGTTACATTTTAATCTAAATTTTCAAGCTTGACTTCGATGGACAGACTTTAAGGTAATAAATGTTATTTGTGAATACTCTAATTAAACTCAACTTCACTATTTTGATTATGAAACTATACATGGCAATATTATGACAATGTTATGACACTTAAAATAATAGTAGGCCTTATTGGTGTCGATGTTTTTCCATCACAGACAAACATGTTATTCCTTAGAGATAAGATTCATTTCAGTTTTATGTGTATTCATGCGTCTTCTCATGCGCAACCTTTAAACAAAGAAATGATACTCTAGGGAATAACTAATGATCTAAAATGGGAAAACATTGCACCAAGGTGAATGAAGTGTATTGTAATTGGAACTTTTTGTCTCATCCCACAGTAATGGAATTCTATAACAGCGATGGAGGAGTACTGCATTTAGCTCTCACCTGTGACGTCTCAGGTTTGATTCCTGGACTCAGAAGAATCACACGTGAACAGAGATCTTCTTTAGGCTCTCTGGTTTTGACAAGACCAACATGCCTATCACATTCAGTTTGTTTATTAATTGATGATGCTCTGAGTTGGATTTCAGAGGTTGTTTCAGTGTTCAATAAAGCTTGGTTTTTGGTTAATCCACAGGCTATTTTAGCAGCTGAGCAATTATCGATCAATCATGATCTAAGAACAGCCATGAAGAGCCTTCTATGTTTAATCAGGCAATATTGACAATAACCAACCATGGTCAACAATGATCCATTGATGGCACTTGATTGATAGCTCAACCATGGTTGATCAATTTGTGTTCAGCTGCTAAGAACAGCCTACTTTATTCAATCATCATTCTTTCTCCTGACAGCGTAATATTCACATTAGCCTAAGGCCTTGTTCACTACAGCATGACGAGCATGAGCAATAACTTTATTTTTTATTTGAAAAATATCTGTAAACCATTTCTTTGTTAACGTATTTCCTTGCATATTTTTTCTTTTACAATCGAATCTCTTCAAGCGTGAACACATAGAAGTCATTAATGACTTTATTTTTGGATTCTTGATTTTTATTATTCAATTCAAACATTCATTATTGAAAACGAATCTTCAAAGCCTGGCATATACGAAAGCCAAGCAAATAAATTACAACTAAAATGCAAAAACAACTTTTTGCACAAGGAATATGTAATATTAATGACTTACTTTCTGTTATTGCTATAAACAAGATGCTACAAGCCAAGTTAAATCAAACTTTCAAATGATTATTATTTTTTGAATATTAAAGATTTGTTTTCATTAATGAATGTTCGAATCGAATAATAAAATCAAAAATCCAAAAATAAAGTCATTAATGACCTCTATGTGTTCATGCTTGAGGTGGTTTAACTGTATAATCAGACTGTCAGGACCATAAAAGGTATGATAGAAGCCTGTTGCTGGGATATAAGATTTTTACAGAACAATCTTCAAGATAAATGTCTATTAATTAATCTATTTGCTGTAAGTTTAAAGGTGATTGGCAAATATGCCAAAACAAGCCACTCCAAAACTAAATATGTCGGTATTACATGCTATGTTTAGGACGCTGGCTCACCAATTGTTCATCTAAAAACAGTTTAATTTTTAAGGTAAAAGTGCAATTATTTTAACAATCATCAGACTAAAAGCATTATATTTACTGGTAGATCTTAACTAAAATAGCAACCAATTTTTATCCAAATAAAAACAAATATTTGTCAACAATGAAGGTTAGTATTATGCTTTTTGTTATAATGAAGGATTTCCAATTTTCTAAAATATCCCAACAACAACAACAAATCTAAATGGCACTCATCCAAAGAACTTATGTTTTTAATTTAAAAAAAAAAATTCATAAAAAAAGACAGGCATTATTTCGAGGTTTTATTTTTGCTTAAAAATATACCTCAAATCTGCAAGAAAAATTTGAGCATCTTTCAAGATTAGTCTAGTGTTTAAAATGTAGTTAGGTTTCTGGTTTCAAAAATTTCTATTTCCATGGAATTTCAATTTGAGAAAGTATGAAAAAAGCCTGAAGCCTGGTATTCACTTGTGATCAATTCAGAGTCAGAGTCAGAGTTGGAGTTGGATTAGAAATGGAAAGTGTTGCTGAGTTCAGGCATCAAGCCTAAGACCCCAGAAGAAAGCACACTACCACTACGCCAACTTAGATTACCAAAAACAATATTCTTTATATTCAATACCAAACTCTACTATCAAAATATAAAGCTATGAAAATTATGAATGAATAAATCCAAAACTGATAAATATATTTAAATCAGTTTCAATGTACAACAATTCCTGGAAATTATCCTTCAAATATGCTACTTTCAACCTATCAGTTTTTAGAGAGGTAAAGAAGAGGTCTACCGTAGCGTTTGTTTCCAGGTTCCAGTGATACAAAATGTCACCATATCTCAAGGAAATGAGTAGATAATGATGATGATGATAATAATAATAATAATAATAATAATAATGATAATAATATTTGAACTAATCATTCCCCTAAACCACAATACATGACATGCACCACTAGTAAAAAACCTATACATCAAACTGGCAATATTTAAGGTATCACACAAGGACGTCTTTTTTTCTCAACAATGTAAACAAAAACAATTTCAGCAGAGTTTTCTTTCCATTAAGTAGACTTTCAGAGATACAACTGATTTTAAGTTGAAAGTTTTTACAAATTAGATAGTTCCACTCGACCTCAGACCTTATGTCAACAGTAGTAATTGCTCAAATATAAGTCTTAGATAGCTATCCTATGAGTGTTTTACTGGATTCCATCTGACTTGTCTTCCTGACATACGATGTTAGCAAACAGACTTTTAAATACCATAGTAAAACCCCCAAAAGTATATGTATATAGTTCATAATCCATATATATGTTATCCAAAGAGGTTAAAAACAAAAAGAAAGATGGGAAAAAAGAATATTATTAAATAAAGGTAATTTCTAACTACTATAATATAAATATGAGATATTTGGTTGACTTAGGGTATTTTCCTTGGCAACCAAATTTCTCCCATAGCAACAAGGAAGTATGATAACAATACCTGACAATTGGAGTGACTCCAGGCCCCTAACGACAGACATTATCGTATCGTCTGACCAGAGGGGAAGTGCTCCATGCGTACCCTTGTAATTCCTTTCCCATCCAAGTACTTCCATCATTTGGCATATCACTATGCTATAGCTAGACCAGAATATGTCCATATAAAGGGCAGACACTTGTGCTTTACTGTCCATGTCAATTGAATGATGCCATTGCACCCGCTTGCTTAGCCGTGGTGACACAGACCCAGTGGAGTGCTTCAAGATGCTGTGACCAGCCTCTGGTTCGTTATTATGAGCAGGATTAGTACCCTCACCTATTTGGTCTTGTGTGTCCTCATTGTCTGTGTGATAAAGGCCTTTTAGTGGAAGGCTCTTATGCATGTGTAGCTTTTTGTCTATTCCATGCGTTGACATGAGAGAGTTAGATGTAGCTAGCTTGGAAATCAGTTCAGTTATAAATTGATATTCAATTGATTCAAATGAGACGAGAGGTGAATTTGGATCTAATTTAAGCTGGGGGACATGATTTTTGCTTCTAACGGTCACAACTCCACTGCCTTGGTCTAGCTTTTTGTGATCAGTGCTCACAGTATTCAAATCTTTCCATTCGAGCTTTCGAACAAGGTCACTCTTAAGATTTCCACTAATCTCTTGGCGCTGATGTACAAAGCTCAAAACATGACCTCCTAAAACGCGAGCCCGTCTTTTTGCCGTGCCTTGGAAAAGTTTACCAAGGGTCACTGGATAAACATTACTTGAGGAAATCTGTCTTACCGTCGCACAGAAGCCAAACAGTTTACACAATGTTGAATCAGAAAACGAACTTGCAGAACTCAGTTTAAACAGGACGTCGTTCTCATTCAAAACACTCCGGCTATATTCCAAGAGGCGATTTAAATCCTCAATGGCGGACGAGATATCTTTTAGGAGTCCGTCTGACAGTTGCCACTGCCGAAAGCAAGCGATGTCTAATGCATAACCTAAAATAGTCGAAATCAAAGTCGTAAAACGACTCATCACTCTTAGTAGAGCCTTGTGAACCCACTCTAAGTCACTCTGTAGCTTAGGGGAAGTATATTTTACTGTGGTCTCGGATGAGCAGCGTTCAGTGAACAGCGACCAGAACGTGAGATGGTCTTTCGCAGTCAAGCACAGGTCGTGGAAACGATGACCATTGAACAAGAAATCCCTTTCTAGCTCCGTTCCTTTCTCTTTTAAATCTTTGTAGTAACTAAGATAATTCTCCATAATATTTTCTAGCTCGCTGACAAATTCAAGGGAACCTTTAAGTCTCAATAAACAATCCCTCACCAATGTTAGTCCAAGTCTTTCTTCTATTCTTTTTTCAATTTGCTTGACACTTGAATTCATGCGAGTACCCATCTCAAAATGACCGAAGTACTTTCTCCCTCGCTGCTGGCTAGAACACAAGCAAATTTCTCCACTGATGGTTTTGAAAGTCTCCTTTAAAACTGGCATGCTTTCCTCAATATCCATGGCTAAAATCGTTTGAGAAGCGTCTCTTTGAGAGCCGACTTCGTCGTTGGCTTGAGCACCAGCTGTAGAAATATGGCGATCGCTCAACGTCGACAAGCGAGCCTTTGAGTGCTTGCTACCTTTCTCTCTCTCATCCATTCCCTTTTTTCTGAATTAAACTGCACATATTTGATGACAATTTAGCTTAGGGAAAAAAGAAAGCTTGCCTAAAGACAAATAAAAGGTCTGAATTACGATCGAGCATAGGTCCTTCATAGTTTTCCTCCTGTTGGTGTTTTTATATGAGTAAGTGGTCTTCATTGCTCACGCGCAGCGCGCGCGCCGGAAATCGAAGTGGGAAATGAGACTACTTTCAAATGTTAATGTATTCCAGCTAACTTTCTTTTTATAGATCAGAACAAAGACTTGCCCTGAAATGTTTACCATCTGCTAAAACCGCTTTCTTTACCTGTTTGTTTGGGGTACTGATATATACGTATATAGCGACGATAGCGACATATAAAAAATATCTGACTTCGCCATTTTTTTTGTGCGGGAAATGGGATTCTATATACGCTGTTTTGGAAATGGTAAATGGTTGGACATTGTTAACTATAAACTATATCTTTGAAAACCAATAGATTTTCTTTCTGAAATCATAATATATTAATGTACATTTTATGGTGTTGTGATCTATTTTCTGAGGGAGGGGTACGTATATTTTCGCTCCGTAAAAAGGTTTTACCATTTAAAAGTATAAGTTATCCAGATTATATTATATTTTTTTCATATTTTTTTATATGATTTCGTTTCCCCCGAAAACAATTCCTTGCATGAAAGTTGGGACATGTTAGATATTAGTAATGATGAAAAGGTAAATTATACACCGTGAAAAGATGACAAAACTTACTGACGTTTCGGACGCTAGTCCTTCGTCGGAGTAAAAGAGATATTGTGCATTGAAATGAATTATGCTAAAAGCTGTGAGAATAAACAGCAGAAAGGACGTTTGCACTTTAACATGCAGTCACGTACTACTACTTTCGACGGTTTCATTCTTCCGCTATGATTCCATCTATTTTCTGGCGAAGAAAACATTTCCCACTAGCGCGTATGGCTGATTTTGAACGTTGTCAGGTAATGAGGGGATATAAGAATCACGTTTCACGGGAAATAAAACGGTAAAATCACGTTTCACGAAATAACGATAATTGCCATTTAACGTTTTCCTTAAAAAGAATAGAAAAAGAATAACAACAGTCAAATCATGTCTCACGAAATTTTCAAAATAGGAACTTTACGTTTCACAAATAACCCTTTGTATCTTCAAAACCAGTCCAGTTCATCGTTTTTCGAATTTTGAAATCATGAGATTTCTAAAGAACGCGGATATAGCTTAAATTACAGTTGTTCTCAATTTTTTATCTACGCCACCTCGACGTACATCTTCAAAGGCTCCATAAGTTATGTCCCACTATTATAAGCATGTCATCTGATTGTAACAATTCTGAAAGGGTATGACCGGCATACACTAGATAATGTGTCGTAAAATCGAGGTTTGATCGCAGGTCAGACGTGACTCGATCAGAATGCGGGATGAACATTGTCTTTGTTAAAGTTGTCATGTTTTGGACAAAAGTAAGTGTTTTATCCATAACATTCGTGTTTATTTACTAGTAGCGTAGGCAACTACAAATCTAATGAATATGATCGCAAACCTTCTCTCTTGTGAAAGAAATTTAAAACCTTACCCCCAGACCACCGGGACAAGGCTGAAAATTTAATATTCATGTAGTATTGGATTTAGCACTTTACCCCAGGTCCACTGGGAAATGTTCTTGATAAAGGAGAAGTTTCCTTTGGATCGATAATCTTTCTATGTGAGATTCGTTGGTCATTTAAACGGAAATTTCCAATCCTGCACCTTTTAGTTATAGATGCAGTAATTGAAATTCATGCATGACTCTCAATTGCGCATTTAACTAAATCACGCCTCACACACACTTTCATACACGCACAACTCAAAAATATTGCATCTCAGACGAATATATCAACTCGCAACTCAAACGCGCAACCCCTAAACAAACTGGTAAACACCTCTCACGAACGTACTCCTCTCGCAACTCCAGAAAGTGTATTTTTACCCATTGTGCATTGCATCCTTCAATATCATCCTAAATGGCGCACATACTTACATAACGTATAGACATTACATAACAAATGCAAATGCATCGAGGTCACGTAGCCTTTGGTTTCTAATGTTGAAGGTTGAAATGAACCATCAAAGAGTATGTAGCAGGGGGCCAGGAAGCGGGGTTGAAAGTTCAAAATCTAGTAGACATCTCGGAAATGAGACTTAAAATGCTACTCTGACGAAAATCGCTCAATCTTGGATTAAGCTGAAACTTCCTAAGAATACTCTTTAAAGGTCCAATAATCACTGTATGAAGTGTTTTCTCGATATTCACGACGAAAGTATGATATTTTTACGATTATTTTTTGGAGTCTGTGACGTCATACAGGCCTTTAAAGAGTATTCTTAGGAAGTTTCAGCTGAATCCAAGTTTGAGCGATTTTCGTCAGAGTAGCACTTTAACAATCACGCATTTAATAACTTAATGATCTCCCACACCCCTGTTCCACTATAAGCTCAAAAAAAGCAATGATTCTATAAAAGAAAAGTCATTTATTTTGGATTATCTAGGATGAAGAGTCATTTTATAATTTATGCAGTTACTTCATATAACATCCATGTATGCTGCACTCCAGTTTCATCTATATTATAAGGATGTCCTCAATTTTGCTCTACTGTCATATTCCTACATCTTGAAGATCATCTTGGTGTACTGTATTCAACATCTGATAGCAGTTCCAACTGACATAAATACTCCAAACGTTCCTCCACCTTGTAACATAATCTTTCCAACACTAGACACAAGCTCTCGTCCTCTTAAACCATACCTAAACAAGAAAGAAATTACATATTTATTACATATAACCCCCCCCCCCCCCCCAATAAAGTACAATTGTGAATTTGATAATGATTTAATTATATATTACAGTTTTTCAACACTGTTTGTAAGGGACTGATTGCACCTGAGAGCAAGTTCTGATTTTTTTGTTTAAGGGAAAAAAACTAGAGAAAAAACCTGAACAGGAAACATAAAACCCTCCTCACACAACTCTAGAGCAAGAGCACAAGTGCAACCAGCTGGTAACTCACCTTGCACTGATTATTGCCAAAATTAGCTCAATTTGAAGTCTCCTTCTTATCTACTTCCAGGATATGCAAAAATTGATTATTGTAGCATATCCTAGAAAATACTGAGTTCTATCCATAAGCAAATTTTGAATAATCCACTTATTTTTGTGCCAGTTAGCTATTTTATTTTTAGATAGAGTAGACAGACTGGGTGGCATGGGTGACATAGTGCATTAGTGCTCATTTCTTACTGCTGTGGTAAAGGTTTGATACCTGGCTCGGGCTAGATAATATGTGAGATGAGTTTGTTCAATATATTGTTTTCTTCTGAGCCACAACAGGTTTTCTCCAGGTTCACTGGTTTTCCTCCCTATGTGAGAATGAGTGGAAATGAGCTTACTGGGAAGCCTGTGGTACATTTGGGAATGAAAAAAATATTAAGGTTGGCAAAAATTAGAAAGACAATTAGGGTCCATCGCGCAACAGGAAACACACTTATTTTTTTGTTTGGCCAAATCAGAATGCTCAAAAAATCAGCTGCAGCCAAAGCCTCTCATTCCTTGGCACTGACCAAGAGGAACATGAGCTCTGAGTATATATGGAATTGTAGAAACCTGAAATGGGATCAACTTTAAATTTTTTACACCTCCCTCCCCTCCTCTAACCCTTGTCTGTTCCCTTTTTAAGCTTTAGAAAAGTTATCAACCTTATCCTGCCCATCTATCCTTTTGTCTTCTCTCAACGTTTTCCCATCCTACTCTCCATAACCATTCCCCAGAGATTTCTATCAATAAGTCTTGACTCACTTTAGTGCTGAATATGTTCCAAACAGTGCTGCAGAACTCATTCCAACAGCAAACCCAATCATGAACCCAACTTTCACACGATCAAAACAACTTGGCTGTGGTGGTCTTTGCATTCTTCTTCACTTAATCCTCTAAAACCTCGAATGCCCTATCGTCTCCTATCGTATCCTTTTAAAAATAGCTAAAATTCAGAAAGAATTTGACTAATTTCCGAAAGATTTCAGGAAAGAAATTAACTTTCCTAAAGCACGTTGAGTTGAATATTGATTGGTAGACACCGCGGGTCAGTAAAACCTCCTGTTCAGCCGGTCAGGAAAGACTGGGCTCTAGTGACGAGGAACGTCTAGTTGTTTTTGCATTTTTAGTTTCGTTTCGTTTTGTACCGCGTTTTCCTGTTTATACCTACAAAAACAAACGGCTATTCTTCGGTGTTTTAAGCGTATTTTCAGCACTTTGAGGATGGTAAATAAGAAAAGAGTCCCAGACAGGTATGTAGACTCAATGAAATCTAGAAAACCTTGAGTTTAAGAAAGATTTTTTCGCCAAACTACCAAAGCTTTTATTTCAGCTGCTTTATTTATTTGAATCAGTGAGATTTGACTTGCAAACATTGCCATTATAGTGAAAATGTAGGCATTTTTGTTTCATTTTATACGTTTTTGAGGGACAGTACTTGATAATAAAATAAGTATTACTATATAAATAGAAAGATATAACTAGCTAAAAACTATATAAATAGGTAAAAGAGAAGGAAAAAACTACATTTGCAGTGTATATGTATAATTATTGTACATGACGTGGTAAACATGGTAAAGCTTTAATTGCTGCTTATATTTTGTTGTGGTTGGTTGTTTTATTGTTTTCACTACAGATGGAGGGATTATAAACCTTGCTCTTGGATTCCAATCGAGAATGAGAGGATAATTTCATTCAAAACACCATTGTCTAAGGTAACATTTTTCTTCATAAACATACGACATACATTTCTAAGAGAAATCTGGATTTCAAGTTTGTGATTCAGGACTCAATATAAATTTTGAAATCTGAAGTTCATTTCCCCCCAGAAATTTACTACTGGAATGGAAGGAGATGAGGGCCTAGTACATTCTGAAAGGTAAGACATCCAATTTTTATTACGAGGCATGATCTGATACTTTTGTGTTATACATACACCAGAAGGCACTATTTTATAAGGCAATCTAAGGCTGATTTTCATTTGTTATTCATACAGAATGATCATTGATTCTGTGTTATTACACTGATTGTGTCCCCTTGTTGACCAGATTATTGATATGCTAACAGAGGCCATGGAGTACCCTAAAGAGGGAGGGGGGTAGCCTAAAGATTAGAAAATATATGAGACTAGTATGGGAAAAAAGTGGGAGAGGGGGCCTAACTTAAGATTGGAAAATATAAGAGACTAGTATGGGAAAAGGGAAAAAGTAGGGGGATGTAGCCAGCCCCCCCTGTCCCACCTCCTCTGCGGCCCCTGGCTAAGCTTTTCAAATCTTACAGTAACTATGTATGTTTTAGATTCACTCCCAGTGACCTCATCAATGAATTAGATATACAAGGTCTTCATCTTGGAATGGTTCTTGACTTCACCTTCACAAAGAGATACTATGATCCAACAGTAAGTCCGACCTTAAAGAATTTGACAACTCATTTTCATTTTTGTCAACTAGCTAAATGCTAGTGGATTTTTATTTTGTTAAAACCAGCACTTATCTCTGGTTTCTATAGCGTGATGTAAATCAAACTGTCACTTTTTCCATCTAGACTCTTCCCATATGCTTACTCTTATTATAGACTACTCCAAAGCATCTTGAAAGGTTCTTGTGCAAGAGATGAGAATACCAAAATATAAAACCTTTTGTTATCATTATTTATTATTGAACTCAGGAACTCACTGAAAGGGGAATCATTTACAAGAAAATGATGTGTCCAGGGCATGAAATACCCAAAGAAGAAGATATCAAGAGGTATACATGTACCTACTACTCATTTTTTATGCTTTTACTTAATAGATCAAAAACAGTTTTCCGTGTTTGATACTCTGATCAAAACATGCGACATGTTGAGAGAATACAAGAGGAGTGTAGGAGACCACAACGTGTAGCGGATTGTTCTCCCAACATCCCAAGTCTTTTGATCAGAGTATCAAACACGGAAAACTGTTTTTGATTTGTTTTATAAAATAACAAACACGTGAAAAGTTGGAAGAAACCCAAAGCCTAAGTAAAAACTCTCCTATGTGCCGTCTTTTTCAAACTGACCAATGAGCGTGCGATAGATTAAAATCTAACAGTTGCAATACTTGCGCATGCTAAAATGACGATAGCGTGTTTTGATACTTGCATCAAACATGGTTTTCGACCAATCTTAGCACGCTTAGTATCCCAATTATTATTGTGATTCACATGCAGAATCAGCATATTTGCCTGTAAACCCAAAGAAAAACTTTAAAGGAAAGGCTTTAAAAAAACCTTATTTAACATGGAAAGTAAACTTAGCTAACTGCTAGTTTACAGTGTAGTCCACAAATTTATAAACATTACATGAAGAAATAATCAAAGAGACATTAAGCATTTTAAGAATCCCAACTGGCAAAGAGGCAAACCAGTTGGCTATTCACAAGCATGGTTGAGAAACTGAATTTGAACTAATCAGAAATTCGGACAAATACAATCTCAGCCCATGGCCACAGCAGGACTCAAACCGAGCACCACCGGATTGTGAGACTGACTCTATGACCACTCGACCATGCTGCCTCCTAAATTTCTCAGCTGTATGCCTATATACATATTATTTTTTCAGTTTTTCACACACTCTGTATTTTTATTCCCATAGGTTTGAATACGAAGTTTTCTCATTTCTTGAGAATGATAAGACTGGTAAATAAGAAATTAAGAGATTTATTATTTTTGTAAGGTAACGATCGAATATTCCACACATGAGTATGTTATATGCTTCCTGGTATGATTAATAAAAGTCATAATTTCTGTGTTTGACAGGAAAATTGGTTGGTGTTCACTGCACACATGGTGTCAATAGAACAGGCTACATGGTTTGCAGGTAATAATATTGAAGAAATAGAAAACCTGCGTGCGTGCTGTGTGCAGTTATAAAGCTTGTGGGGGTTGGCAGAACACAAGAGAAGTGTTAGGAGAAGCATGATGATAGTGGAGTGTTTCTCAACACTTCTCAAGTGTTCTGCCAATCCCCAAGTGCTTTATAACTTCACACAGCACAGCAAAGCAAGCAAGTTTTATAAAAATATAAATTACAAGAACCGTTCTTTTAGATAGGAATGACACAACTGAAAGTGTGCGCATGTGCTGTGTGCTCTTATAGAGCACACGCTAATGACCAATCAGAACGCAAGATTCATAACAGTGTTATCTTATACAGTAACGATAAAAAGGTAAATTATACATCGTGAAAAGATGAAACTGACTGACGTTTCGGACGCTACGTGTAGTCCTTCCAAGTGTTATTTTATAATGAATAATAACTTTAATATTCATTTTGTAATGTGCATATTTTATGTATATGCTTACATGCAATGTTAAGTAAATTAAAATCAAATAAATATTTAAAATATAGATAGGTAAATATTATCAATAACTAAATTGGTAGATGATGGCTAGTGGCTAACACTAGCGTGGACTGCGTCGGTGTTTCTAATGAAACAAGTTATCATAGAATTATAAGTTTAACACCGTAGTGAAAATAGAAACTGGAAACTGACGTTTCGGACGTTAGTCGCCTTCGTCGGAGTCAAAAGTTTGACTCCGACGAAGGACTAAATTGATATATCAGGTAAGGTTCAACTGGTTATAATTATAATTATGGATTTTTGTCGATGTTGCATAATTTAAATTTCATATAATTGCTTTAATTTAGAAAGATTTAGAAAAGAAACATTATAAATTGTTTTCTGGTGCTCCTAAAGAATAAATTTTATTCTTTAGGAGCACCAGAAAAACAGTATTCATTTTCCATGCATGTATTGTCATCATTAAGATCAGGTATCATGATAATTATGTCATTTTGAAATGTGTTCAATTCAATTTTTTTATTATTATAGATACTTGATTGACTGCAAAGGATACAAGCCTGAAGATGCCATAAAAGGTTGGATATAAACATTAAAATGAATGAAATTCCTGGATGTTTTGGTTATGTTGGTATTTCGTTCCTCAGCAATGATGAAATAACAGGCTAATATGTTAATACATGCATCAATCATTAATGATGAAATAACAGGCTAATATGTTAATACATGCTTCAATCATGGAATTGCCATTTATTGTCCTTCTTGAAATATGGCAATTCTGACGAAAGCTTTCACAAATATAACCGAAATTTCTCGTAGTTCCATAAAATGGTACATAAATTAGCTCCTGGTTATCTTAATGCCAAATTCGTAAATCATTCCAGCTTTAATAATTTCTCTTTGAGGGACATGAATGGACATCTAGCCCTCCCCTTTCTGTGAAGTATTTTTTTTAAAAAGGGCCTAAGCGCCTTCAAGTCCAGTTGCAAAAAGCATTTTGTCACGAACAAGGACTAAGCTTCATACTACACCCATGTAAATCGGTTACTCAAATTTTGTTTTTATTATTTATTGTATTTAATTATTGTGTAATCATATATTTATGTACTTTTACTGATAAAAGTTCCATGTATAAATAAAAGAATCTGTCTATCTATCTAAATCTATCTATCTATAGGGTTAAAACCCTAATGCATTTTCCTCTAACTTGATTTCCACTAAGAAATCCCCTTACCTAATGTTTCCATCCATGTTTCTTAGCATTCAATGATGCAAGAGGTTATCCCATAGAGAGAGAAAATTATTTAGAAGATCTCAAATCACGAAACCCTGGGTAAGTAATTTCAGGGGGGGAAATATATGTTATTTACTGGCCAGGAGGTCCGGATAGGAAAAAACTGTACCCAAGGTCTTGAATACACGGACCTTGGTCTAACGGCCTTGGTTCGTTTCAATACCAAGGGCAAAGTTTTTCCCTATTTGGTTGACTATATTTTTTCCCTGTTTTTTTTTAATTTGTTTTTGTAATTGTTTTGTTTTGTTGTTTAGCGGCAAAGGACACCGGAACGCGAGTGTGACCAAACAGCCCATCAGAACGCACAATTTTTTAGGATATCGGGCCAGAAAAAAATAAAAGTACTTAAATCTCTGCAAAGTAGTTACATTAGATTTCAAAAAGGTTTGAATCTATTATCTGATTCAAATGTTTTCTGAAAAGAACATTAATGATGATGATAGGAAGATAATGATGATGATGATTGTGGCTTTGGTAGCAGACTGATGAGACGTGGATGATGGCATTGGTCGTGCAGCTGTGGAAAATAATGGTTGTGGTGGTGTTAAAGACAAGGATCAAAAGGATGATGTTAAAATTGAAAGTGAGAATGAGTAATGGTGATGGTAAGGTTATTGATTGCTTGGTTGTGTAACCAATATTTTGTATTCCAATAAAAAATTTGATTGTATTCCTCTTTTGCAGTCATGATGTAGATTTCAAAGACTATAACAAAGAATTGTCTAGACAAGAAATGAACTCAAAGGAGATTGAACCAGATAAGCCACGTAATTATCAAGAACACAACAGAAAAAGAAGGGTCTATGAGGAAGATGACTGGGCTAATGATTATGCACCAGACTTTAGCACTCCTGGAAAATATGCATGGACTGACCGATATTATGATCAAGAACCTAGGCGCTCTTCCAGACATGCTGATCTTTCACACTTGAGGAACTCAAGGTATACAAGGCCATACTGGAACCATCACTATGATAGAAGAAATAACCACCCTCACGAAAGAAGAATAGACTATCAACGATTTGACCCTTATTATCCACGTCACTATGGTAATCATGATTCTGATCTGAGTTGGTATGAAAACGATTATCGCTGGCACAGAAATGATAGAAACTTTGATCCTCAAAGACATAGATACAGATATAAGTAATCTGGTCCCATTTTCCTCACAGGCCCTTGGTCAAAACAGGAACCCCAAAACCCTGATTCTTCTTCTCAAACCCGTCAAAAAAACACCTGCTCTGCAGGCTAGAAAGAGCAGGGATGAATATCGAAAAAGTACATTTAACCCCAGAGGGTTTGATGTGGTTCTGCTTCAATTTTTTCCTTTAAAGATACCACTAATAGATCATTGAACTTATTCAAACATATGCTGAAAGTCCTTGAACATTTTCCATTTTAATGAATTTTAAAATAAATGCAGTATCATGAAAAAAGATACTGCACATGCCAAAAAAAACCCCCAGCTTTTCCATTTTTACCCTGAAAGAGGGAGTGAATTATGATTTCAACTCCTAAAAGATATGATGATTATTCCTGCCCATCATTATATGGGAGTACCCTCCCCACCATCCCATCCCCCTTGGGGCACCAGAACATTTTACTTTTTATATAAAAATAAGATAAGGGAAAGGATACAGATGTCCTGTGGAAAAGTAGAAAACAAGCTTCTCATACGTGGGATGGGTAAAAATGCCTCTTGTTGAGAAAGAAAAGAAGAGAGACCTCTTTAGCTTCGCATGCAAATTGCCATTTCAGACCACATAACATTCCCTTGAGAATTGTTCTTTTATGACAAACATGTTGAAATATTTACAAATGAAAGAATTCACTCCCAAGAGTGACATCAAATGTGCACAACACACAACGAAGCTAAGGAGGTCTATTCCAATCCAATGTGGGAGGTACAGATATTTCCTGGAACTACACAATATACCCTTATCAGAACCTGTCCCAACCTCTTGGGAATTCCATTCTCCCTCTGTGGGGTAGGTATGGATATCTTGGATATTTCATGGAACTAAATAATATCCTCTCCAGTATCCCCTCCAATCTTAAGAAATTTCCAATCCTCTCTGTGGAGGGGTAGGTATATTGTTTGCATGGTATTATAATGTTAAATTAGGTTTTTTTAAATGAGTTTATCATAAAGTTCAGGATTTTAATGATTTCTAGATAATGGATAATGTATATATTGAAATTCATCATTCCAGAATTTGTTATTCTATGTCCTTAGTTATTGTTGCTACGTTAGACATGCTAAAATGAGAGCCTGTAATATAGAGCTTGGAACAGACACCACCTGCTCACAGCTGAAATTGTAAATGTCTGTCTTAAATAAATGCACCTAAAGGCATAATAACTCCTAGAAAACCTTCTGAATTTTAGTTTTTTTTTGTCAAACTTTTTTATTCCATTTGGAAAACTACCCATTACACAATGGTTACTGAAGCAAAACTGGATGATAATAATAACATTAATAATAAGCTTAAATAATTAACATTGAGTGGAATTGAATGGAACAAATGTATGAAACAAAATATAGACTATGCACATTTTCAAGAGCGTGTTCACATATATTATCACATTTAGTCCTATAAAAAAATCCTGTCTTGAATAAATAGTATTTTACGAGACAATCCAACATTAATTCCAGTTGTCATCATTGTACTTGTAGCTTTTGGACCGGACATTGTTTTTTTGTAATAAAGGCATGCATGTTTATTATTATTAAGTTTGAATATTTTAATCTAATAATTGATTTGGTTTTAGCATAAGAAAATAAAAATACTAGTACTACTACTACTACCCTTTGAAAACAATCCTGGATCCTCCCCTGTGAATGTTTTTAAAAGCTTGGTGTAAATATAATTCTCATTTAAAAACGTTTTGTTCAAATAAAACTGAGGGTCAATGAACGTTTTTGTAATTATGGTTAATAGTAACTGCCACTCAGGGTCTTAAAATTACTGAGAAGGCTTTGTAATCATGGCTCTGATGATCAGTTTAGAGTGAAGACTTTAAACCAGTGAAACAATCTTAATGGTTAAGATGTAATAAAAATATACGGCACATTTTTGATAAAGATAACTATATAAATGATTGAGGGGCCATTCTATATTTATTGTTTATTTTGTTTTAACAGTTTTAACTAGATATTAATTTTGTATAAATAAAATGTATCGTCTCATATGCAACTGGACATAAATATGAATGGTCCAATTACAAATATACTCCAATGCTCCCCCTTAAAAAATTTTCTTAGGTTACCCTGCATTCTCACTGCATAGGATTTTTATCAATATTAAAAGAATGAGTCAGAAAAGAAAGGAATAGAGACGAAATGGGAAATTCCAATAACTGATAACGATTATACCACACCCCCTACCTTATAAAAAAAACAAAGAAAACATTCAAAAAAAACTTTCATTCTTGCAGTAAAGACTTCTTATCAGTATTGAAAGAGGAAAATGAGAGTGACGAAATGGGAAACTCCACAGGGAGCCCGGTTCACGTGTGATTTACATGATAACGAGTCAGACTACTCCACCCTTCGAGTGTCAAGATGGCGGACGTGAGCTCAGGAGAAGACGAGCAAGATTCATTTGTCTTCTACCGCGATAGAGACAACTGGAAGGACGTAACTCCAATCCAACAAGATGACGGACAGAATCCTGTTGTATCTATTGCATATTCTGAACGATGTGAGTGATTTTAGAAGATTTAATATTAAACAACTGGGTGGTAAACCTTACCAACCAGATGGAAATTTTGCGCTAAATTTGGAAAATATTTCAGCATCTTATGCTGATTTTTTTATCAACTGCCGTTTTTTGGAGAAATATAGGTTGTTCTAGTTAAACAGTTAGGAATTAATTGAAAATTAAATCCCAAAAGCAGTGTAAAAAAATATGCTTATAGATATGACATTACCTAGTTTGTATCATAAAAGTTAAAGCAGTTATAGAACGGTTTTTGTTTGGTCGTTGCTCAAGAGCAATTTTAAATTTAAATTTTTGATTGTAATTTCTATTTAATCAAAGGATTAATTAATGATTACATTATTTATTATCATTAATAATGTCACTAATAATTTCCAATATGCTTGGTTTGCATTTCAGTCAAAGATGTTTACGACTACTTCAGAGCAATTCTTAAATCTGGCGAGATGAGTGAACGTGCTCTTGCTCTTACTGAAGATGCGATTGGTTTGAATGCTGCGAACTACACAGTATGGTGAGTTAAAGTAGAAATTATGCGTTCGGTGTGTATATAATGAAGTAGAGAAATAAGAGAAAAATATCATATGCCCTTGGTAGGATTTGAACCCACGTCTTCGGTATTCTAGTCCGATGTGTTAACCACTACACTACAAGGACCAACCACGCTGGTAACGCAACCAGAATATGAAATGTAGGGTATTCGTGAGGATCCCAGAGCGATATTTTTTCTCTATAGGTAAGTTGAACACCGTAAATGTACGCAGATAATAGACATAGTAAAGTAGAAATTATGCGTTCGGTGTGTATATAATTATGTATGGTGAGTTAATTGAGGGAGAAAATTACTCCATTTTCTTGCAACTTGCAGCACACGAAAAATGGTATAGGTGAAAAACTTGCAGTGTTCACTACTTTCCATACATCTAGTCACACTCGAAGCATTCTATTGAGGCTGCAAGGTAATTTCAAAAAACTATTCAAATTTGAGCCTGGGAGCCTTGATTGTATGCGTTGATTTGACCAGTAAACCAATGTATGGAAGGTGTATGGAGTTGCACGGTTACCATGACAAAGCCATGCACGTCTGAGCATTTTCACTGGCCACGCAGGCTTACCATGATTGGATTTAAGGATGTCATTAATTCTGTAACTTGACAGTCCAACTTCACATTCATGTAAATTCTCAATTTTTCTCTTTTGACATTCTTTCTTTGGCTGTTAATTTTACAGGCATTACCGCAGGCTGCTCTTAAGAGCATTAAGCAAAGATTTGAAAGCAGAATTATCTTATGTCAGTGAAGTGATTGAAGAACAGCCAAAGAACTACCAAGTGTGGTAAGTTAATGGATTTCTAGAGTATGAAAAATACTTAGGACTTAGTGATTAATTCTGGAAATTTTCTTGCTTTCTGCTTTGACATGCTAGTGGGGGGTCCCATTATCTTGATCCACTGATATCTTGCACTTCCTGTGAACTGATTGGACTGTAGTGGTTTTGAACTTGAGGCCATTTTCCAACTTACGTCACAAGAATTTTAATTTCAGTATAATAAAACCCTGTTGTGTCAAGCCTATTTTCTAATCCCCAGAAATTCGAAATATTAATAAAAATTATTTCCAGTAGTTTGTTGTATTGTATAATATTTAAAACTATATAATAGGAAATATGGAAATTACTATATTTCGTTAGTAACGGAGAAAAATTTATTAAGAGAAGAAGAAAAAAAGAAATCCACTGCAAAAATTGTTTTTCTTTTGATTTTCAGGTATCATAGACGCATGTTGATTGACTGGTTGAATGAAGCAAATCAAGAACTAGAATTCACTAGTTCTATTCTACGTCCTGATACCAAGAATTACCATGCCTGGCAACATCGACAGTGGGTTATCAAGAAATTTAATCTTTGGGACAGTGAATTGGAATATGTGGACAAACTATTGACAGAGGATCTCAGGAACAATTCTGCTTGGAATCAGAGATATTTTGTGCTGTCGCATCTGGGATTTACTGATGAGGTGATTCAGCAAGAAGTAAAGTAAGTATTTTTTTTACTATTTGGGTATATTTGACAAATAAAATATCAGATTGGATGATTGATTGGAAGGACAGACAGACAGACAGGTGTATTAGCCTGATTGTTATACAGGCAAATTTATTATGCACTTGTTAAATAGCGTGGGCAATATGGTCCAAGGGTGAAAATACTGTGATTCTTTTCATTAGGTAGACCGTTAAACATCAATAGAAAACTTTTTTTTACAAGGTCATAATTCTGTTATCTTTTTATGCATGTTTGTATGCTATATTTAAGTTTAAGGTTTAGATTAATGGTGCTGAAAATTATTTTTGAAAACAGAAATTAATTTCACTGATTTTTATAAGAGTGACCCAGACTCTCAATAAATTCATATCTTTCCACTTCTATCAACCAAAATATTTACCTTATTTATCAACTTATGGTTGAATCTGTCTAATGCATTTTCCTAGGTTTACCATGGAACTAATTGAAAAAGTTCCAAACAATGAAAGTGCTTGGAACTACCTCAAAGGGTAAGTCATATATTTAATCAAATTTGGCCTTCAAAGATGTTATGGTAACCATTCTTCATTAAGAAGGCAAAAAAACATTCTTTATTTTATTTTTGTAGGTAATGTATTTATTAGTTTATCTCTGATTTCTGTCCTCTTTTTGTGACACAGGGACTGCGGAGCCAGGGGTGCTGCAGCCTCCCCACTTTTTGAGCTAAAAATACAAATATAAATAAGAAGTTTTTCCTCTGAAATTTGATTTAGAATATGCTAACTTTTAAAGGGCTAGTCCCCCACTTTTCAATATGCTTCGAGGTACCCTGTGATATTATCACTAACCTACCCTTATTTTATCAGCTTGCTTTACTCAATGATTTTAGTGAATTTATAAAAGTATGACATGATAATATACATCACTGACGTTTCAGAACTGGAGCACTTTGTTGGAGTAATTTTTTATTTTTATCTTTGTTCGCTTAAGAACAGAAATGTGATACAACATTGCCTGTGCCTTTGCTTGCAAAGACCTAGAACTCCACCCTTTATTGTAACTGTCGTACAGAAATAGAAAAAAGTTCTACTTTTGCAATGTCACTGGTGTGTTGGATGCAAAGTAACAGTTGCTATGGTTTCAGTGTGCTATATTTAAGTTCAAATTTTATACAAGTGGTTTGATTCTCCATTGATAGCAACATTCCAGGTAGTGTCACATTGTGTCCATAAAGGCTAGGACACACAAAGCCACAATGCCTTTTTGCTATCTAGACAATGATGATGATGATGATGATGATGATGATATTATTAATAATCATGTGTAATTTATGTAGTGCTCATTTCCATGTAGCCCAATGGCGCTTTAAAATCATGTTATATATATTGATATAGAAGTATTGTACTATTTTTTGCTTTGCTTTATTATTATTATTTTTTTAATTCAATACATTTTTTTCTAAACATTAACCCAACACTTATTGAAGGGGTCTTTGCTTTATTAGTACAATAAATTTATAGACTTCTACATCTTAGTTGCCTAGCAACCAACCATATGGCACAAGTTCAGGAACAGAATGACAAAAAGGTTTTAATTGAAAAAGTCAAAACGTACAAGTATATTTCACTTAAAGCTCTAGTTTTTGAATGCCCGAGGGGACATATTCTTTACTCTAGAAAAGATAAAAGGTGTTAGGAAATTATTATTTTCCTCTTGAGGTTTTTGCATGCAACAAACATGACATATTAAAGTTTTTATGGTTTTCACACATTAGAAATAATAATAAAAGATTGGAATAAAAACTTAACGTTTTGGGTACATTGATGGCTGCCTTGATCAGATATATTTTCCTATCTAAGCCTCTAATTATGGAGCATTTTTTTAAGTATTGTTCGTCCTAATGAGGTTTGTTAAAATTCCCAACTAAGTGCCATTATTTCTTACTATTATTTCTAGTGTCCTTCGCAAGCAAGGCCTCAGCAATTATCCAGGACTAAAGGACACTTTAGATGAGATGTACACCAGAGGTATTGATTCTCCATATCTGATGGCAACCTTGATTGATATCTATGAAGAGGAATTAGAAAACAAGAAGGCAGAGCCTAGGACTCTAGATAAGGCAGTTGAGGTAAAGGAAATTGTAAAAAGAAGCAAACCAAAATCAAAGAAATTGGGGTTTTCATCTAGCATTTACACAATAAATTGTTTTTTCGTAACTGATAATTTATGAAGAGGGAGTAAAACCAGAGCTAGGAGAAAAACCCTGGAAATACGTGCGAAAACTAACAAGTGGCTGTAGTTTGACCTATGTGATAGCTGAATGCGATGCTTTAAGGTTTAACACGAATCCCTAGGGAGGGGGGTACTCCCATATATGGATTATACAAGGGATTATCCGCTGAACAGGATATGGTTTTTCGAGCTTCTTGTCATTAACATAGTAAATTCACTCAAGTTCCAAGTTCTTCCTGAGATTCCTGTCATATTCAGGGTTTCTACTTTCGTATTTACCGAAACTGGTTATTATGATCATCAAAAAACACAATATGCAAGCTGACATGATAATTGAAACAGCAACTCAGTGCAATTAATTATATCTTTAGTCATAAACAGGGTCTACTAGTTTGAGTTTTCCTATCATAAAGGGTACCCCTTTCAGAATCCCAGGGGAACACGTTGCCAATCAAAAGTATGAACTTACTATAAACATAACCCAGATGCATTGTGATGAGTATCATCATTAGTGAGAGTTCCTTTCAAGTTCCTTAGTTTTCCTCCCCTCATAAAATTCAGCATGAAATTATTCAAAACTCAAAAGACCATTTTTGAGTTCAAAATTACCACTGTGTTCCTTGATTACAGATTCACTCACTCAGGGTAAGCCTTGTATCAGTGTCTTAATATTTAAGAATATCAACGGTAAAGTAAAGAATGCACAACTTCAACAATACAAACACTTTGATATTCCAAATACCTTTACTGTAACACATAAATATTCTGCACAAAGTCCAGTCTAACCCTGAGCAATAATCAGGCATTATAAGACTCATAAAAAACTCACTGTTTGATATACTTAAAATAAAATTTAATTGTTGTTTATGTTATCTTTTTCAGCTGTGTCAAAAGTTGTCAACTGATGTGGATTACATTAGAAGGGAATACTGGAACTATGTGTGCAGGGATTTACAGAATCGATTCGGATGATAGACTACCAACTTCAGGAATAATTAACCATCAGATCTGTGATTGTTTTTTAAAGGAAAGTAGGGTGAAAAATAAGTGTACCTTATTTCATCTAACTCCTAACTCTTGGAATAACCTCTTATTCCAGTCCATATTTAACATATTCCACTCCCCCCTCCCAAACCCCCCCCCCCCTCTCCCAATGGGGGATAATGAAAGATCGTTGAGTAACCTTCAAATTTTTTGAGAAAATTCTTGTGAAACGCTGATTTTTGTGTGTGACAATTTGTCAACCCTACTGGGGGGACAATTTTACATTCCAAAGGGCTAGAAGGGTTTTGAGAAGGAGATGGTGAACCAAGAAATTATAATCATTATTTGCAGCAAAAAGGGGTGGTAAAAGGTTCAAATATCTTAACTTTTGATCCTAAACAATGTACAATTTATTCATGTTAAAAGTTTGTAACATGTTGTAAAATAATAATACAAAGAATATCTTTCCATTGTGTTTCCATCAAAAATAAATAAAAAATAGTGTAGGCAATGATAATAATCATTATTTTATATAATAATTATTGTTGCCGAATTTGGTTTTCGCAGAATATAATAATATTATCAAAACTTCAGCTGTTTTATCTGCTGTTCAGTGTATATGTGGATTCATGATAGCGACCTTTTGCAAATAAGGCTTAGATGCTAGTCTTTATAGATCACGTACTAGATTTCATTCTTTCAGTTGTCATAATATTCATCTGTTCTCTAATCTTTGACAATGGAAGGTATTGAAGGGTTCAGATGCAAAACCAATAAACCCACAACTATTCAATTTCCTTTGGTCTTTTAAACCTGATAAGTCATGCTCAGAAAATTTTCCATCGCTTAGCAACAGCTGTTACCATGGAGACCAAAACAGAGTACTTTCCATTTTGCGACGAATGTATTTTGTTTTGATTTGTGTGAGTCAACAACAATATTTTTCTTTTTAAAGAAAGCTAGAAAAAATGTCTGCAAATCTGTTTGTGGAAAGTGAGAATAAAATAGCGAATTTTATTTGATGCTGTTGGCGAACTATGGTATTTACAGTTCTGCTATATTCATATCTTTCTTATCGGGTATCAAGCATGTATTAACATATTTAAAAAAATATTTCGTCTACCGTCGACTCCGGATTAAAGTCAAGCATCCAGAGATCGTGAGAAGAAAATTTAATTGCTTTATACTTAGAAAATCAACACAGCGTCACACAACGTGAAATATTTTCCTCGCTTGGACAGAAGCCAGTCAAGTGGTAAATGATTTTAGCTAGCTGTTTATTCAGTTAAAAGTCGTATGTAAATAACAACCAAAGAATCCAAAATAACTTGAAAGGGGGAAATATCGACCGCCTTAATTGTTTATGTGTTCATTTGAGGTTAATGCATTTTGCACAGTGACTACGTATTTTTTCACCGTCATCATCAAGCATGTCATTCAGCTTTAAGTTATTAGTCGTAATTGGATCTAGGAATCATTTCTTAATTTCAGAGTGCGAGTATCGAAAAAAAATTTTTTTCTTGCACAGACGAAGGTTGGTTGTACTTTTAATGGTGTGCCGCAAGCAAGTTCAGGTATCTGTAATGTTGCTGTTTCGCAATTTGAAGTTGGACTAGAACTTATGCAAACATATCACAATCACCAAGTTCAAACATTGTTTACCATATCTGTTGTGACCTTTTAAAATTGAGCCCTTTTTGTTTACACCTATAATCCAAGCTGTCTATCTCAAACGGACACACCCCAAAACAGTTTGTTTTACAGCCTTTGAATTTCAAATAATGGTTTTCTGTGTGCTAAAACGCTAGGAATTAATCTATTCAATAAACAACTTTCATAAGGAGAATTATTTCTTGTTCTGTGTTGTGGGGATGTTGAAGGATGGTTAAGAATGCCCTATGGCGACTGACTACAGTATTGTTGTTGTCGTCAAGGATATCTAGAGGGCATAGGGGTAGTTTAAAATATTCATATCACATCAAATATTGCTATTATTTGACTTTTCTGACATAAGCCGCGGGGCATAGGCATCATACGTATATTGGGTTTCTAAGAAAGAAACGATTTTTAGATTATTATTTGACATTATATTCAAATCATTGGTCTTACAGTAACAAAAGTCGAATATCAGCCACTGGCAATCTGTGGAGAATGTACATTGATCCTTCAATTTGATTTAATTCCCAATAACGACATTCCAGACGAGCTTTGTCACCACAGCCCATTGTAATGAGGGAACATAAGCTTCCGGAATAAATGGAAATGTATCAAGCTACAAGATAAGATTATAATATTGCAAGATCATTGTTAGATGAATGCAAAATGTAGTATTCAAATTAATGCGATAGTCGTCATTACGGTAAAAACTGGTATTGTTGATTCGCTTGGGGGGGTCGAATTTTGTCTGCATTCAATAAGTGATTTTCAATTAAAGTCTATGAATCCAGCGAGGTCTTCTCAGAACGTATTCCTTAGTTTCTCTGTGTTTTAAAATTTTGCTCATTTGTTTTGTTTTAATACGCTTTCCTTCCGCCATATTCCTTCCAGTGACGTTTTCATCAAAATGCCTTTTATTGGAAGTTCGAGGCTAGTAAAAAAACAACCTCAGAATAACTGCAATTATGTACTTGAAAAGCCTTCCGACTTGTCTTAAAAAATATATCGCCTGTTAATGGAAGCTTCAGTTGAGTTGTATTTCTCAACAACTTACTACCAAAATCATTATTTTGGTGATGCTGAAATAATTTACGCTATAAATAGATTGAATTGTTGAAAAACAAGTCATGCACGTAAAATGAGTTTCCAACCTCGTGGACGAAGCTCGTGAGCCAGAATTTTGACAAAACCGAAAGAAAATTAATTTAACGTATCGAAACTTCCAATTCTCGTATCAAGAGATGAGAATTTCTATTATTCGGATGAAGTTTCGTAGCTTTCGCGCGCAAAAGGTAATATATTAAATTACACGTGCTAAGCACGTTTTAGGTTTACCACCTATTGTGTGAAAGTTGTCACAAAATGGCGCGAAATCTGGTTCTCTCAGAACAAAGACCTCGAATAATAATGAATATAAATAACTTGATATAGAAAATAAACTAACCACATTTCTCAGCATGTCTTTTATCAAGTCGTATTTACTGTCACACTCTCCTAAGTCTCCCGATTATTCCAAGCTGAGCTATAAGTTCTAATTTCCGTGACCAAAAATTTGCCCTTTCCGGGAAGAAAGATTCGCCACCTTTGAAAAAAATACCAGTAGTACAATATACAATCGAGTGGTTTTCCGTTAAAAATGTCGTGTTCGAAATGGAATTGGCTTACTTCCAAAAAAAAAACTTAAACCATTTGAATAAAAAAATTTAGGTACACATTGTACATAAATACACAACTAACAGGGGTGCAATTATCTCAGTATTTACATCACAATAACCAATGTCTTTCTTTGGCACTAGATCGGCGCACCTCGGAGCCAGAAGCCTTGTTATTGGCCGAGTTTGATATCCTGTTTGCTTGTAAGATAAAGAATGGTTCTCTTGTGTTCTAACTTTGACAAGCCTTCAATCGCTTGAGTTACTTTAATTATTAGCAGCGAGACCATTTGCAAAGCATGCTTTGTTACCCTTATTCTTTTGTCCGTCGCACGTTTCTGTGCTTTGTTGTAGTTTTTCATTGATGTAGTCTTAAAACGCGCCAATATATTTCTCTCGCGTTTATATATCTTAAAGTTGAGGTTCACGAATTAAAACCAGTTATTAGGCCTTTATTCCTTTTTGATGCGGCAATTAAATTTATTCGTTCGCTAAAACGCAGCTGGCTCGCTTGACGTCAAGCAGTCGAGCGAAAGCTGTGATTTAGCTTTGTTCTTGCTGCTGTTTTCCGCTCTCTTTCGTTAATTTTTTCGCCTGCTATTCATGCTGTGACTTTTCGAAAGAAGAAGCTATTTAAATGCAAACATAACTAGTTTCTTTGGTGAATATCAGAGTTAACTCTCCCCCTAAGAAAATACGCTTCGTTTGTTTACATTAACTAAGCGCTTGTAACTCTTGATCCACGCTCCGTCAAGTCAGTTCAAAATCATGCTTCAAAATTTCTTTGAATAACAATTCCTAATGACTTTGATAAGCGACATTGCCTCAAACCACTTTTAGAATCAGCTATTTATGGTTTTTAAGTCGACTGCTCATACGAGATTTTCGCTCTAATAATTTCTTCACGACTGAGGAATTCGTCAAGTTTGACAGCAGAGAAAAATTCTTGAGTGCGAAAAGTTGGAGCTCGCAAGTCAAACACAACGACTGAGTAGAAATGTCAAACCATGCTTTAATTCCTTCCATTTTACGATAAAACCGTACAAATTGTTTGCTTCTTATTTGCAATTATATATAAATAAAGCTTTTACATGCTTTTGAAACTCCTTACTTGGAATACAGAAGGAAATATAATCAGTTAATAATATTAAAAACTCTTAGAAATATTAAACCTTAACTTTATAATTTGAAACTTAACAGCAACTGCTGCTTGAAGATTAATAATAAATTTCATTGAAAAAAATCTTTATTCTACTAGATCTGTCCAGTGAACTACTTTCAAAGTAGTATATATTTCAATCTATTACTTCATTTCTTTTTTACAAACGTTTTTGAAAAGAATTACCCTGAACTTAAGAGCAGGGCTTAAAAAACATTCTTAAAATCATTTTTTGTCATTTTGGGCGAAAATTCGCAATCAACATTTTGATATTTAAAATACTTTACACTTTAAGGGGTGAAAATTCAATATCGTCTGAATATTAGCTATAATTCCAAAATTTTACAATGGTACATATTTGATAAATTAATACTCTATATAAGGAGCACAAGATTCAATTCATATTTTTTTGAAAAACCTAAACGCTTCTGTCACGCGAAAGATCGTCTGAATACAGTATTTTTTAAGGTTATTGTTGGAAATTGATTTCTATATCGTAGTACGTATGAAAAACGAGGTATATCCATTTATGAATTTAAGTAATAATAATAATAATATTTTTAGAGCTGAAATCGAAAAGCTTTTACTTTCGTTAAACATGAGGTAAAAAGTGAAAGGGACAGTAGTCGAAAACTTTTAACGATTTTAAAACGCAGCGATCAAAATAACTAAACGTGAATAAAACTGATAGTTATATATCTTCTACAACCCATATGTGGTCGTCATACTTAGTAAAAAATATACCTACTAATAAATTAATACCGCGATCGAGTTGAGGACAAACTCACTCGACAGTAAAACGATCTCGTGGCGGTAAACAAATAACACAACAACCATTTGTTCGTAAAGCCAAAAAACTGGAATATAAACTATAAATTTGCTACAAACTCTTTACATTACCCTGTGATAAGGTATTCCTAATTCATATTTATGTTCTTGGGGGTTTATTTAGCGTCTTTTTGGCGGCAAAATCCCACGCGTCGTCTTGGTGTTGGTTGGCCCTTTCGGTGGTGGTGGAGGAAGCTGCTGCTGGCCATTTCCCTGTGTCTGCTGATTTTGAGGACAATATTTAATCGTATGTGAATCATCTCCGCTTGCTTTGCAAATGGGGCAGGTATAAGCTCTAAGAATCGGGCACGTTGTCTTTCCATCGACACTTTTCAATACATGAGATGCATAGACGTCTTCGCTTTCACCGTTGTTTCTGCAGAAAACGCACACTTGGCGGTTTGCACCAGGAGCAGTGCTCCTTGTGGCCGGCTTCAAACGACGGCTCGGAGGCAACACGTTTTCTCTCCGTTTTCCAGCATTGTGCAAAATAGACGACGTACTAAACGGTTGAAATGAACCTTCACCAAACGTCATTCCATGATCAGTGAAAGAATCACAGCTCCCTGAAGACGAATTCTCAGAATCAATGCTGTCAAATCGGTCACGTCGTGACTGCACTTTCCCAACTCCGTAAGAATGGTTGGCCAAGTAGTCGAAGTCCGTGTTAGGGAGCCCAACTTTTTGCACCAAATCACTAAGCCCAAAGTAGTCATTGAACATGTTGTAGTTGGTGAACTGGTTTTTCGGAAAATCATCATTTTCTGGAGGGCAAGTTAACGACTTTATCTCCTCGTCGTCGGAGTCTAAAAAGTTACTCGGAATTAGTGTTTTCAGCATCACTTCACTCAAAGACATCTCGTATGCTGCTTCGATTCCTCCGATGTGACACTGTGAGGTGAGGTTTCTGTTTTCACTGCCAGACGTGCTCAAATGCGTAAAATATTACGGTCTAGTGCTGCCAAAGGGCAGTTTTGTGGTTGTTTTGTCAAATGCAAGGCAGCCAGTTACTCGCATGTGGATCAGCAGGGATTTTTTTTTACGACTGCAGAGTCGAGGAGGCGTGACCTATTTATTCACTCGCATGTCAAAAATCCAACCAATCACATTCTACGCTGAGATCTCCCTGACACAGACCACAAAACTATCCCAACCCAGGGTACCCTCAGTAAACTCATCACTTAACAACTTTAACAAAATTTTTGATGACGGGCAGACATTTTTTGATGGTGTTTTTATAGACGATTTTTTAATGATCGTTGTTATAATAGGTCAGAGACTTGTCGCCCTACGAAATTATTCGAGTTTATTTTAGTTGTTTTTGTTTTCTGTTCGCACCCACCCGGAGTAAAGTAGCTATTAACCGAAGCTAATTGAGTTTGACAACTACGATTCTACCGCATGTGAAACGTTCAAGGTGTCAGATTGTAGACTTATAGACGCCTTACCTTCTTATATTTATTGTTCGTACGCCAATCATATAACGGTGTTTTCAATAGTGTCTATTATGGTAATTTACTTCATACACAATACCGTTCAATCCCTTGAGAATACGATTAAAGTGTGCAAGTGCTATGTGATCGAAAATTTTTAGAGAATGACAGTCGTTTTAATTCTGTCACCATAAGCAAATTTCGTGCACTGTTCATTGCAGCGGAAATTTGTATGACTGATTTTAACCTGTAGACCAACTGCCGTGATTTTCTTTGCAGTATTAAAGCATGATTTTGTTTTGAATAGAACTTATGCACACGGCGTGAGTGGAGAATATCAAATGCCAGAACCTCGTATAAATAAATATGAAAGGTGAAAAGCTTTGACTACTTTTCTGACTGAGGACTAGGACGTTGATGGATTGATTCTAAAGCGCTAAACGTTGTAAAAAATGTCTTTCTTTTTCTCTTTTATTGTCACAAGCTCCGACGACCATTCAGTCATTCGTGAATGAAGCGTGCGCGTAACTGACTCAGTTTGTATTTGACATGTACACTTCTACGAGTTACTCCAGACTTATTTTTTGTCGTTTATAAAAGTTCTACTTTGGTGTAAGAAACTCGAGCTTCACTGTTACGCTTAACAGATGGCTTGAAGATAGTGTGGATACGAACTGAGAAGGCCATATGGCCTTAGAACAGTGTCTCGGCCACGTGGATTTAAGTGGCTGACACAAGCGATTCATATTTCATTTTTCTTGCTAACCAAAGCATTAAACCATGAAATTCGCAGCCATAAAACCATGATTTTTTAAGTTTTTTTGTCGTATACAAGCCTTAATATAAAAGCACATTCTTGGTATTTGCGTGGAAAAACTATAGTAAGACCTCCTTCTTAAAAGCTAATATTTTGGCGGCAAGATCTTGATAGAAAGGGCTTTACACACGGTACCCCCTACCGTCTATTCTTATCAGGCCATTACAGCCAGATTAACGCTGTAACTATATAAATTTACCCCTTTTAAGTATACCTACATATTATTTAATACCCCGCCATTCTTTTCGCTTCTAAAGTCGAGATCAAACACAGGATTTTCTTTCAAATTCATTTGTTTGTGAAATAAATTTATAATTTGCATAAGCACGTGGATTTAATTAAACTCATTAAAGCATGGGCTATTTTTAGTCTAATATATCATTGTCTACTTACACAACGCTTTTTGAAAAGAGTAAATTGATGACATTTGATGAACAAAATTCAGTTCGTGCAACATTTCATTAACCTTTGCTTTATCAAATTTCCCCTCGAAGTTCAGTTTCAGAACAAGTCAATAAACCTGCTTCTTTCTTTTTGCTTTTACCATACTTGCCATCAAATATTTGGGCTATTTCCCCTGCACCTATTCGGATATCGGAAAGAAGATATTTTGTACAAAAATTGAATGAGATTACATAATAGTTATGCCTCACTCTCGATTACCGAGTATTAGATATCAGGACTCTAGATTGTGCTACACCAACGACTTCGCGGTCAACGTGACCAAAGAAATTAATGAGAGCGGAAAGATATAAATCCTTGTCTTGACACTCAAGAGATATTGGGCATATTCTTTTCTTATATAGCCATGTTTTACACTTTGTTCTAGTATTTGGAGAAAAACGGAAGATTTCCTGGTTGGAGAACAAGTGTTTTTGATGTAGGATGACTCTGTAAGACCACTTTCTTACGAGCTAAAAAAAATAGTTTATGATTGCATTTTCTCCATTCAGCTTGGTGGCAGACAAAAAGGAAATGAAGAAAGACCAAGTTGATAAGTCTTCATCTCCAACAACGTCATGCAACACACTCGAAGTTAATATTTTTTAGAATTATTTATTCTACTAATTATTTGCTTAATACCGTAATACTTTCATTTCGGCTAGAAATTAACGTTCGGTCAACAAGCTTTTTCTTTTTTCTCTTTGGTTTAAAATTTATAGGATTTCCTTTTTTCAGTGAAACATGCTTTACAGACTTTTTGAGAATTTTACATTCGTGTTTTCACTTTTCTTCAACTGCTATTTCAGTAATAACTTGAAATTTTTTATCATCTCCCTCCGAGCTTTGTGAAGGAACACATGACTAACTTGTGCGTTTTATTCACATTTTGGTTTTCAACAATTTCCGAAAAGCTTCGGTTACTTGTAAGAATCGTGGGAGCCCAACAAGAAAACAACATGTGAGCAAAGATCGGAGATGACGTCATATTTATATCTAGCTCTACTAATGTTGTTTACGTTGAGCTCCTTATTAATTTTTCTTCCTTATCGAATCTAGTCCAACCTCAGTAATATCCTGTAAATACGCTTGATCAAAAAACTGATAGTTCATCAAACCGTATTGTGGTTAAACGACATTGATCATTTTGGGGCTTTTAACTTCCTCATGATTTTTGAATTTGTGATATTAATGTATTCATTTCAAAGGATTTTTCTCTTTGCAGGGACATTTACAGCATTTAAAATGCTGAAGTGCTGCAAAACAAAGTTCTTTATAGCACCAACTGGCACTGACAAAAAGAAACGATTTAGAACGTTTTTAATCAAAACATGTTACCTTTAGAGAGGTATTTCATCATCTAAAATACCCATTTTAGGTTTGTCGAAAAGAAGAAAACGCGAGAGGTAAAGGGAAACGAAAAAGACCTGAAGCCTTGCAGCTGCCTCGCATTGTTTTGTTTGTTTAGAGCTCTTTTTAACCCACTTAAGTCGTTTCTCAGGGCATTGCTTGATTACTAAATCAGAATAAACAGCAAAAAGCGCCGTTTGAGCCGATTTTTTTGTACTTCTGTGACGCACGTTTAGTCGAAATGTCCTAGAAATAGAAGGTTGCCATAAGAAACGTGCGATATTTGCATTGAGGTGAATTTGAAAAGACAAGCTAAAGCGTCATGTAAAAGAGCTCCAGTTTCCGCAACCTAATGTATGCGTCCCTATTCAGGTATAGAATCTGTTCTTCCCACTATTCTTCGTCTGTTTTTCTAGTTATTATTGGTCAAATTAATTCTTTGCAGACAAATAATGCGCAAAATTGCATTGCAAATTTCCTATTTCAGCAACGCAAGAACCTGCAGACCAATTTAAAGCGAGAATCTGAAGCTCAAGCAACTTAAAACTCATTATTTTTATCAAATGTTTTTCCCTGTACTAAATTTGCGCAAAATAAAAGATTACATCACCACCTTAAAATGAGGCGCGCATTAGCAACATTTATATGAAAATTAATAATTTAGTATAATTTCTCTAATAAATCGTCGTTAGCGTCTTATTAAAGGTATATTGAGAATTAATCTATTGTTCGTACTTTTTGTATTATATTGCAAAAGAGTTATGGTAATAAGATTGAAGTCAATCAAGTTGCCGCATAGTACCTACAGAGCTGCGTGACAATCACACAATGTATCGGTAAACGTTCATTATTTATCGATTGCACGTTAAGTCATCGCGGCCTCTCGGAGGAGAGTTGGTGTCATTTAACATAAGATTTCTTATTAACATCCATTATTAACGGCACCACAATGGCCGCCATGCTTTTGTCTTTTGACTCTCTTGGGAATGCTTGCAACCATCGATATGCAGTATTTTTGTCGATATTTCCTTTAATCGCTTTATTTCTAAGTGGAAAAATTTCACTGTTGTTCATGACGCATAAAAACTTTGCGCAAACTGAGAATTACATTCGTGGCTCTGTCCTTTTGCTTCAAAAATTGTCTTTCTTTACCATGGAACTTAACCGGCTTGAAAGTCAATCATTTGCAAACCGTCATTAAATGAAAATTTTAAATTTTTACATATGTAGGTGTCAAAAATTCATCAAACATCATGGTCTGGAAGAAACGATAGCGTGTTTCGTGCTGTAAACCAAAACTATAATACGAGTTTTAGCAGTAGAGGGTATTCCCCGGACGATGCCCCGCCCAGTCTGCGCCTGGAACCATGACGCTATACCCTTCCCCCCAAAAAAATACCGCCCAATACCCCCTACCAAAAAACATCAAATGTCATGACTCAAATAAAACAGAAAGTGCCCTTTGTTGCGATTATAAACATTTCGAGATTTGAATAATGCTATACTATATACTTAGTCGAGATAGTTGACGTAATATGATATAGGTGACCTGTGGAAAGTAGTCTCATTTTCGAGACTTATAAAAGGCAACTAATGGTTTTAATGGCTACTCGGTAATATTCCAGACGAAGGTATAAATAATTTATAAAATTTTATAAAGTAAGTTGTTAGAGCGTTGAAGGAGGTGGACCAGATTAACTTCCGCCTTAAGTCACGTGACGTGGATGTTTAGTTGTTCCAAGTGTGCAGCAATGGCGGAGGACCAAGGAAGACAAGTAGAGGAACAGCAGCCTATAGAACGACTAAATGGACAGCCAGATTCCACAGTACAGAACTATCAAACCTTAAAGATCCTTGCAAGGACAGGTAAGTGAAATTATCCCGGATAGTGCCCTTGGTAGAAATTTAAAGTCCTATTTGACGCTTGCATTCCGATATATTAAACACCGACTGTGATTTATTCACCTTATGATTTCCTGTTACTAAATGATTTTATGTTTTATATGACTTCTCTTTTGTGAAGCTGCTCAAGAATTTGACAAACTCAAGCTCAGATGCGAAGAATATTATACCAAGGTGGGATTACAAACCCTAAAATATTATTAACCGCTAAGTTCAGTTTATGGTAAGTTTGGAAAGTACTTGAATCAGCTGTCTGTTTTCGCAGTTCCAAGCCGAGCACGAAAAATATCTCAAGGCAAAAGCAGATCTCGATCGCCTCAAAAATAGTAAGTAAACTCCTCTTTTTGCAGGTTTGTATTTTTACGTGTTTATCAGGGTTTGACCTTTTTCAATTGTTCTTCTGTAAATAAATTCACCGCCATATGAAATATACCGAAAGATTTTGTATCAGCTCTGAATTAGGAATCCAGATCTTCAGCAATATAAATAAATCCTTCTTTTAATCTATTTTCGGGAAGATTAAAATTAAGATCCTTTGAAGTTGTATGAATTTTTAAGGATTTTCAGTTCTTAATCGAAATATCCTGTAATTTGTATGTATAACTCGAGCCCACTAAGTAGATCACGGAATATCACGGTATTATAACACGATCATCTCAGCTCACGAACTTGTTAGCAAAGCAAAGAAAAATTTTCATTGATCAAAAACATTTCTTAGATTCTCTCGGTCAAAGATTTGAGGAAAAAATGGTCGGTTTTTCCTACTTTGCAAATGTAATTTTTTCAATGATTTCGTTTACTTTTTCATTCCCAAAATTTTATGGGATTTACACAGTTTACATTGGAAATACATTTAAGTCATCAGGTATTGCTCAGATAACATCTCTTTGTCAAGCTTATTCAGGAAGAGCTGAACTGTTTGTCTTCCTTATCAGATTACAGAAAGGAAAAAATTAATTGTGTATAAAAATAGAAATGAGTTAAAAAATATGAACAAAATAATCAAATGCAAAAAAGATAAGAAAAGCATTTTCTAACAAAAAACAAAGAAAATGCATTTGTTGAATAAAAATGTTAATAAGCTGTCATTTCCAGAATAACATTTGACTTCATTTTTTTCAAGTTAGATGGTGATTTTCAAAAATATTTTCTGGAAAGTTTCTTTTTCATTGTAGCAGGTGATATATGTGGAAGTACATGCTTCAGAATTGTCATTGTCGTTTCTACAATAACTTTTCTGTACAAATTTACTGAGTAAACTGAATGAGCTCTTGTGAAAAAGCTTAATCCTATTAATTATTTTTGGATTTTATTATTTTTATGTCTTGAAAATTGAAAATGAAATTTGTTGAAATATCGCTGTGTTAAGGTCAATCATGTTTAAAAAAAAAGGTTGATTTGAAAATGGATAGAGGACAGCTTTATGACAAGATATGTTTAATCTTTTTTTTTTCTAGGCTCTTAAGATATCTTTTTTATCGTAAAGCAATATTATCCCTACATGTCAATTATTATTATATATTGCAAATAATTTAAGGAATAAGTGAAAAATTGCTAAATAAAATTGAATAAATTTATGATTCAAATTGATTCAAATGAATGAATGAAAATATGGATAGATCAATGAAAATATGGATAGATCAATGAAAAGTAACTACACTATTTCCAAATTGCTCTGTGCAATCTTAAAAGTATTTAATAAGACCCCAGGCTTAAGTACCCAATACGTATTACAGTTGATAAATTTTCTTTTTAATCTGACTTTAGTCTCCAGCCTTGCATTAGATGAATATGAAAGTCTACAGAGAAAATATAATGTTGAAGCAGAGTGCCGTGACAAGGCAGTGGAGATTGCCTCAAAGGTAGTTCTGCCATGAATTGTGCTGATTCAGAAACGTTTTACTGGTTTTCCACCCACCCATATATATCAATTCCATTCATTTCCATTCATCTCTCTGTCAATCCATCCCTTCTACTCATTTATATTTCCCTCCATATGTCTATACATTCATCCATTATGTCATTCATCTGTCTGTCCAACGCCCATTGCTCTACCCACCAATCCATGACATCTATCCATTATGTAATATTTCGAAGCCGACAATGAGGACTGAACAGGATTTCAAGTCCAAGCAATTAGTTCCACTCAGAGGCACAGCCGAGGACTGGAACTAATTGCGCGGACTTGAAATCCCGTCCAGTCTGATACTGGAGGCTTTGGAATGATTTCTCATCTCATTAATTATTGGACTTTGAACAACTGGAACAAAATTAATTCAGTCCTAGGACTGAATTAATTTTGCTCCAGTTAATTACTAGGACTGAATTAATTTTGCTCCAGTTAATTACTAGGACTGAATTAATTTTGCTCCAGTTAATTACTAGGACTGAATTAATTTTGTATCAGTTACTAGAGAATGAATTCAGTCCTTTCACATGACTTTACCAGGTTTCTAGTAACATCATGTGACCCAAAAATAGCCCATTGATTGGCTGGTTTCCTCATGAATTATTAATGAGTATGAGAAATATGAATCACTTATCTGTCTGTCCATCCACCTATTATTCTAGCCACCCACACCCATACTCGTACCCACACTCATCCATATAAGCATATATCCATTCATTACATCACTCATCTGTCTGTCTGTCCATCCACAGGTAGTAAACCAGAATAAGCAGCTGAAGAGACAAAGCCAAATGATCTTGACACAGATCTCAGGTCTGAGTGGTGAAGATCTAAGCCTGGTGAGCTATTCAGTCAAAAATGCATCCATGCTTACTCATAGACCCCTTGTAGTACTTCAGAATGCAGCTCAATTTGGAGGACATAACATGCCAAGAGATTATGGAAATCAAGATTCATTTCCCCACTCCAATTACTGTTTCATTAGAAACACCGACGCAGCTCACACTAGTTTTAGCTAGTCATACCTTTTTATCACTCCAAATTGAGCTGATTTAACATCACATGCTAGGGGTCTATTGACAAAAAACATTGTATACATGAGCATCACCTATACAAGAGTTTAGAACATCCTGGCATAAGTTGGGGGAAGTTAAGGTACATGCATAATAATATAGTCCTGCATGTAAAATTCTCTTAACTTAAGTTCATAGGACTTATTTTAATCTAGCCTGCATCAACCTGATGTAACTCTTGTTACAACTCCCAGTGTGGTTGTAAGATTATATATTTAATACTGTTAATTGAAGTGATATGATCATCCGGGTGGGTGTAGTCCTGAAAAGGACTGTTTGATGTGACTGACGTTTTGACAACCTGAGCGGAAGTCATCTTCAGAGTCCAGTGAAGAATAAAGTCAGATTGGTCATATTTATACTGCCATGATAACAAATACTCTCTGATTTTAGCTCTCTGATGTCAATTCACTCTTTACATGCAGATCAATCATGCAGCAAACTATTTCTATAGAGTTTAATCCTTTTCACAAGAAGTGAGTGCATTCTCTTTTTTCAGGCTGATCTTCAAGCAGTTGATATTGATATAGGTGAAGATTCTCGCTCAGACAGTATTGTTGCCCAGTTGCAAGAAGAAATTAAAGGTGACCCCAGTTTTTTTACTCTCTGTAACTTGTTTGTCTATTTCTTTATTCCTTGAAATAAAATAAGATATTTCAAATATGTATATATAACACATGTGCTGATTGGCTGGATAAAATACTTGAGATATACCGGTAACATGCATCATCAGTGCTTATGGCATGGTCATCAGGTGGATCAGTGCTTATTGCATGGTCATCAGGTGGATCAGTGCTTATTGCATGGTCATCAGGTGCATCATCAGAGCTTATTGCATGGTCATCAGTGCTTATTGCATGGTCATCAGGTGGATCAGTGCTTATTGCATGGTCATCAGGTGGATCATTGCTTATTGCATGGTCATCAGGTGGATCAGTGCTTATTGCATGGTCATCAGGTGCATCATCAGTGCTTATTGCATGGTCATCAGGTGGATCAGTGCTTATTGCATGGTCATCAGGTGGATCAGTGCTTATTGCATGGTCATCAGGTGCATCATCAGTGCTTATTGCATGTTCATCAGGTGGATCAGTGCATATTGCATGGTCATCAGGTGCATCATCAGTGCTTATTGCATGGTCATCAGGTGGATCAGTGCTTATTGCATGGTCATCAGGTGCAACTTAAAATATTCGGTTTATCATGATATATTTCTTGTGTCTTTTCAGAGCAAAGAGAAACAATCGAAAACTTAAAATCAAAATTAAAAGATACAAAGAATGAGTTAATGATCTCACAGGAAGGGGTATGTGTGTAGTACTTAGATACAGATTCAATGGTAGAGCCTTTTGTTTCTGTGTTTTTACTAACGAATACTCTGCTGAACATTAGTTTGATCAAGAAAAAAAAGCCCACTTAATCACAAGAAAGAAACTAGGAGTAAACGAGAAGCAGTTGAAGCAGCTAAATAGAGGTAAGTTATAGCTTTAATAATAATTTTATCATACTAAAAAGGGATAACCTTTACAGCTTTCTTACCCATTTTGTTATTCTTAGTATCTGTGATGGCATTTGAGGAATTTAATCATTTACAAGTTAAGTATGATGTAGAAGCACAATGCCGTGCCGAAGCAGAAAAGATAGCAGCAGAGGTAAAAATATTATATAATACACATCACATTGAGAGATGTTCAATCAACTCCGCAACTATCCCCCCTCTCATGAAGAAGAAGAGGATGATGATGATGATGATGATGTTGATGATGAGGATGATGTGTATTATCTTCTAGTCAACTGTCCCTCCATTTCCCTGTGTTCGACCATGTTGCTCCCTCTATTGTGTTTAATCTTTTTATTGAGTATCCCTCCCCTCCCTGGTGTTTCATCCTCTAGCCCACTGTCCATCCCCTCCCTCTTGTCGTATCTTCTCACTGACTATCCCTCCTCTCCCTAGTGTTTCATCCTCTAGCCCATTATTTCTAACATCTTACTTACCATTTTCCCATCCATCCTTCAACTACTGGTAGTCTAAACGGACAGATGAAGAATTAAGAAGAAAAAGCTTGATACTGAAGGAGGCTGCAGATCAAGATGAGCGGCTGGCTAAAGCATTTGAAGAAATAACAAAGCTGAACAAACAGATTGAGGAGGAAAGAAGGGAAAAAGAAGAGAAGGTAAATCAAACATACATATCAGATGTAAAGAGAAAGAGAAAGGGAAGAAAAAAGAGATGGATGAGACCAGAAAAATGAAAAAATAAGGCAAAAAAAGGAAGGAGGGAATAGAAGAAAAGGGTAAGGGAGGAAGAATTAGGAGGAAGGGAAAAGAGATATCATAAAGTGGAAGGAATGAATGAATGAAGAGAAGAAGAAATGAATAAAATGGAAAAGAAGGAAAGAAAAAAGTAATGAGAAAGAAAGGAAGAAGGAAGGAAATAGAAATGGAAAATGAAAAGAGAACTGATTAAGAAGAAAGAAAGAATAAAAGATTGATATGAGAAATTACATTCAAAACATTTTCCACTTCAGATGAAAGAGATGGAAGAAGAGCTGTTATCTTCAAAAGATGGAGAATACCTGAAAGGTAGATCCACATATGATATAATATGTAACAGGATGTTTGCATGATCATGTTTGACTACCACTACCATAATGCTTTGCAAATTATCTTTCTTATTTAAATTTGTATTCCCTCATGAGAATAGTAAGACAATTGGTGCTAATTAACTGAACAAAAGAAAGTGTGCAAGTGAGTTGGTATGTAGTCAATGACGCCATCATGCAAGGTACCTCATGCAAATCTCCTATTACTGGGAAATTCCTTTTCATAATGATCCTTCAGTTTTTAAACTCCCATTTCATCTCCTTTCATCTAGTCGGATTACATTCACCACATTTCACCACACATTATCTTGGATTATTTGTATGAATCCTCCTACCTCTTGTGACTTAAATAACACAAAAAATTCGTCCAACTAGAGTTTGGAAACCTGAAGAATTGAAAAACCAGGAATTTTGCAGTAAAGGTCATAACCTTGAAGGATTTAGCTAGGAGCATAATATCTTATTGATGTGGCTTTACAAATTTGAAGGAATCAAAGATAAACTTGAACTCGCTCAAGAAGAAGTGGAGAATCTAGAGAATCAATTGATAGAGTCAGAGAAGAAGGTTAAAGAAGCTGAACATAGAGGTAGATTGGATATGGATCTGTCTGTCTGTGTATTACGTTAGATCTACTATTTGTCTGTCTGTCAATTACCTTAGATCTGCTTGTCTGTCTAATTGTCTGTCCTTCATCCTATTATCCACCCATCTAGTTTTCATCCATCCATCCCTCCCTCCCTCCCTCCCTCGATCCATCCATCCATTATTTGTACACAACTTATTTATTTCCTTTTTGATAACAAAGTTTCAGTTCTCCAAGAAAGCCTTGACGAGGCAAAGAGGTCTTTTCCGCCCCCTCCCCCCACTCCTCCAGCACCTCCACCTCCACCACCGCCACCAGGTGTCATGAAGTAAGTATAAGTGACTTAATTATCCTTGACATATAGTCTGATGTATTGTTTGGAATCAAACCTCTGGGGTCCAATCACACATGAGTAGAGTTTGTAAGGTGTCTCAATTGATTCAATTGTTTTTCTCTAGGTTCTCCGATTTTCCTCCCTTCACAAAACCTAACATACTAAATTCCAACTTATTCTGTAAATTAGCCATGTTCTGCCTTTGATCAGCCCAGAGAACTTGTTGAAGCGCCACCATTATGTGATGGCATCCATGACAGAAAGCAGGAACATTATATTGAATCTGAACTAATCTGATTTACATTAGAAGAAATTAAGATTCCCAGGGGAAGAAGACTCTATTGTTGTGCCTCCCTTAATTGCTGCTATTATGCAATGGTGCAAAGCTTCTATTGACTATAGTGGGTTTTTTTCCTCAAAAACAGAAAGTTCAAAAATATCATGGGTAAAAAGAAAAAAGGAGAAGGTTCAAAAAGTGAGTACAGGATGTAAATTGCTTCAGGCTTTAAAATTTGTTGTAAAATGTGATCATTTGGATGAGTGTAGTCTTTAAAAAGACTGTTTTAGGTGGTGACTGACCTGAGCAGAGGTCATTTTCAGAGTCCAGTGAGTAAATGAAAGACAGTCTATGGTATTTATACCTCTGGTGCGGTCATAATGTGAACAGTAAGTTATAAGTCACTATTGGTTTGTAAAGACACATTTAGTGTTATCACAAGTTACTGTCTTTTGTTTGTGGTAGTTATATAATATATTTTCCTCGTTGAATGTGTGTAAGATATGCTATCATGGTTATCATAGGCCAAATGCGAGACTTGCACCTATGTGATGCTAAAGTTTTTAACAAAGGGATCTGGCATGATTTGTGACTCGTTAATAACGCCAGATTGCTTTGTTCATTAGACACTAGGAACTTTTGGCATGAGACACTGAAGGAATTTTCATTGTAAATTAAAGATACATGTGAATTATATTTCTCCAAGAAATTTTTTTTTGAAAAAAGGAAATTCCAACCTCTAGGCAGGATTCCAATCTGGAACTTGGAATTTTTTCTGGGAAATATAACCTTTAAAAAAACATCAATTATTTATTTGCATCTTTAATAATTTTCCAGCTTTCTTAACTTTGCATTGTACTTTAACCCTTTACGAGAAGGTGTTCTATCCTGTTTATCCTTGCTTTAGATTTTTATTTTTATTTATTTGAAGGAAAGTCAAAGCCAGACGATCCTTTGGCTAATGCGATGAAAGAAATGATGGATCGAATTAACTCAGGAAAAGTGCAATTAAAACCTGTACAGGTAAGGGCTGTTTGATGTGTGCATCTATTCAAACTAAACCAATCACTGAACTGAATTTTATTGAACCCTGAAACAACCCACTCTGGGCTGATCTAAAAAAGAGACGAGCCCTGGGCTGTTCTTAGTCAGGGCATCCATGGCCTGACTTTAGCGAGGTACCAAAGATTATTAGTACTTTCTGCAATTAATTAATATTATTTCATTTTATATGTTTTCATTCATTGTGTTAGCAACCTCAAAGACAGTCTGAAAGTGATGATGATGATTCAGCTATGTCGGAATTGGGCAATCTTCTGGTAAGTGCCATTACTACCATTATTGTCGAAGTGCGACCTGCAGAGTTTGACTTGTTTACTGATTAGCATTTCAATGACTGTCCATCACAGGTGCCGTGGAGCACCCTAAAAAGTGAGGGGGAGGGTTTAAGATTGGAAAATACAAGAGACTAGTATGGAAAAAAAGGGCTATACCCCCTGCTCCAACCCAGCTGCAGCCCCTGAATAAAAGCAATGAAGAAAAAAAACGATATTAGACTGAATATTAGAAATTTTAATCCTGTAAAATCTTTAATTCACTCCAAAATCTAACTCAAAATATTGTTTTTTTTATTTCAACTTTCAGAGTACAATTAAAAAAAGTCCCAGTATTGATGACTTGTTAGGCAGATCACCAACGAAAACCTCAGCTGATTCATGTGAATGGAGTACCATCAAACTGCGTAAGCGATCTGGCCATGCTTTACCCAAACAACCATCAAACAATGTGTCAGAGGAGGGGGAGCTTCAAAAAGTTCTTAGGAAACCACGAAGTCGCTCTGTTGGGGATTTAATAGACGAAAAGCCCAAAGTACAAGATGAGGCAACTTCTGAGCTGAGAAAAATTCTTGAAAGGAAAAAGGCTCAGTCTGAGAGAGGTAGGGAAGGTTATGAATTTGCTCATTCTCGGGGGTTACAGAACACCTTGCACCGGTACGACAGGAAACCCATTAAAGACAGAATTGGCACAAAAATGATGTCTCAAATTGACTGAAATAAGATTTGGGAGGGGATGGGGGAGGGGAGGGGTGAGCTCAGAAAGCTCATTACCGGTACCCCTGGATCTGCATAAACTTGAACTTGATAGATACTTATCAAACTCATAAATAATTCATGAGACACAATAGAAATCACGACCATGAAGGAGGTTTTATATCTGATATAGATTCTTCTTCATTTGCATAAACTTTAACTTGGATTTTCTTGGGCAGATTCACTTCAATTTTGAAACTTTTAGTGAAACACAGAGGAACTAACCTAGACGTTTGATAAAAAGATATAACTAGCTAAAAACTAGTGTGAGCTGCGTCAGTGTTTCTAATGAAACAGTAATGATGAAAAGGTAAATTATACACCGTGAATTATACTCCGACGAAGGACTAGCGTCCGAAACGTCAGTAAGTTTTTTCATCTTTTCACGGTGTATAATTTACCTTTTCATCATTACTAGAAGTTTGATAAGCAATCTACAGTATGAGTAGCCTACCTCTCGAGTTTGTATATCGGATACAACACAGCCACTCATACTGTGTATATTACATAGATTCGTCTTCATTGGCATAAACTCTAACTTGGATTTTCTCTATCAAACTGGGTTAATTTCGTAAAGAATTCTGTACAATATGAGAACTTACATCATGAGTTTTTTAAGCCGTTTAATGAACTCACAGATCGGGTTTCATCGGGTCTAAAACCACTCAGCTATGCCTCTTGTTTTATACCCGATAAAACACTCCAGATTGTTTATTAATAACCAGTACACAAAAAACTTGAACTTAATAGATAGACAAAAAAATTTCTTTTCTTTTAACAGCAGTGAAAGGGGACAGTGACTCAAGCCCTGAAAAGCAAACCTTTGGTGACTCAAGCCCTGAAAAGCAAACCTTTGGTGATTCAAGCCCTGAAAAGCAAACCTCTGAATAGTTCTTGCAGCCAGAAAGGAAAGTTAAGCCTAATGATTGAAACTAGAACTGTTTGCAGCACAGAAAGTACTATAGTATGGACAGGCAGTTGTGATTAAGCATTAAATGATAATAGCATAGATCAAATATTGAGCTGTGCAACTACGCTGGAACCAGGGCCACTTAGACCCAAGGCAGCAAGGACCAATAAAAATGCAATTAGACTGAAAACAATGTATTTCAACTTTGGGTAGCCAAGCCAATCAGAAACCTAGACTGCACGAGAAATGTGATTTGATCCTAATATGTTACGTTTAAACAACTAGAGCCAACATTTTTTTCGTGAGAATAAAACAATATGTTGAAATTAATAGCCATGGTTTTCTGCTGCTTTATGATTGGCTCGACTACCCAAAAATGTAATGCATTGTTTTCATTCTACATTTTGATTGGTTCTTACTTTCTAGGTAACCCTGTTTTCAGAAGTCACACAGTGGTTTCCCCACGGTAAAGTAATGCTACGAGGGCATAGAAATGGGTTACATCAATTTTTTTTGCAGTGCATTACGCGGAGAAAGTAACATAAATGTCACTCCTCTATTTTTGTAATATTTAATAATTTAGATACAATTTTTGGCCATACGTCAAACAGCTGGTGTGAATACCAGAATAATCTTAGTGGGTGAATCTCGAAATATTTACCTTAATATTAGCAGCTTTTGGAAATAATTTTTGATAATTTTCCATGTATTTAAATAATAGCTTATTTAGAGCAAAATGGTTTTGATTGGAATAGCAATGGATAATAATTAAATAATTTGATATGAATTAGAATAAACATGATTTTGTCATGGGAAGGGTGGGTAGAATAGCCGCCACCCACAGGGAGCCCAAACACATTTTTTGAAAGAATGATGTTTGAATTCAGCTTTATTGAGTATCGGGATCTCCTATGGATTAGTGAGACGCTGACAAAAATATATTGTATAATTGTAGCAAAAATTAACACCTCTGTTGTTGAAGGGAATCAGAATTTCCTAGAGGAGGGGTTAGTCAGAATATAATATTAAGGTTGTGTTTATTAGCAAGGTTATGTTCTCGTACACAAAATGTATTGGATAATGGCAGAATATATTTTTTTCAAAACATGCATCTTTTTTGTTACACAATTTTGTCTTTGTATAAAATGTCTTTATGGTAAAAAAAGCAATAAAAGTTCATAAAAGGACCTGAAAGTAGGGTCAAAGTAACATTCTCTTCTGCTATTATCTGTTCAAAAGACAAAAAAAGAAAACACTCATGAAGTGTGTACGTGATGGACTGTTAAATACTAAGGAATCAAACGATATGAAATTGAGTTAAAACTTTCACAAAGCGACCATCGTAGAGCGTTATAATCAGTCTAATCAAAATAGAATCCTCTAAGAACATAAACCACATAATTTGCATGTTGTGTGCATATAATATGTGCCTAACCGTCGTATTTGAAGAAATAGAAAATGTTTTGACAAGGACAAAGAAAAGAGCCCATCTTTAGATGCAATGCAGGTTCCACAGGAAGCCCATCAAGTAATATTTTTATTAATAGTATGATAATATCATCATCCAACAACTTGAGGTTGAACAGTCACATTAACAGTCTTACTTCCTCTTTGCACTTCCACGTTCAGGGTTTCTCCTTTCTTTACATACTCAAATACTTCTTTGGAGCTTGAGATTTCAGCTCCATTGATTTTGGTTATCACATCTCCAGATCTTAGCCCTGCTCTGTTGAAGAAAAAAAAAGAATGATTACAATATGTATTAGGTAAAAATGGTAGTTTCAGAAAATAGAAATCTATACCTCTCCCTCCCCCCTCCCAAGAAGAGGGAGAATGATGTCAGACCCCCTGACCCTGAAATGTTTTAAGAATATGAACAATATTACGATATCTTTTGTTGATGATAAGATGGTTTGAGAAAATATCTATACCTTAAACCTCCCCCCTGAGGAGCGAGAATGAAGTCAGACCCCCCTGACCAGAGAAAAAATAAAATCCAATTATGACATCTATATAGCTTAGCAAAAAATACCCTCTGAAGTTTATGACAAGTGTATCAAGACTCACATGTGTGCAGGTGAGCTGTAATTAACACCAGCAATGAAGACTCCACCTTTAAGGTTATTGAATGTGGAATCTCGTAGTTGTAGTTCCTCCAAGATATGAGGTAACAGAGTGAGCATGTTGATTCCAATGTACCAGCGCTGTCTTGGACCAAGAGCTCTTTGGTTTGTGCCACTTTTCATCAACCTTTTCTTTTCCTGAGCACCTTTGAGGAAATCCTTCACCTCGTCGATTGGAATCGCAAAAGAAATACCTGAAGCAAACTTGACTGTGATTGCATTGATGCCAATAACTTGACCATCCTTTGACAAATTCAAATAATTAGAAAAAGAGGAAGAATTCAACACTTTCCTTGTTTGTTTTTGGAAATCAAGGATGACATTAGCAGTCTAGTGAATTCACTCCTTGCCACTAGATCTGGGGTCTAGGTTTAATTCCTGGACTTGGCACCACACGTGAGTGGAGTTTGTTAGGTCTCTCCCTGGATTCAAGTGTTTTTCTTCTAACCAGCTAAATTCCAATGTGATCTGTGAGTTATCCTATCCCTGTGCATGTGAAGTGGAATGGATAATGCAAAGATAATATTCATAGCCAAACTTACCAGGTTAACTAGGGGTCCGCCAGAGTTCCCAACCTGCAATTTCATATATATTATGTCAATTTTATTAAATTTAAAACCTTACAAAATAATGAATAAAACAAAAGCAAGGTTGGAGTAGGCTGCTTATCTGTCCTTGTTCGTTCATACAAGGGTAGCACTTAATAGCCAGTGGCTAACAAACCTGTGGCCCTCATTAATGGCTTATGCATCACCCCTACCAATGTGACCTTAAATTGACTCCTCTAAGGCTTGGAGTCATACCTGCGAGTAGAGTTGTTGGTTGGTTCTCTCTGGTCCTGTGCTTGGAAGGTTAATTTTCTCTGGGTTCTCAGTTTTTCATCGCTCCACAAAAATCAACATCCCAATCTGATCTAAGGAGATATTTTGATAGGTTTAACCTATGATATCTCCTTTTGCACTATTTGTTTATTTTGACCAGTAACAGCAAGCCAAAGCTATGACTCAGCTAAGACTAATTTGGACAGTCATGACCAGGCAACTGACCAGGCCAAACAAAAATAAGTGTGTTTCCTGTTGCGTGAGAAAAATAATTGGGGTCGGAAGGTCATTTTTTTACTGTTTTTTTACATTTTTTTACAACAGTGGAAATTAGCTTACTGGGAACCCTGTGGTGCATTTGGGAATAAAAAAAAATATTAGGGTCGGCAAAAATTGACAAGAAAATTAGGGTCATTCACGTAACAGGAAACACATTTATTTTTTGTTTGGCCCCCAGATTTTAACTTACATTGATAGCAGCATCAGTCTGAATGTATTCCATGTCCCTGTTCGGCAGACCCAGTTCCTCTCCTCCTCTGTGTACTGTACTGACTATACCTGCTGTTATTGTATTGCTCAGCGTCAAAGGGCTACCCATAGCTATCACCCATTCTCCTGGTCTTAACGATGAAGATGAGCCTAATTTTATTGTAGGAAATTTTGTTCCCTGTTTGAAATGAATGAATAGGTTTAAATACTTCAGTTTAAAATTCTCTGTTATGGCAGGGTATACGAATTCAGGATTGAGTGGGGGATTGAGTCAGGGGTGGGGGGGGGGGGAGGATTTTTGAGAAACATTGAGGAACATTGTCAAATACTTTTTATGTAAATACGTCATTATTCCATAGGTAATAATTTCTTGGAGGGGGGGGGGGAGGGGGAGGGGGAGGGGGGAAGGGGGAGGGGAGTCATGGAAGCCATGGGTTGAATTAAAATATCATAATTTCAATTTATTTTCAGTGAACAAGCATTAATGCAATATTAGCTCTAGGAGTGATTAGAGTATTTTGATTAGAATATATGTAGCATTGCACCCTATGATTGGTCAAAGAGGTGATTTATTCCATGCCCTGCGGCATTCCCCCACCACCTCTTCCAAGAGTAACAGATTTGTTAATTGGCTAATAAATGTTGAATAGTTTCTTATCCATCACCCACCTGAGGCACATTTAGCTTGATCGCAGCCAAGTCCTTCACTGGATCAATATCCACAACCATACCCTTGAACTGTCGCCCGTCCGTCATCTTGACATTCACATTCATAGCATTAGCCACAACATGAGCGTTTGTAAGTACCATTCCTTCCTCACTGACAAAAAATCCCGAACCAGAACTCGTGGGTCCCGCGGGATGGCCAAAAAATCCCGAAATACGACTATCTGTGACTTCAATGTACACAACTGCTGGAGATACAGTTTCTACAGCATCGGCAATAAAGTTAAATCTCTTAGAAGGAGGCAAGGAGCTACAGTTATCATCTGGTAAAGCTCTTGCATTGACACAAGGCGTTGTAGACGCGATAAAATTGTCTAAATTAATTTTTCTGTGGCGGCAAAATTCACGTAATTGATAACCCACAAATCCACCAATCACAAATGAGCCAAGAAATGGCCAATATGTCTTTATACTCTTTGTTGGAGATATAGATTGAGTACTTCTTGAACTAATAAAACATTTTGTCTGCCGTAGAATGCATATTCTTGGTGTATTTCTGTGGAATACAGTATGAAAACATCGACCTATGGCGGCCGCCATGTTAAAAATAAAAATGCAGAGGGAGGCATGGCACTGGCTCATGTAAATGAATTCTCATTGCTCATTAATATTCATTTATTAAATTATTTGAAATATTTGAAAAGATTAGGACAAATTAATTCAATAATTGATATTATTTATTACCATTCTGTTCTAATACTCTTTACAAACTTAATAAATATTTGGAATGAGCACTTGACAAAGTAACCAAAGGGCAGCCCAAGGGGTTTCTTTTTAGCACTTTAGAGCTTTTCAGTTCTCTGGTTTGTTACCTCACCCTTGGTGTCAGGAACTGGAGCAAGAGGCCCTCTATCAAGCAGCTGGGTTACTTTAGGCAAGTATAAGACAATCCCCTAATCAGGGTTGTCACGTGAGCAGAGGGAATATGTTTGGCATTAATGTTATAGAGATTATTAGTCTTATGTTTGAGCATATCATGTTTCTCTAACCCAGACAGCTCCAGATATTGAAATGTTTTAGAGTCTATTTTAATCATTAAAATAACAACATTAAGCTAATTTTTTTATTGATCAGTTGCTGATGAAGTTATAGAGTGGAGCCAGTTAGTGGAAGATAACCGGCAGTATGAAGCTTAGCACATAAAATGTGCTTTGTTTATAGAAGTATATATTATTGAGGTTTAAGATACAACCTTGTTCAGTAAATACAACTTTTGAATAGTATCAGAATAACATTGTCCCATTATATCATTTTCTTGAGAATAACATTCTTCGTTTGAGTTGTATCCATATTCATGTGTCTGTTCATATGTAACCGTTAAACAGATAATACTCAGGAATGACGTGGTCTGAAATGGGAAAACATTACGATAGACCTGAAGAGGTCTATTATTTTTTCTGATTAAAATTAAGAACTCACAATACTGCATCATGTGTACTATTGACTAAGCTACAATAATTATTTTGATAATGCATAGATCCAGAAAATATCCATATACCTTCCGTGCTGAGCATTTTTTTTTTCAATAACTATATAAATGTTACTTAAGTGTCTAGTCGTTCTAGAGCTTTCACACTAATTGGGACACCTTTCGCTCATTTAATATTCTATGTACACACTGCACAAGGGAGGAAACCAGAGAATCCGAAGAAAACGTTATAGCATAGGAGAGAACAACACATCAAACAAACTCAATTCACAATGTATGTGGTAACCGTAGGGCTCGAACCAGCAACCCGACCTGTTGGACTCACAATGGTGAAAGACGACGGGTTAGCTGCGAACGCCACCCATGCTACCCATATTTATAATTTTATACATTTAACATAGTATCTAATAAAATCGTATCTCTCTGGCTTCACTTGGGGACATCTCCAGGGGGCAGTAGGGACATTTAACTCTGCAAAGAAAGAGATATCAAAATGTTAATAATTGCACAACGAGTCAAAACAATGGTTGCAAGAATTAAGCTTAAATCAGGATATTTTTAAATTTTATATAAATTAAATATCACAGGTTAATTCTTCACAAAATTTTAATATGCTTGAATAAAACAATAGCTCTTACTTGTTTCCATTTGTTAGCTTGTATAATGCATCTCGTGAGATCACATGACCACATGTTAGTCGCACGGGGGGATTGGAGTCTGAACACTGCTGTCTTAGGATTGGACAAGCAAAGATTGAGTGGTAGCGGTACTGGTGGCCAAGATCAACCTCAACCTAAAAAATACAATTCAATACAATAAGGCCAAACAAAAAAAAAATTACCTGTTGTGCGACTGACCCTAATTTTGTTTTCTACGACAAAAGCAACAGCAAAAACATTTTGTAAACAATGTGAAGCAATAGCAACAGAAAGAAACAAGGGTCAATGACAGCACTGACAACAAGCAAAAGCATCTGCAATAACATCAATGACTATGATAATATTATTATGAGCAATAACAGCAGCAACAACAATAGCTGCAACAACAACAACAACAATAGCAGTAACAACATTAACAACAACAACAACAGCAGCAATGACGACAACAGCCACAACAACAACAACAATAGCAGCAACAACATTAACAACAACAGCAGCCACAACAACAACAGCAGCAATGACGACAACAGCCATAACAACATCAACAATAGCAGCAACAACATTAACAACAGCAGCCAAAACAACAACAGCAGCAATGACGACAACAGCCACAACAACATCAACAATAGCAGCAACAACATTAACAACAACAGCAGCCACAACAACAACAGCAGCAATGACGACAACAGCCACAACAACATTAACAATAGCAGCAACAACATTAACAACAACAGCAGCCACAACAACAACAGCAGCAATGACAACAACAGCCACAACAACATCAACAATAGCAGTAACAACATTAACAACAACAGCAGCAATGACGACAACAGCCACAACAACAATAGCAGCAACAACATTAACAACAACAGCAGCCACAACAACAACAGCAGCAATGACGACAACAGCCACAACAACATCAACAATAGCAGTAACAACATTAACAACAACAGCAGCAATGACGACAACAGCCACAACAACAACAACAATAGCAGCAACAACATTAACAACAACAGCAGCAACAACAACGACAGCAGCAATGACGACAACAGCCACAACAACAACAACAATAGCAGCAACAACGACAGCAGCAAAGATGACAACAGCAGCAACAACAACAACAACAACAGCAGCAGCAACAGCAGCAGTGACATTATAAGCATCAACAGCAACAACAGCAGTAACAGCGGGAGCAACAATAGCAGAGACATCAGCAGGAACAACCAGAGGAAGTACGACTGGAAATACTTACAGGAAGTTCATCTTTGGAACTCCATACACCTGGAACTTGTTTCTGTTGTATGACTTGTTTTATTTGTAAGAGAGATGGCAATGCAATACATCCTGCTGTTATGCATACTTGAAGAGGGCTCTCTAATGATAAACCAAGCAATGCACAAGCATCTCTGGCAAACAAATCACAGATGTCTATCCAATGTACTGGGTCAAGGAGATAGGAATATGGAGAGTTCTCTATTCCAGTTTTTGTGTACATGAGGCATGCCATCAGCTGTTGGATGTCTACACAATAAAGTACAAAAATTACATCAAATACAGAGATTATATCAACACATCAAATACTTTATGTATCTTCGATTCAATTTTGAGGGAGTGATGGTTGTAAAATATATAATACATAGAAGTCACTTGCTGGTCAGAAGGTCCAGATAGGGAAAAAATGTGCCTGAGGTCTTGAATATACTGACTGAAAACATAACACTGTTTTTCCCTGTCCAAAACAACTTCATGACGATAAATAAATAAATTATTTTTTTGCCATTTTCTTTTTTAATTATCTTGTTATATAAATTATGTCAAACAAACCTTTTGTATTAGCAGCAGCAAACTCAGTAAAGTGTCTTGAATATCTGATTGCTTCCTCTTGTTGGCCTTGCTTTAAATAATCCAGAAATTTAAGCTTGTGAAGTTTGAATTCTAGGGAGCTCCCACGTTCCTTTAATTCTGAGTGTCTGACTTTTGCCCACCTAAAGGAATGAAGGCAAAAATATCACAAAAACATTAGAACACATACATTCATACTATTAATGTACAAGAAGGATGACTTGGTTACAAGTCAAGGTGTCAACCTTAAGACCTTGAGTTTCAGAGACTATAACTGGTTTAACTGGTTTATACTGTGCATGCTCAAGATTGGGTAAAATACTTAACCCTTCTCCCAAATCCTTTCTCTACCCAGTTCTACATGTACAAATGGGTATCAGCAAATTGTTGGGTAAATTGTATAAATTCTGGTAGGGGAGTGATTGACCTGAGATTCACTAATGTGAGATGCAAAGTGAGATGTTAGCATCCCATTCAAAGGGTATTTCAATAACATTAGTGATAATTCTTTGAGAAATAACAGTCCTTTGGACTGTCTTACATAACTAACTATAAACATACTCTAAAGCAGGGTCTAAATTGTGGTTTCGGCATGCCTCCAAAATTCTGTTTAACTCCTGGAAGGGTTCTTTTTTTGAACTGTCCAAGTGGAGATGTGCCTCCTGTTTGAATATAAGGGAAAAGTATTTATCACAATTAAAATATTATTTACTAGTCAATAATTTCAACAATGGATCCACTGGGCAGCCAATAAAATCACAGAGGTTTCAGCAAAGAAGCTGACACTCTGTGGGAAATTCAGTATTCTTGGGATGCATGTTACATCATAGCCGACCAAGATGGTGGCTGTTTCATAGTTATTATATCCAAGGGATTTTTTGGTCACATGGTTGCACTCCAAGAATAAAATTGTAGTGATCCACATATTTCATTTTTACTATCACAATGACCCAGTAGTTTTATATGAGATTGTACATGTTGCTAAATCTTTATTTTGCATACCTTAATAAGTTCTTCTGCTATATCTAGCCTCCCTTGGCGCAATAGGTGCTCACAAATAACTTCATTTAAGAGAACAGATTTCTCTCCTTCAAAAACTCCACTGTGACTACATGCTGTGTTGTCAGATATAAAATTCTAGAGGAAAACACAAAAGAGAATTCATAACACGAACTTTCATGCATCAAATAAATTGTGTCACTGGTTTTGAGTTGGGCAAGCTCTCTCATTCTCTAAGGGAATTCCTTGTGCAGGGCTTAAATTAAATAATGAGAGCTAAGGCGCCAGTCAAGATGACAGGCCGAATTAAATTTTAGCTCAGTCATACCTTGTTTTGGCTAAACATTACTGGTCAAAATGACTGGCAAGGCAAAGATTTGACCAGACAAGTTCAAATTTTGGGAGGACATAGTCTGATAAGGCTTGCACAACAGGAAAATATTGAATAACTACTTTTGTAATTAAGCACTTTTGTTTACACTGTTTAGTGCCCCCCTCCCCTGAATTTTATGTGTCTAATCACTGATCGATGTTTGGTGATGCCAGAAAGATGAAGTGAGCATATTTTCAAATCAGTTTTCCATGCATGCACAATTGTACTTGGCTTTACAGTCCTTAATAGGATGTCACATGGGGCTATGTCAATTAGCAAATGCTTACATTGTGCTGTTAAAATCTGTTTTGATGACATTCTCACATCGTTTTTTTTTTGCTATCCTAGATGCTTGTCAATGCATTAGGTCTTAAAAGTGTGGTTTTCACTATGGCATAAGCATAAGCATAAGAACATGTCCTCACTATGACATAAGGCAACATAAGCACAAGCAGAAGCATAAAAAGAAGGCGATGGCTTTAATCCTTGTGCTTATGCTTATGTAGAAGTGAGAATCAACAGAGAAGTGAGTGGGCTTGATACTTTTACGTCTGTTTTTATGCTTATGCTTGTGTCGCTAGTGAAAACCACGCTTATTATCTAAACAAATTAAAATCCTAAATATTTTGAATGGGTCAGAACTTAAAATTAAGATTAATTATTAAAAATTTACATGTAAACAAATTGAAAATCTATAGACTGAACTTACTCTGTCTATAGCTTTTCCAATCTTAGAAATTCCACCATGAAGTTCTTTATGTTCGGTTGCTAGTCTCGTAACTGTATCTTTTACTTTTTTGGCTGATTGTGTGAGGATTTGACACTGTAGTTGTGAGAGTTCGTCTTGATTCGCTTCAAAAACAAAACAAAAAAATTAACATATAAAGACTAAGTTCCTATGATTTAATAACAAGACGTGTAAACCATTAATTCACGAGTTCAAAGTCATAGATACAAGATATTTTTGCTCTAAAATAATCAAAACTACATGGTAGATGAATATTTTAAGTCGACATATTTGTTTCGAGTCGTTGACTTTTATTAGTTCTCACGCAAATGCATACGTCGTAACTTACAATTAACTATTTCATTTTGTAGATTAGATATGTGGTTGGCCAAATCCCCCAATGTTGTATCTGTATGTTCTCTAATAGCTGTGTATTTCTTCAAAACTTTGTCCTGTTCTTTCTCGACGTTCAAGCAAGCCTCCATTTTGTTTTGTTTTCTCGAGAGACCACGGTACGCATTGCCTCATGGGATAGCCCAATGACGTCATTACCTTTTCTCGTTTTTATTATTTTATAATTTCATCATTTCTGTTCAGAAAAATTAAAATTATGCAAATTTCTATAGTTAAATGAGACTTTTTAAGGTTTTTTTAATTCATTTGTTTCCCTTTTAGTTGATTAATATAAAATATATAAGTTTATGGGACTTGTTTAGATGGGGGCGCGCAAAGCACTCTGGGATAAACAGCTGTCCGCCATTTTGTTTTGTTAAGTTGCTACGTTATTCCTTCCAGTTATAAAATCGTATTTAAGCTTAAATTATTACATTTTCTGCTTGAAAGCAAAGTCATACACGATGGGATGTGATGGTGGTACAATTCCAAAGCGAGATGAACTCGTTCGTATGAAGAAAAAGCCTGAAAAAGTCGACAAAAACTTCGAGTTGAACGCGAGATGGTTCCACTGTGCTATCAGCCAAGAACAACTTCACCCTCCTGTCGTATCCTGTGAACTTGGAAATCTTTACAACAAAGAATCAGTACTAGAATTCCTTTTAGACAAAGCCTCTGCTACCTCAGGTATAGCCAAGCATATCCGTAGCTTGAAAGACGTGAAAGAACTGAAGCTTTCAAAGAACCCTGCATTTGACGAGAAATTAAAGGGCGAACAAGCTGATGCGTATCAGGATTTTCAGGCGAGTCGTTATATTTGTCCTGTCGTTGGAATCGAAATGAATGGACGGTACAAGTTCTGCTTCTTGTGGAAGTGTGGTTGTGTGTTTTCTGAGCGTGCACTGAAAGAGGTGAAGTCTGCTGTTTGCCACAAATGTGGACAAAGCTTTTCCGATGAGGATGTCGTTATAATTAATGGAAGTGAAGAAGAATTTGAAACCATGAAAACTAAGATGCTAGAAAGAAGACAAAAGGCAAAAATTGATAAGAAGTCACGAAAAAGTAAAGCTACAGCTACATTTTCTTCAGAAGCCTCAAGCTCAAGTTCTGAGTCATCAACATCACAAGCAGACAAAGTTTTTAAACACCCAAGCACAACTGAGGTTGAAATACCTACAAAGAAAGCAAAAGTGGACACTATGCCTCAAGTCAATGGTGCTGTAGGATCCGCTAGTTCATCTAAGACAGGCAAGACAAAATCTAAAGGAAAAGATCCCAAGATTAATATGAAATTACCAGAGCTGTCCAAGTATAAGACTGTCGCCGAGGACCCTAATGCAAGTAAAGTGTACAAGTCTCTGTTTGCCTCAGGGCACGAGAAAAGGCCTGAACACTTAAAATCCAATTGGGTTACATATCATGCTTATGGTGGATATCATGTTTAGAAACATAAAATGCTCTCAAACTATTTCCATTCAATAGGAAGCTCCTATAGATACTATTGATAAAGGGCTTATAGTACAATTCATTGCAGGTACAACTAGATCATGGTCTACCATATTGTACCTCACAATATGACTCATAGCATGGAGCATAGGATGTCATGAGGCTAGTTGTAGATTATATTTTGTTAAAAATTGATACTAATGATGCTATAGTTTTGGTGGTGCTACAGCAATACTTCCTGTGACGTGAGCCTTTGTTTGTGTATGTTATGATTGGCTGGTAAAACAAAGGAACTACCATAACCTTTTTTGAAAATGATTAGCATATTATTGTCATAATGCTTTTTCTTAGTAAACAAAAAGTATTGCTATCCTGTAAATATACCTTATTAAGGCTTAAGATAATGGCTGGATATTGGACAGTGTCTGGCCAGAACTTCGACTTGTCTGGTCAAAACCTTGATGTCTTACCAATCATTTTGATCAGTAACGTTTTTGCCATAGATGAGGTTTGACTCGAGCTAAACTAATTTGGCCTCCAATCATGACCAGCGACTGATCAGCTGTTTTTTTAAGCTCTGAAATATATTATGTGATTATAGCTGAAAAATCCTGTATGTGTTTAAGTTTTCCTTCATATTAGGCAACTGACAACTTACTGTTAGATGCAAGCAAAATGATAATGATCTGTGATATAATTAAAGCTTTGAGGTTATAATACTAGAGTACTATAGGATTTATTTGTGACATTGCATGGCATCACCTTCATTGCTATTAAAAGTCTACCCTCAAATTTTAATGAAAAATGCCTAGCCAACTTTAAATTCCTTGAATCCCATCAATGAGAAAAAATTAAATGATTAAAATACTTATTGGTACGAGAAAAGGATGTCATGATATGACATTTTTTAATCAATTATTTTTGCCTTCATTTGATTCTAAAGCATTTTTTCTTCCAAGTCTACCATAGTGCAAGAAATTTCATTTTTTTACCATTAAGATTAAGAATAGATTGAATGTGATTATTATTTAGACCTCACACAGAGAATAATATCTTGATAAGTATATGATGAGTTCAGTGTCTGTGACACCTATAATTTGCGTCATTTGGCCGTATATCATATCTATGGATTATAAAGTGTCCTCGCCAAAAATCAGCGGCCCAAGTAAACTTGCCCTAATTCCCTTCTTTGTTGTGCAAATTTCTAATAAATTCTTCATTGGCTACATAAGAGTGGTCTGTGTTTACTTGCTTCATTCTCTAGTTGTTTAGACTCTAACAACTGTTGTTGCCTTACTCTCGTAGTAAAACTCCCTAGCCGAGGCTGTGTTCAATTCCAGTTGCGTTTCTCATTATCTTTGGGGGGAAATATGCGTTTCTTAACTTGTCTTTTACTTGCAAGTTTGCTTAGTTTATCGCTCTGCAGTTTTGCTAAAAAAGAGAGCACTCATGACGAAGAAAAAAGACCAAGTTTTATGTCCCTAGACATGATGATTGCTAACAACAAGAAAAATGGCCGTGAAAAGAAAAGCGAAATCGATAATCTGCCTGAGGAAATGATAAAAGGCATTAAATCTATTAAGAGCAAGCACATGTAAGCATATCATTTATATATTCACGACTTGGGGAAAAAACCATCAATATCAGCCTAATTCTTTTTGTAATTTAGTTTTTCGTCGTTTTGCTAACCCAAACATCCAAAACCAAGGCTCGTGTTAAGCCGACGTTTGTTTATTTTGTTCAACAGTTCATACACAGCAACAAAGCGTCAGCTACTCAAGAACAAAGTGAAGAAACAACCGCGGAATAAAAATAAAAAGTCAATCGAGAGAAAAAGAAACGAAATGGCTGAAATTATGGAAGAACTCCCCGAAGAGATGAGGAGAGGCATTAAATCGGTTAAAAATCCGTAAGTTATTTACCCGGCCTCATATCTATATATATATATACCCGGTTTCTGGGAAAAGCCTTAACTAAACTGACTCATTTTCGACGATTTCAAAACTCAGTAAAACGAACTATATAATCAAATCAAAGTTATCTATCTTTAAAGTGGCTATCAAGCCTACAGGATCTCTTCCCTAGTTTTAACGCCCTTAGCGAAATAAGTAATAATGGCGCGGCGTTACTTTCTGTTCGATATCTCTTTTCTTTTCCGGCCGAGATATTCAATATGAGATCACGAGATGACGTCAAACAAGAAAGCATAAATAAGTATTTATGCTCTCTTGCGTCAACCCAGGATCCTTTTAAAGAGACAAATCCACGAATAGAAGAATATCTCTGTGAGAATTAGCTCAAAATGAAATCAGGAACTTCAAGGACTTTGAAATCAGGAAGACGGATCCTTTAGGCTTGATAGTCAGTTTAAATGCCCGTCAGTTTTGCCTGATTTCTCAACCAAGACAAATTATACTCGAATCAAAATGATCTATACATCTATGTAGAGATCTTCAAGGGCTGAAGTTGATCGATGTGGTTTTGTAAACTGACAGATAGAGGGGGGGGAGATCTTCCAACCTCTGTTTTTTTTTACTGCTGTTATCGCTTGTGTTGGGTACTTTGGTTATGTTTTAGTATTTCTATTGCATTTGTACTTATCTGGTAACATACTTTCGGCTTTTCAGACTGTTTATGGTTCGATTCTGTTGTTTCATCAATACAGGGTTATTGCAGTGTAAGTCCAACTGAGAAGATGAAAGAAAGAAGACCCGAAACACAAAGAACTGACCAAGTGTCTAGGCAGTCATGTCTAAAGTAACCCCTTAGAAGACTCTTATAAATGAAGATAAACATTAAATTGTTAAAACATTAAAACATTAAAAATGGCATAAAATATTGGCATAGAATTATCCATAAAATCAACTAAATAAGCTTTTGATTATTATAAACTAATAGCATGGTAACGATATTTATAAAATATTAGTTTTTCGAAAAGGAGATATGCATGTTATTTACCGGCAAGGAGGTCCGGATATTGAAAAACTGTGCGGGCAAGGTCTTGAATATACGGACAGAGGCCGTTAGGAGGGTAAATAACTTATTTATTTTGTTTTTGTAATCGTTTTGTGTTTTCGTTTAGCGGCAAAGGTACCGGACCGCGCGCCCAGAACGCACGACTTCTTAGGATACCGGACTGGAAAAAAATAGACATAGGTATTTTTGGATAATTAAATGATAAAAACTATCTCTTTATGAAATACTTAGAATAAAAAATTTATTGATAAGAAGCTGTTTCTTTTATTGTGTTTTGGTTTGGCTTTGGTTTGGTTTTTTTTTCTCCCTCTCTCTCTTCCTCTCTCCTTTTATTTGCCTTTCCGAGGTGAAGAAAAAAAAGCGGATGGAGTTGGTTTTGCAGTGCATTGTGGGACTGTTTTGTGGAATGAGATAGACGCCATCTTGGAAAAATTAACTTAACTGAGTTCTTCAATGCACTGCAATACTGACCCCATCCACTTTTTTCCTCACCCATCAGAATGGCAAATTTTTCAGCAATTATATGGTCGATTATTTTTATTGGGGTAGTTCTTTTCATTTTAGCCATCGAAGATAAAGATCAGTTGGCGGCAGTTCAGGCATACGTCTTATTGCGTCACCGTCGTTAGTTTTGAAGACTTTGGAATTCCAATGCTCAAATTGTTGTCTTTGCTTTTTTATTTTTGGCAAGTCTTTTAACGCATGCGCTCTTATACTGGAAGTCCAATAAATCCTGGTCTCAAAAAATGGATTATGCCAGAGCCCTCGTTCTTCGCTGCTGGCCAGAAGAAACGCAGGCTTTAAGTAAGAGATTGCTTTTATTAAAAATTTCCTACACAAAACATGCAGCAACCAAAATCCCTCAGACGTTATTCCACGCATACTCGCAGCACTGTATTCAACACTTTGCTGTTAAATTTTTGCAACTTGACAAGTAATCGCACGCATATGACAAGAAAAGCGCGCGGAATGTCCGAGGAATGTGTTTGCACGTCTATTTTCGCGCCAAAATTATCGCCTCATCAAAAAATGAAATATATTTTATAATTTGACCAATCATGGGATAGATACTCTAAAGAGCTTAAATCCTATTGGATGAAAACAGGTGATTGACATGTTATGTCACATGATCATCAGCTGCCGGGATATATAAATGAAGAGCACGTTGTCTTTGGTGAGATTTGTTTGAATGCAGGCAGTAACAACATATCTTGGTAAGTGTCTTTTCTTTTGATTTTTTCTTTGCTTTCTGTTCTGTATTGGATTTACTATAGATTTACATTGTACGGAATTATCCAAAAACCGAACTTTTAGTTGTAGAGAGATTTAAAAGCTCGTTTTCATTAACCAAAGCTTCTATTTCTTGAATTATGCCCGTTTTACCAGTTTACAAGAGTATCGAAATACGAAACTTCTAGTTGCAGAAGGCTAGCTTTTTCATTGACCATGCCAAAACTGGTATTTGCTTTGAAATTATGACAATAATTGCACGTCCAGCTTGAGCGTTTGAATTTTTTATTCGTAAAAAAACGAATTAAAGGCATTTTTAATAACTTTCAAAATAAATGTGAACGAAGTTTCGTATTATTCTAACTAGTTCTGTCCTGAAAGCATTTCATATTGTTTTGTAGTAGAGTTGCATTCTTTTCACTATATTTATACGAGTGTAACACTGTTTTGTGGCAAGTTTCTTAAAACAAGCTTACTGAAAGGTTTGCCTTCAAAAAACACCGACTTCAGACTTCGTCAATATGTTATTTTTCCCAAACCCGCAAAAGAATACGTTTCTTACTAAATCATCATTCATTCCTAACGATACTTTTTATTTCCCTCTAGGTATACAGACAAGAATGGCCATATCAAGAGAAGACGAACCTTAAGTATTGGATTTTTCTTGTTTGCTACACAACGAATCTTAAACAAGCTCAAAAATTGTTCCAAAAATTCGACTTTTCATTTTTATAAACTACTAATGTTTAGTTTTGGGTCAGTGAATTTGTTCCGTGCTTGTTTGAGAAGTCTTGTGCGGTCATTTGGGGAAAACTGTTCCTAAATCAAATATGGAACTAAATAAACAATAAATTTTATCAGTTTTTGGTTTAATTACGACTTACAAAATACCATTCATTGAATGAAATGTTCCATTTTTGGCATTTGAACAAGTCAGAAACCAAAAGCGGCCATTTTCAATTTGTATAAGGTTAGGATCAGAATTAAGAGGGCTCCAGAAATACCAAGTATGGAGCCCATGGGAAAAGACTTTAGAAGCTACCAATAAAACTAGGTGGGGATTTTAGTGTTTTTTGACTGGTCAATCGGCCAGGGTCAAATCGACCAATTAGGATAGATTTTCACTGAAGATTAGGACCAAGAGTACGTTGGTAACAAAGAAACCCCCGAGTACGCTGGATCTGGAACGTCTTCAACTACAGCTCGTCTAGAGCATAAACTGTGTTGTGGTCCTTGATTTAAAGTAGATGGAGTTCTGTCATTGTATTGTGCGGTTGTGGTCAGTTAGCTAGTTTTCGGTATCAAACTGCGCCTAGGATTAAGTTGGCTCCGACTTCCGGCCTTGTAAGGTTTTAGCCACACTGCTCGGTCTCACAGTCAGGGTTTGTCTTAAAACTGAACGACCAAATTTTTTTGTTCATATTAAATGCCTTCATAACGATTGTATACCTTTTTTTTTTCTTTTTCTTATGAAGTTAAAAATGTGGATGATATTTTCCTACAAACCCTGACTACATGTGTGAGATCTCAATGACGGTTCTACCGTACTAACGCTAAATGTCATGAGAGTATAAATATCGATGGAAAAGCGATCAATGATATTAACATTGATGTTTTCTATTAGCCCCTTACATCCATGACATTTAAAAACCTTGCTTTGCAGGTCATCCAAGAACAACCAAACTTGGTTGCAGCAAGACTTCACTTCAATCCACGATAGTTTTTCAAATATTCATTGGTAGCTTTAGGGCCTAGCACGGGCAAAGGCGCATCGAGGTGGAAAGATGGGACACGAGTTTTGCTGTCCCCGTCCCCTCTCCCCTCGGTGCATCTTTGCACTGTTATTTTATCATTTTTGTGCATTAAATACATGTCAATTGCGTACTTGCTGCAATTGAATTTCCAGTCATCTCAATATTTTGATTTATATCAAAAACTTATGAATCAAAACGTTGAGCAATAACCTAAAACCTGCGCACTTTTTCTATCGAAGGTTTCATTTTGGCCCGGTTATCAAGATTCCATACTTACTGATATAGACTATAGTAGACTTTATTCGTTACCGATTATTACCAGGTTTTTCAGGATATTTATAGATATAGGTTCATAGATTAATAGTTATTTGTTTTCCATAGTTACAAACATAAGTTCATACTCTTGTTTTACCGATTATTTCAAGGTTTTTCAAGTTATATTTTTAAATATAGGCTCGCAGATTACCAGTTATTTGTTTTCCATACTTATACAAACATAGGCTCATACTCTTGTTTTACCGATTATTTCAAGGTTTTTCAAGTTTTCGCAGATTACCAGTTATTTGTTTTCCATAAGGTTTTTCAATTTAAAACACAGGCTCATAGATTACATGTTATTATTTATTTATTTTTTGAAAAATGTTGTAAAAACTACTTGTACTATAACTTTCCTGATTGTAATAATTTGTGTAATATTTTGAAGATGAAATAAAGAAATATTTATAATTTACGTTTAGGTTTACTATTCACGTTTATGAATTTAATTTTCTGATCTTGTCTGGATTACCACTTTCTGGGGTAATGTTGTTCAAATTAAAACGGTATTGAATCCAGGGATGTTCCATCGTCGATAGATGTAAGTCTGGTAGGTTCTGACCTACTTACAAAGAACTGGTGACACAGTTCGCTTACTTTTATTGATTTTGATGGAATATCCTCCCCTTGGTATATTCTGGAGCTGACCGGAGTAAGTATTGGTAGGGTCTGCCCTACTTGTAAAGAGCTGCTGACACAGCTCGCTTAGTTTGGTTAAGTCTCTGGAATATGCCATCCCTTGGGAAAATTCTAACGAACATTTTCATTTCAGGGATACTAACTATATTCTGATTTTCAGATACGCTAATGATTTCTTTGATTTTGAGCCTCCCCTCTTTAAATAATAAACGAATTGAATTAGTTTACACTGCTGTACTTGTTGAGCAAAACGTCTTGAGCACCAGTATAGCCGTGTGCACTAAATATCTACGATTTCATTCACTAACAAATGATTTTTCATTTTTATTTTTCAGAAAATAAACTTGAGAGTTCAACTTGTGCCACTTTATTTTCATTTCACTAAAGTGTATTTTTTACAGCCTTGGTATTAAAAATATTACATTATTTAACTTGTTTTCTCTTTTTTTCTTTCGTTAATATTTTGCAGGTGATGGCCCAAAACCACTTCCCGGTTCCGTTCTGTCCTTACTGATCACCGGATGCTGTTGCTGGGGTAACAGATTCTGTTGTTGGGTTACAGTTTCAGTGGAGTATATAATGTATTTTTGCATTCTTGGTGTCTTAGACTGTTCTTTCTCTGAATTTTTAAGGTGGGACGACCTTGAGACAGCTGACATTTCCGAAGTAAGCCTACTGCGCATGGCCTGGGAGAGAACCGTTTGATCCACCAAATGCATCCATAAGAAATTTTATTGATTTTGATATTGTGCAAATTTGTTTCCAACAATATTCATTTTTATTTTATAAAGAGTTAATTTTTCTTTTTCTTTTCCAGGTTGGATTGATTGGGAGTCTACATATTTATAACATTTGCATTTCATTAGTGACCAAAGGAAATCCGTGAAACATTAATTACTAAATATTACAAAATAGTGCTAATTAACGATAGAAAACAATGGAATTTGCATGAAATTGTGCTATTTAGTATCATTAAAGTTTCAATGATTTACTGTAAGTCACTCTATAAAATAATTTAAAATTTGTTTGATAGATAAATGTACGTACATAACTATATATATAATATTAGCTCATTTAAAATAAGACATTGAAAAAGTTGTAAAGTTTTTTTTACTGATCTAATAAAAGATTAAGGATGTTAAAACTGTCTTTGTTGCCATTTTTATGTTGACCATTTGTAGTTCCTAGACCACCTTGAAAACCCCACCACAACTCGTTTAGTGTAAGTAGAGCACGCTTGACGAAAGTCGAGATGACTGGGTGCGATTCCCAGACGAGTTTGATTGGTTGAAAGGTAGCACTAGAAGGGTAGATGACGTCAACATCGTGTGGGCCTATCGTAATGCATAAAAGAAATGGGGGGTAGTGAACATTTTTGAAGATGACCCTAAAGTGTTCTTTAACTACTTAGAATTAAAAAACCGGGTACATATATAGTGTGAAGGAGCAAATGTAACACCGTGGCGCCAAACGTTGATTGACGATCGCCCTCAGGTAGCCCATGCTTGGTTTCTGTGGTGTCCTGTTATAAGGGAATGTATGGGGACAAGAGAAAATGAACTAAGAGAAGGAATCCCCATGCCCCATCATGTGCACACTTTGATGCTATTTTTAGAATCATTGATGCTATTTTTAACTCGTTACCATGCCCGCGCGATAATCATGCTTCCCTTTAATGCCTCGTTTTAGGACACGAAAAGCGCCACTAATGCTAAGTGCACGACCAAAACACAGGCTTTGTTTACTGCAAGACTAGAAGCCGCCTACTCTCGAGAAATCAACCAATCAGGTTCTTCTCTCAAAATATATCCAAGCTAAAAATAGCATCAAACTGTGCACATGATGGTTACAAGGCTGTATAGGTAGGATTCCTTCTCTTAGTTCATATTCTCTTGATGGGGATTCATCAAAAATTTCAATAAAATCATTGAAACGTCGAAATTTTTATCCGATCATTGAGAAAAAACACTTCTTTCGCTCTGTGGTTATTTATTAAATTTAGCACGTTTTAAGGTTTTTTATAATCATATTGATTATAGACTGGACACATGTCATAAAATTATTATAAATAGAGCTCATGTAACTGATTAATAGGTTCAACACAGAGAACAGATACGAATTTTATCTTCGAGTGTTCAATAAGCCAGATGCGAGATGACGTTTTACCCCCGACTCTATACCATAATAGTTTTTAAAATTCTTTCATATTAAAATTTTTGATTCCTTAAAGAATACAGGAACAATAGTCATAATTACTCGGGCTACCTGCAAGGTAGACCGAGTCTAGGTTTCGGTTTTCTATCTATCTATCGACGTTGTCGAAAGTGTGTAAGCCTGCGATGCTCGGCGGTCTGCGGTGTTCCCCTGCAAGTATGAAAACGAGGCGGGTTACCACAAGTCATGTGACTTGCTTTGCTTTTCGAAGGTTCTGTAGGTCTTTTTCCTTTTGCTTATCTTGCTAGCTGCTTCTCGTGCTATATCTTGAAAACTTATTGGAAAGTAATGGCGACTTGCTGATCTGCTGAGGCGCTCAAAATACATACAAAAGCACACGCCGTTCGCGGTAGACCCACTCTAAAAGATGTCGAGCGTCAGTTTAAATCTTCCAAGATAACATTTAATGCGTTTCCAGAATCAAGAAGCCTTGGACATATATCATTGACAGTGAGGATAAGTCTTTTATTTATTGTATTGTTTTCGTTTACGATTTTGAATATATTTTTCAATACTCTATCGTTCTTTTAACTATCAGTAGCGAGCGTGTTGATCGCTGCCCTGTGCATGGTTCTTGTTGTACACTTCATAAATACCTCGACCAAGACTTTCGTAGATTCTTTACTAAATGACTGCGATGTGTTTGAAAAAGCTGTACAATTATCTGTATTTGTTTATCCCAATAAAGAGTCACATTTATTAGAGGAATGCAGGTCTCGTTATGCTAAATTTCATATTCATCAGTATGTTGAGCACAAGCCTCGTGTTGTTTCGAGTGATCGAGAACTAAGTAGAGTCCCAGTTAAACGACTAACCCAACTTTTGCACAAAAGCAGAAAAATACAGAAAATGGTTCGTAAGTATGTGGTCAATAATGTACCCATGTTATCTAGAATTCATTGTTTTCTTAATAAATGTAATTTCAATCCCGAAGAAATTAAATCATATGTCAAAAGTTGTCATCGAAAGTTTAAGAGAAACACTGGCCATGGTAGTGCTTTACCCAGACGGAGGAAATTATGTTCTAGAAAATCACTTTTTTACTTACACAAAAGAGCAATAAATGCAAGTCATAAGCTTATTTATTACTTGCCACTCTTGACAAATCCAGGTTCACAAAAATATGCTGGTTTAATTATCCCATGTTTACAAAAGTCTCAATCACAGAATCAATCACAGTAAGTTTATCAACCCACTAACTTTTTGAAATGCGCTATTTTAACATCACTTGCACCATTAATAATAATAATAATAACTTTATTACTGTGTCATGTCGTTCTAGCTTATTACAAAATAAACTAATTGGGGACACCTATCTAGAACCCTATAAAACCAATAAAAATCTTATCCCATATTCCCAAACCCTTAAAACAACCCATATATGATATTTATAATTATCTAATTTACGGTAATATCCCACCCCTCCTCCTAAATATTCCCATTATTCTTAAACTTTTGTGTAACCTACAAGTTAAAACCTTACCTCACCCCATAGTAACTATAAGATAATTCCCATCCCCAACTGATCCTAATTTACATGTGTTCGATACTCAGATCGATACGCTTACTAGGTTGCGCATAAGAGGCAGTTTTGGCAATTGTCACTCATGAGGTCACCTAAGTTAAGTGTTCTTATGTGTCTTTTAAATTTACTTAGGGTATCTAATGACTTAACGTTCCTCTTAAGCTTAGACCATAAAACTGGTCCGAGATATCTTATGCTGTGTTTTCCGAAATTGACTGTATTAAATCTTGGTATGATGAAGTCAGAATTCCTAAGATTATATCTGCAACTGGACTGATCAAATAAGCCAGTAACATAGGAAGGACTTAAACCATTTTTAACTTTATACATAAGTATAGCTATATCTTGTAATCTACGATCGTTCAGAGTACTTAGGTTAGCCCATTTCAAGAGTGTTGCATAATCACTAGTCCTATTACAGTACACAGCTCTTAGTGCTCGCTCCTGTACACGCTCCAACTTTCTCCTATCCGAAGCACGACAATGATGCCATATAGCACGACAATGATGCCATAAAGCACGACAATGATGCCATAAAGCACGACAATGATGCCATAAAGCACGACAATGATGCCATTCCAGTACCGTTTCCATTAACTAGTGCTCTCTGTTTTCCCTTTAAAGTTCTACATTCTATTATACACAGGTAGCCCGAGTATACGCCTTTAGGGCGTCTAGTTAAAGAACAAAAGCAGTGTGGAAAGGATTATGGTCTAGAGACGGGGGTAAAACGTCATCTCGCTTCAGGCTTATTGATATCTAAGAGGATAAAGTTCAAAAATTCTTTATTCTCGACTTTCACGTCCCTATAATGCCTTGCGTCTTTTGGGGGTAACCAATCAAAAAACTGTCCCATATTAAAAGGTTTCTTAATTGAATTTATACTATACCTGCTTTTATCTGTACAATACTGACTATCAGCTTATTCCAATTTATTTTTGCGTGTACAGATGATCAAGAGTTTTGGTCTTACAGAAAATGTATTGACTTACAAAAAAATGTATAAAATTTACCTTAAACGTTTTGAAGCTTTCATCTTTTTCTGTGTTTTACTTCTTCATTTTATCTTTGGATACCAAACAAGGTATTTTCAGCATTGTTTGATCAGCCTTCAGCAAAATTAGTGGGGTTTTACTCTCTAGTTACCCCCAAAGACGCAAGAATGATTATGGGGATGTGAAAGTCGAAAATTGAAATACGTTACTATGTCAACAGCGATATTTTAACGTGTGATAGATATATTATTTTCCACTGGTGAAAGATATCAAGTTTTCGACACTAGAGAAAACCTAGTATTTCATCCGGATATCTATATAATAAATATAACGTCCTACATTGGCAGAGTCTATTTTTCTCACTCCACCAAAACAAAGGAAAAATGTCTTGACCCGTGCAATCAAATCATGATAAAGATCGACAAGTTTAATTTCTATAACCATGGAAACACGGAACACAGAATTAGGGAAACAGGAGACACTGAGACAAAAAGAAAAGAGGAAAGGAAAAATAGATACTATGATAAAGAACTGAAGAAAAGATGAAAGAGAAGAGAAACCTTCCTTTGTCTTACCCTAGCAGAGGTCGTTTTTCTCCTTCGAACAGAAAGGAGGGCAGAAAAAGCCTCGTTTGGGTATCTCCGTCATCGATTGCTTCACTTGAAAGATTCCTTAGTTTCCATATTTTCCATAGTTTGCACGGTCAGTTATTCCTTGATTAATTGAGGGCCGGGAAAAAAGAAATTGTGGGATTTAGGAAACCAGGTTTTTTTAATAGAGGAAAAGTTTAAAATTTATAGCTGGAGCTTACATTTGTTTTTTTCTCTTTGAATGTTAATAATTACCACAGGCATTGAATAATTAAAGCCAAGGACCGATTGTTCTTCTCAGCTCTCCAAAACGGCGATGCTTATTGAGTAAAATACTAGGTAAACACGAAATAATGATACAATAGAAGGTTGAAGTGCCTCAATTTCGCCGACGTTGTCGCCCACGTTGCCGTCCTGATGCTTAGGGTCCCTATTATCGTCTCCCTGGCAGAACGGCACAGGTCGCTCGACCAATCACAAACCGCGAGACTCTATATCATAGCTCTAATATTATAGCCCTAAAATCATAGTAAATTGTTTTCTTGACGAGAACATCTTCGGTGACCGCTTCTAAGTAAAGTCCTGTGATTGATAATTATATTTTTCTCATCTTAACCCTCGAAGAGAGAGCATCGCCATCATTCACCAGACTGTGCAAGTTGGCACTTCGGTACTTCAGAGTCATGCATATCACCTCGCTCATTTTGGTCACTTTGCTTCTTTCTTTAATAGTTATTCGTTTGGAAGCGAAATCATTCCCCAACCTGGAGGAGAATGAAGCGTTGATGGAGCAGAGAGAGGTCAAGGAAGGTGAGAGAGAATCGATGAATCATTATTCCCTACATGACCAAAGCTCTCTGAAGCTCGACCAAGATAAAAGACCGTAAGTAGTCCTTGTATTCTTCATTTGAGTATAAACTTGTTATCGGTGCGCCATGTTTTACTATAGGTCTGTTGATCATTATTTATCTTTCTCATACTCATGAATAATTAATGAGGAGAAAACAAAGCAAATCACTACTGTGACGGTGGTTTGGAAATGTGTTCTTAATTTGCATTAAATTTTGTAAACGTTTTCTTTGATTTTCTCCAAGAAACATTCATGAGTTTGAGAAGTAATTTCAAACACTTGAGAGAGTTCTTCCTCCAATTTCCAAACACCTCAAAGTCAGTTAAAAAAACTCGGCTGCGCCTCGTTTTTTCAACTCACTTTTCGGTGTTTGGAAATCAGAGGAAGGACTCTCTCGCGTGTTTGAAATATTACATCTATCATCTTTCTTTCCCATACCCAACCAACAGAAGTGTCACTGAAGTTATTTTCTTTTCCCCCCATAAAGCTGAAAGCCATTGTTTATATTTTTAAGGAAGAGTATGCCAAAGCCAATGAGGAAAAAAGAAAGACGCTTCGATCAACAGGTTATTGCATTGTTTTCTCTTAACCAACTGTGATTTTCTCTGTGATTTCAGGCAAAAAAGACGGCCTCGTTTCCGAATTAAATGTAAAAAGGGAAAATGCAAACTTAAAGGATGATATTGAAATGCAGAAGATACGATAATTGTAATGAAACTGAATTCCTTTTAATGGAAATAAATGTGAGATCGCTGTCTATTGAAGAAATGGGTGCTGCTTTACGGCAAACGCTCTCTCTTTCTCTTTCTCTCTTTCTCCCCTCTCCATCTCATTTGTCCCTTTATCAAAAAAACTAATAGAAAGACCGAGGAGCCTCTTTTTTCAAGTGAATATTGAATAATCATTTTCAGTAAAATTATTAATGTCATACAACGAGCCGAGCAAGGAATATAAAGAATTTTACCTATAAGCTTCTTGGTTTTGGGTCGTCGTGTCCAGCCGTGGAAACCTATAAAACGTTATCCCGCTACGGGTTCTCGATTTTCTTACCTTCGCCAAACCAAACCTAAATGCTTACTGTTGAATTTCAATTCGATCTTTGAATAAGTCGTGCCCCATCTTAAAGGTTTTCGATTACTAGAAGCTTTTTTTAAAAGAAAATCTGGACTGATCAAGCCTATTGCCAAATGCATTTTTTTAAACTTTAGTCTTATTTGATTTCATCTTGAATGGGTTGAAAGATTGCTGTTGGTACGATAAGGCCATTTTAGAATTATCGCTAAAGGCAAAGAATTTGCGTGTTGCCTGGCACCTTGTACCACTATGGTGGAGGTGAAGAAAAAACTGAATAATGGTTAAAGCACAGCTTTGTTTTTTTTTAAACATAAGTGGATAATGCAAAACAAAACTGGACTAAAACAAACAAACAAACAAACGAAGAAATAAATGCGCACACAAACATAAATACATGCACACACAAAATAACGAACGCACAAACGAACGAACAAACGCACAAACGCATGACTGTAAGCTGCACGGCTGCAACTAGCGCCTCAAGCTAGGTCATTCATGTAAAGCGCATTGAGACGCTGTATAAATGCACTATACAAGAACCCCCCATTATTATTATTATTATCATTATTATTATTATTATTATTATTATTATTATTATTATTATTATTAAACGCGTTTTGCTCGTGTTCTTTCCATTTTCTCTTCCTACCACCCCTTCTTTTTCTTATTTGCGACTAATGCGATAAAAATGTTGATTCAGTACAAATTAAGCATTTAAGAGTAAGTGCGTTTTTAGGGTGAAAAAAAAATCTGCATGTTACTTTATCTTTATTTGGGCTTCCTGTGTCAGGAAGAATAATTTTACGAGCCCCTCCACTGCTTAGAAATATTTGACTCGCTCCCATTCCCAGTGCTAGGAGAAAACAAAATGGCGGCGTGGAATCCTTTGGCCATCTGGCTTGTTATTGTTGCTATCGTTGGATTTTTCCTACTAACAGCGCTATTGATAGCACAATGGAAAGAGAAGAAGAAGAAGAAGGGTAAACATTAGTCTTTAGCACAAAAAAACCCCTTGAACATTACTCTAATCTTAAAAATAATCAAAGTTGTGTGCTTTTCTTTGTAACACGTCGACTAAACTACGTTCTGTTGAATTTCTTTTTGAATCCTGCAATTTTATTGTATCCTTATTTTTCTCTCGTTACTTGCCGACTAAAGAAGAGAGACTGTTTAGAATGATTTCATTATGATATTTAAAAAAATATTGTAAAAAATTACGTTTTAACTGCTAATGCAAATTTAAAAATATGCCTTTGCATGATCATGCAATGATCCAACATTTTCATCCTTTTTTAAAACAAAGTGTCATAAGGTCTTTTTAGAAAAAATCACAGTGGAAATTCAACCTAAACCTTCATTTTTTTGTTTTCGAGTTCTGGGATGGTTAAAAATCAACCCATTCATTCATCATTTTTGAGCTTGTTATTATTACTTTTAAAGTTAGTTTTCTATTTTTATTATTCTAGATAAGACAACTGTGCGTGATCCAGTAAGGGCGAATGAAGTCGTTGGTCCTGCAGGAAGACGAAGAGTGAGAAATGCCAGAAATAGGATGAATGTTGCAAGAAAGAATGAAAAAGATAATGATGATAGTGACTATAATGGTAATTTCAACCTAGAAAAACAATATCATAGGGTCAAATAGAAATAAAAGTAGGGATGGTAGAGTAGTTAAAGCACTTACAACTATCTCTTGGCAATTTATGTCATCATTCAAATCACCCAACATATTTATATGTTTATTTGTCGTGTATAAACAGATGTAGATGACGATGAAGGTGGTGCTTTCCCTATGGCATTTGATGATCAGATGCCGATGGGAAAGATAGGGACAAAGAAATTAAAAAAAATGGAAATGAAAGCAGAGAAGAAAGCCATGAGAGAGGTTGGTACATTGCTCGGTTATTATAGTTTTGTGCAATATTCAATACAGGGTTTCTTTCTCTTAAACAATGTCGGATTTCTTTATTTTAAAATTATAATCAATTAAACCTGCCTTCAGATAACTCGGTTGTGCGTTGGTCTGTTATGGGGGGGGGGGGGGGGGGAAGTCATGGGTTCAAGCCTCCACTGCCAGACTCACTCTAAGAGTCTTAAGATATCTGAGTAGAAACTGCCTAAAAAATTAACTTCAAATGGTTACACCTTCTCTGTTGCTGTCCTAAGATGGTGTTCCTGTCTCACTTAGAGACATAAGCAACGAGGGCCACAAGTTTATCAGTGCTTCACAACTTTCAACCTCTAAACAAAGAAATCACATAAAATATAGTAATGTTACTTTAATCAATTTGTCTTGAAATCAAAAAAATCAAAAATACAACAAAATAATAAATATGATCTTTTATCTTTTGTTTCAGCAAATGGAGGCAGAAAGGGAAGACAGGAAAGAAAGAGAAGCATTGCGTGAAGCTGAAAGAAAAAGAGAAGATGAAAGAAGAAAACAAGAACAGGAAAGAAGGGTTAGTATTTTTTGCTCTGCTCTGCTCTGCTCTGCTCTGCTCTGCTCTGCTCTGCTCTGCTCTGCTCTGCTCTGCTCTGCTCTGCTCTGCTCTGCTCTGCTCTGCTCTGCTCTGCTCTGCTCTGCTCTGCTCTGCTCTGCTCTGCTCTGCTCTGCTCTGCTCTGCTCTGCTCTGCTCTGCTCTGCTCTGCTCTGCTCTGCTCTGCTCTGCTCTGCTCTGCTCTGCTCTGCTCTGCTCTGTGACAGTGCTAATGTGACTTTTTAATTATAGGAAGGAGAGGAGAGGATTCAAAAAGAAGAGGAGGAAAAGAAAGCATATGAAGAATACTTGGCAATGAAAGAAGCTTTCTTGGTGGAGGAAGAAGGTGTTGGAGAAACAGAGGAAGAGGTGAAAAAACTTTAACATGGAGATATGTGAATTAAGTTATTTGGCGTTATGTTATTTTTATATACACATGGTTCAATTTGTTTTTATTGTTGTTGTGGTAGGTCATTTGCAAATATGTAAATGATGTCAACGTGTTTGATTGACAGCTGTCTTTTGCTAAGTGCACGTTATGACTTTTGTCTTGGGCTATAATAATGTACAACTACTATTCATGCTTCAGAGTCAAGCACTTCTACAAGATTTCATCAAGTACATTAAGGTACAAGTATTATGATATAGGCTAGTTATGGCACCATTCCCATAAGGAAATCTCATCAAAAACATATTTTTTATGTGTTTAGGACAAGAAAGTCGTTATGTTAGAGGATTTAGCCTGTCAGTTTGGCCTGCGCACCCAGGAAGCAATCAATAGATTACAGATCCTGCAAGAGTCTGAACAGATTACAGGTGAGAGGAAATAATATTCCTCATACTGAACATCTGTCTGTCCATCTGTCCATCTGTCCATCCCTCTGTCTGTCCATCTGTCTATCCATCTGTCTGTCCATCTGTCTGTCCATCTGTCTGTCCATCTGTCTTCCCATCTGTCTATCAATCTGTCTGTCCATTTGTCTGTCTCTTCTGTTCTGTCTGTCCACCTGGCCATTTATCTTCCAGTTACACTACCTCTTTTGTTCTGACCATCTTTCAGCCTTCCCAGTAGGTAGTTTTGTCTGTTTGTTTGTCTCTCCTCATATTTCTATTGGACTATCTCTGCCGTCCTGTCTGTCTGTTTTTTCATCTATCTGTCTGTCCACCTCTCATCTATCTGTGTGGTTCTTTATGTCTATCCATCCATCCATCCTCTAGTTTGTCTGTTGGACTAACTGTGTTGTCTCTCGGTCTTATAGTGTTTGTCTGCTTGTTTACCTACCATTCTATCTTTCTGCAACCACTTTGTATGTCTTCGTTCCTGTCAATCACTCTATTTCTCTGTCCAATGCCTGTCCAATAGTATTTCTGTTTCTCTGTCCAATGCCTGTCCAATAGTAACTCTGTTTGTCTGTCATTTTATTGTCTGCTGATTTCCTTGCTTCATTCTTTTACTTCTTCTTTACAACAGGGGTGATAGACGACAGAGGTAAGTTCATCTACATCTCCAAAGAAGAACTGGAATCCGTCGCAAAGTTCATCAGACAGCGAGGCCGTGTGACCATCACAGATCTCGCAGAATCAAGCAACAAGCTAATCAACCTACAAGCAAACACAAATCAAGTGGAAACCACGGCTTAAAATGTAAAACATTATTAAAATAAAGAGAAAATAGCGTGAGGTTTTCTTTGCGTGACCATCACAGATCTCGCAGAATCAAGGCAAACACAAATCAAGTAGAAAAAAGGTAAAACATTATTAAATTAAAGAGAAAATAACGTGAGCTTCTCTGCCCATGGGAGAAGAGAGAGATGGAAGAACAACGAAAAGACGAAGAAGAATAGTAGAAAAAAAAAGTTACGAAAACCTTCTCGTTGCAGTTTATATAGTTATTATATTATATTAGTTTATCTTCTTCACTAGAACGTAGTTGAGCGATTTCCCTTCGCCCGTGGAAGAATAGTCAACGTAATACTTAGTACAGTTTTCGTATGACTGAAAAGCTCAGTGCCGTAAGCGTGACGTGCCGTGATCGTGATACTTTCTAGAATTTTAATTGCCTGATTTTTTTTTTCACGCGCAATATGATTGGTCTAAGAGTGCCGTGATCTTGGCGTGACCGTGTCCGCGCCGTGTTTATGCAGTGTTCCGAGTATTTTGGATATATTGGATGGAGAGTAAATTCTCGTGCAATGTGATTTGTCTGGCGTATCCCTAGCTGTGTCATGACCGTATTCGTGCCGTGAACGTTTCACAGTCATACGAAAACTGCACTAGTACTGGACACTAATTCCATTGTTTTCTTTTTTTCCACTTTGACTGTTAGTCTCTAATTATGCGACTTTGATTCGACAGCCAAGTAAAATCACTACCACGCTCCGCCTGTCTGCAGTTAAAGTCATAATTTATTTCACCTTTGTTTCACATTTAACGCACTGCCGTCAATCAAGTGAATTATTCGGTACCTTTACACAATCTATTTGAGCGCAGTGTATTGCCTAATTTCCTTGTCGGGATTATTGTCTCGATTACTCTGCTGGCACGGAGTGTCCCTTTTATATCCTTCGAGTGAGATACAGAAGGGAGACTCTACCAGCAGGCACGATGTCTTGATCAACGCGTAACAATGAAAACAGTGGTAAGGTGTGCGTGTTATTTTGCACACGTGCGGCTTGGGTTTGTGTAGTACATTTTGCTTTGCATATAGTGGTACTGATAGCTGGGGCGGACCTAGGAGCAGCTGCATTATTGAGTTTGTAAGCACCAATGTAAATTCTGGTTCGTGCAAGCCCCCCTACCCCCCCCCCTATCTCTAGAAAGGATCCTGGATTCGTCCCTGTTAAGCCAGCCCTTGATTAGGTCAACACTCACGTGTCGAGATATGTGTCTGTGTGCTGTATTGCTCTCATGCGCGTTTGAGTTCAATAAATAGCTAAATAAAGATTGATTCTTAGACACTTTTTGATCCATTAATTTAGTATTTGGTCAAAAATAAAAATGTCAGTCTTTGAATTCGTAATCTAATCTTATAAATAGCTTTTGTCTCTTAATAGGAAGGACATTAAGCAAATACGCAAAATGCGGCCCAAAGGCTGTAAAATGATGCTACGAAGAAGGAAGATAAGTTTTTAAGCAGGAAGAGGAAACTGCTGTGCTCTTATCACATTTTCCCGCCTAGATGTCAACACCATCTGATCGTATCTTCGTATATTGGAATCTTCTGTGCCAGTTTATCATGATTTTGGTTCTGATATTGTTTCGTTAAGTGTTTCGGCCTGATGAGACCATATGTTGTGTGATTTTATCTCAAGACTTCGGAGCCACATTTTTTTATTCGACACTTTATTTTACATAGTAGTATTTACATTTTGTTCAGCGTTTCTTTTCTTCAATGCGACCCTTCCCATCCTTTCCTCTCCTTTCCCATCCCTCCCCTCTTCTATTTAGCTCTATTCATAGTAGATATATGTAATACCAAGAGAATATGAACTAGTTCATTTTCTCTTGGTAATACAGTTTAATAATCTACACAGCGTCACTTGATATTTAAAGCGAAAAGAATTATATTCTCTTCCAAGTTGTAGTTAAAAGGTTTTATGAATTTAAATTTCAAAAAATCCAAAACGCTGCACTCCCGGTCTTAGTAAACTGCCGCATTGTCTTTACAAGAGTCCCTTTTAGGGTAAAGCACTGCGTACTATTTAAAGACGCGGACTACACGTTCTGAGGGGTTGCGCGCAAAGGTAACATTGCACATTTGAATCCAGCGCAAAACGTGCCGAGACGATAACAACACCTACCGTCAATAAGCGAACATTTACTACTGTGTCGTAAACTTGGTAGACGGAAGAAAAAAACTCGAGATCGCGGAAATTTGTTGCGCCTAAAGTTGGAGTTGCCTGTGACGCAGAAGCAATCTAGACGAACAGATTGCGAGACTGGACTCAAAGTACAGACGTTATATCTCCTTTGATCCCTCGGGTATTCTATCTTTCTATCTTCTCAGCCTTAAATAAATATATTATAGCTTAGAACAGCGAAGATTTATTGATGCGCATGCGTAAGTCGTAAGGCAAAATCAGTATTTAGCCAGCATTAAGTTGCAATAGAGGATTCATATATATATGTGTCGATTTTGGGATAATCTTGAATTAGTTTTGTTAGAATATATATATAGGAAGCAATACCCAACTTTTTTTTTCCATCAAGGTTTCTAAATTTCTCTTATGAAACGAGGGTAAACCAAGATTCTGAAATTTAGTAAAAAAATATGACGTCAATGTTTTCAAGATATTTTTCAACCAATCAGATTACGCGTTATATCTTTGAATATGAAATTATATTAGAATTTAAAGACTAATCGTAATTACTTAGCCTCCAATCTTCGTCATCCATTTATACACTTCTTTCCGGTAATATTCTTTTTCTACTTCTAAATAACTTACTATTTCTATTGATATACATTAAAAAAGTAAATTCTACAGAACTTCAAAATATTTGTTTACAGTTATAGAACGTTTTCATGTGACGTCACCGGCGGCCATGTTGGTGTACCAGAACAATACGTCTTCCGGAAATTGAACTCTATTTTATGTAAATACTGTAAAGAAAGTTTCTCTTCGTTTAAAAATCTTTGGCCCACGAGATACAGTTTCAGATAAAAATAAGTCAAGTTTTGACGATGCATGTCTGTTTTGGCGCATGCGAGTTTTCAGGAGAAAACACAGACCACAGCTTTACAAGGAAGACGCTCTAGGTAGACCATTAGTTTCTTCGTGTGACCTTTGCATACCAGAATTAGTAAAAGAAAGTGTCCTCAAATGTCCGTTACCGTTAAGTGTTGCCATGGTGATTTGACTATCATGATCTTCGGTAAAAGTCCCGCACCTCGATCTCGTTTCGTAGATCTCGAAGTCTGGTATCGAGCAGCACCCACAGCATATGGTCCGTCTTGGACGTAAGGAGTTTATTCTGTACGAGCCGTTCCTGTAGTCACACCTAAAGATCAACTTGTGAAAAGTATAGCGAAATTCTTTATTTCGTATAGTGTAAATAATTGGGTTGATACACGAAGAGGTGTATTGAAACCATTTGATGATTTCAGTGGCGTTGCCATATTTACAGTTCTTGCGGCAATAATATGCTACGATGTTGAACATGAAGAATGGACCCCAACACAGGACAAACGCGCCAATCACAATGGCTAGAGTCCGTGCTAGTCGGAGCTCAATCAGCACACTTCCAGTCCACTTCGCGCGGTATCGAACGACGCTGTATATCTTTCCATAGGAAAAGAGGATGATTAATAACGGTATGAAGAAACTGAGAACGACTAGGAATAGTGCGTAGTTCCATTTCTTCCATGTAAATCGAAGAAGCGCTATGGCGGTGGAGAATGTCCACACGTAGATAATGATGTAGGCTGCCAGTTTTGGTTTCTTATTAAGGCGGGCTCTGTATACGGTTGGGTGAACGACAGCAAGGAGCCTAAAGAACAGTATGGACAGAATTTGAGTTGTTGGAAATCCCCTTCAGGTGCATGATTAGAGTAGTGTTTAATGCCGGGGTAGTCAGTTTTAGAAACGACTGACGAATTTGGAAAAACTCAAAAACCCTAATAATTTCTTCCGGCGTTTTGTAGCTTCGTTAGAATCTTACTTTATTAGCAAATCAAAAACGAAGAAAATTCAGATTACCCAGGATGCATCGCTTCTGCTCGCAGACCACAAGTAACGCAGGCTCATAAGAAAGATGGGTAACGCGCATACGCGTACGTACTGAACTAACCTGTCGATACTGATTGCAGCCATGTTCCATATTGATGCTGTTCCGCAAAGGATGTCGAAAATGACATAAGTCTCGTAAAGTGGATTGTCTCTGAAGTTACAAAAGCTGAAACACAATAGAAAAGTTTCACTTTTTTATCTGGGAATATATTTTAAGGTTCAGCCGCTGGACGTTTATTGGAAGAATCGTGGGCGCATGATAAAGTAAAAAATAAATAAAACTATAAAAAAAGTTATCAGTTAATTACCAGATAAAGGGCTTCCAATATTTTCCTAAAGTGCTTTTAAAAAAATTTTAATTTAAAAAATCATTCGCCGTCTCGGAACCAAACGATATCTTTCCAGTAGAACTCGAAAACAAGTCTAAAACGACTGAGGAATATTACTGGCAATATGCTCATAGTAATAGTGAAATTATATTGAAAATATAGCATTTATTGATAACATATAAGACAATATCCGGCAGAGACAATTTAAAAGGTTATTTTCGGCGAAACGGCTGGCAAGGAAGCCACATAAAAGGACAAGTAGACAATGTCAAGTCATAAACCGCGCGTAAAGGAGCAAATTGCAATTATCCTTAGACAACTGTCCATTATCAAAATTAGGTGTTTGTGGGTACTTACTGGGGAAGGGGAGGGGAGGTCACCATAAAAATGTACCCATGACAGGCGAATGGGAAAAACATTTATTCTCAAAATTTGAAAATTTTCCATAAAGCCTTGCGGCTTTGATCTAGAAGATCCTTACGTTCCCGTAGAAACTTTCTGTCAGGACCCATTTTCCGCTTCCCATCTTTCCTTTCACCGCTAACCCCTGTTGCGTCGATGATAAGCAGTATCCAGCTTGACACGTACTTATTGTACATATTCTTTTTCATATCAAATGCCTACCGGTAAGAGGCCGATAACGCTAAAAAAACCGATAATTCTTTCATCTTCAGTTGACCGACATATCAGTCAAAATATCTAACTCTTTGTTATTTTGCTCATGCATTTTTAAAAATTTTTTTAGGTCAACATGTTTTCCAGGCAAATGTTGTTGTCACTCTCAAGTCCGGATGTATTAGAAAAATTATTTTTGCTTTTCCAAAATCAAAATGAATCGTGACGTTCATGTCTAGAATCGTTGCCGCTGTTTACTTCTTGCTCTTCTTGATTCTACTGGAAGTAAACATAGCACCGTACTTATGTCGTCATTAGGATTACCTACAAATCTCGAATCCGGAAGAGGAGCTAGCATATTGGAGTAAACAAATTGAAAAAGTGTAGCCTAACTATATATTCTTCACGATATTTACGAGCAAATTTAGTGAAAGTACGTAAGAATGTGACAACAGAAAGCTTTTAATAAGAGATTTCGTGCCGGAAATATCAAACAGTGTCGCTTTAGTCATTTACGAAGTTCAAGGCAAGGAAAAATAAGTTGAAATTATGTACATTCATATCGCGGTTGGAGGGATTATAAGATGTACAAAAACAACATAAAAAATGAAACACAATTCTCGAGTAATACAGCTACAAGGAAAAAAACAATTTAGCAGGCTCTTCCCAAAAGCAAATTACTGTTTTTTATTGAAAATGTAACTTGAATTTCCTCAAAGAAAAATAATGTCTTCCGGCGTCATGATTCGGTTATTTTTTCGCAGGAAAAAAGGTCTTTTCATCGTAAAACAAAAATAAGGATTTCGAAATTCGTAATAAAATCTAATTAAATATCTTGGTATAAAGGCTTGGGATATTAAAACCAACCTTACAGTACTTATACTGTATATATATATATATATATACTTATATGAATATATTTTTCGTTGTTTCGTGTTCTACACGAACTTTAACTAAAGAAGAATGTAGTTAAGTATGTTCTATGCTCAAAAACGGGGATAGCTATGAAAATTCTTTTTCCGTGAGCTGGTGGACATCTGACTTGCTTTGTTTTAATTCAGTTTGAAAACGTTTTCGAGGTAAACAACGACATTCAACGAATTACAATAATAAAGTTTTGAAGAACTGAAATTATGGAAAGGGGACGTACGTACGTCGCAATGAAAAAATAATCGCACTTTGTTTTTATCGGATAAATGAAATGTTTTGTATTGATGATGAAAAAATCAATAAAGAAAGATTAAAAATAAACTATTAGTTCTTAACAAGTTAGGTTATGGACGGTGAGAGCGTTTAATATGAATCTATTATTAATTTCATTTAATTTTCCAGACACAGGGAAAAAAATTCTTAAACGTTTTGAGGATTATTTTGAATTCTGATCCGGTTAGCTATTTGGAGTTCGTAACTTAATCTAGCTTGCGCGCGGGTCATGCAATACTTCTCGTATCATCGCGTCTTAAATAATAAACTTGAAATAAAAACAAAACAAACATGAAAGATTTAAAAGATAGAAAATTAAGAAACAGGAGTGAAGAGTTGAACCTTTAATATCTCTACACGTAATGTTACATAAAACAAATGAATGTCCCTCAAAAGGTCACGATCGATGTTCTAAGAATGTCCACTATTTGCACGGAGGTAAAACACTAGATGCTCTTGTCAATATGAATATAATATAAATACATAGTTCTAACTATGATAGCACGATATAAATGAGCGCTACATATTGGTATTACATCCTAAATGAATTTCACTTAGCATAAGAATGGATAGTTGCTAAAATTAGTATATTTATTAATGAATGCGGTCGTAAAAAATAGACAATACGAGGCATTTTTGGCGAGTTTCTGATTGAGTGTTCCAAGATATTGATTTAGGAGAGAGGACAAATTCGATACGACGCTGAAGTGAACAAGGAAATTAGTTTATTGCCTAAGCCAAATAAAGAAAATATATAACCCCTTGAAATAAATCTTTAACACCCATAGAAGTTCACAGTACCATTAGGCATGTAAAATACTTAGAAACAGAATTATGAGGCTTGTTTTCTTAGTACTTACTTGATCGCTCTCCAGTATGTCCACAAAGGAATGTTTACGACAGCCACTAAAACATCGCTTATAGCTAAGGAGGCCAAGTAGAAATTCGTCAGTATCCTTAGACGCTTGTTTGTGGCAAAAGCCATGCATACCAGGGTATTCCCAAAGATGGTAAACACGCTGATAACACTCAGTCCCAGAAGTGATAAAACCATTTTGGAGTCTACGACCACAGGAGGACAGGAAGAACATGAAGAGGAATTGACACAGCTCATGGTTAAAATACTTCGTGTTTCAATGTCTTCGCTAGAATCTCCTGCCATAGCAAAGGACGATATAAAAGAGAAAAGACAGTATTAACCAAAATAAATTGAGAATTAAAACTTGAATATAAAAAATTAAACGATGGCTTTGAGGTGAAATTTGTTTGTTTGTGTTGTTGAGTACTAGATGAAGGCTACCGTCTGTGAAATTCGAAACTTGCCTTCTGTTTAATATTAGTTGTAGAGACAGCTTGGTGGCTAAAAAAATTGTCCGATTTTTATGAACTCAACTACTCCGTGAATGTGAACTTTCCTGGCTTCTTTCAGACTTCAAACATCGATACAGAGACACGTCAAACAGACTTGTTTGCTTTGCCTTCAGTTCGTACATACTCAACCAGAGGATGTGAAATTTAATGACGTGCATCATCAATAATGAAACGGAAAAAACAACTTTCATTTTTTCTAATTTTTTTTTCAAGAAGTCAACAACAAGTCCTTTGTTTTTTCAAAAATATATCTCTATACCAACCAGTAGCAAGAAAAAAACAATTTACTTAATTTTCAGTTTAAAGTAAACTTGTTTACTTTATTTTGAATACATTTTAAATATTCTTTAAACATGTTTAATTTTAAAGTTACAATAACTGCAGTTGCATATAAAATTCATGTTAATAAATTAAGGTATTTGTCTTTTTTTGTAATGAAAAGTATATTTCCAATCTTTTTTAATAATAACTAGAAAAAAGGAGCCAAATTTATTATAACATATATAGATTAGTGCGAAGAATAAAATGTTTCCCAAGCTACTAATATTCATTCATGACTTTAAACTTCAAATTTCTTTCCAAATAAAATCTTATAAAAGAGAATGAAAAAAAAAAAAAAAAAAAAAAAGAAATAAAAATCATTAACAATTAAACTTAAAATAAATTCATCAAATATTTGTTTAAATTAAGATTTTAAAAGTATTAGTTAAAAGCATTAAATATTCAATACAATAGCTATTTTTTAGATTCACATTTGTAAAACAGCTTCGTTTAAAAAGAATCGTTTTATTTACATAAATAATAAAGCTTCATGTTTCACATGAGCTTCCTAGTTTGGTAGCTAAGTTAATTATAAGGTTTCTGATCTATGTAAAAAAAATTGTGAGGAAATAAATCGTTCTTCGACTTTAGCTATATTTTTATACACTTAGAAGTCATCAAATAGAATGCTTTTAAATCTCATTTCTCAACTATGGATGGCTTTCTATTGTTAGAAACTTTGAGCTTTTATTACTCGCAGTTCGCCTCTTGATTGAGTCTGTCAACTGAAAAGAAAATTTTCTGTCAAAATCAAACCGAATCCGTCACCGCTGCTCCTACTTCTAGAGCATTCAAGGAATAATTAGTCTCTAAAATTTTTTTTTTTTGACTTAGAATAATGCACTTCAAGGTTACTCACCGTCGAGAAGTGTACTCCATCGGTAAGATAAATCCAGTGATAATCAGTTGAAATCCTTTTTCTTATGGGCTATAATCGTGTGTAAAACTAAGTTGTTTTGTACTGTTTGGCCTTAAAGACTTCAAAACAAGGCGAGGGCGCCACATCGAACCAAACAGCCAATCACATTTAAACAAGGTCATGTTACTTCCCGATCGTCTTACGTACAGTCACGAGAATAGCTTCAATAACAAGTCTATTTGCTTGATCTTTTGCTCTCTTAAAGAGTATTTTTTCCGGGATATGGCTTGCTTGGGGCATACAAAACCGCGATAAACTGTTGCACATCTGAGGCTTCTTGATTACTAAAGGGAGTACCTTTCACCAACCAACGGCATTCACATACTGAGAGATATTCCTGGAATGACTGATTACGAATAAAAACAACCCACTGAATGATTCATGCCTTTGATACGACAACCGAATAACGGGAAAGATGCAGTCATTCATGAAAAACTTAGGATCCTGTCACACAGCGGAACCCGGAGTTCCCCCGCTTTTCCCTTCGCTAGCTGGCCATAATTTCGAGAAACGGAATTTGAATGATAAAGTAACAATAAAACAACACTAGATGGTATTTAAAGGAAGTAAAATGAGACTTATGAATACCGAGAAAAGTCCTCACACTTATAAAAACTTGACGCTCTTTACTTCAAAGAAGCCGGCAAATTCTCACAAAGTAAAAATTGGGCGTCAAATGAATTCATTCAAACTTTATAAATAAAAATATTGTCTGAGTAATTATCCTTATATAGAATTCTTAAAATAAGATTTATTTTAATTTTAATATTGTTTTGGCTTGAAAAAACAAACCCTCAAGGTAATAGCATGCACAAACTTGCCAGAGATTTTACTCACTTTAAAATGATAATTCTTTGATATGTGAGTTACTCCTGACTTCAATAGGCTTATTTGGCTCTCTAAGAAGGATTTTAAAGTTATTGCACACGTATTCAGAACTAAATGGAAAACGATGCCCTGAAACTTGCCTTTTAATACTACTTTAAGTGGTTTTCCGTATAGGAAGTGATTCCGAACTATATCTCATTTAAAAAAGATCAGCTCATTGTGTCTTTTGCTTGCAGATGAATCCTACTGCCCGGTAAAATGTACTTCTTTCAGTTGCATAGGACGGCGAAGATATAAAATGCTTCATATATGAAGCGGCGCAAAGATGGAGGTCGTCTGGCTTGGACAGTCTCGTCTCGAGAGAGGAAGTTATGGTATTTTTTTAGGTACTTGTCTTCACCGCCCGCAAGGATATAATAAGTCATCGCTGCGCATGCGCATACCCACGAGATTGTCAAGCGTGACACTCTCGAATCAGTACTGAAAACCCGAAGCCTGGTCTTCTTCTTTTATCGTAAAGCAAATAAGATCCTTTACCGAGCAATAATAACTATAGTTCCAGTTGGAGGTCTGGGACGGCTAATTGCAATTACCCACAAAAGGAAATGAAAATACGAAGAATACATCAAATCTTTTGTTGGCTGTTGGGTGAAGCCAGCCCATACCACTAAGATGTTATGCACCTGTTGTATTGGAAGCATGTTTTCTTGTCAGGTCGAGCGGGCCTGGTACGAACTAAGAAAGTTAACAAGAGTTCTGTATAAAATGGCCGCCATTATTTTCCCCAATGTCATAGACGGTTCAATGTGAATAAAAACGTTTATTCTTGTCATGAATCTCTTTCTGAAACACTGTAATGCTGGCTACAGGGGTGTCGAAATCCCGCCTTGGCTAAAACATGTGTGAACGTTAACGCTTTTGGAGCAAAACCCCATTGCCAGGTTTTGAAGGACCCCCATTATAGGTCTAATGTTTGAAAACAAGAATGAATGCTTGAAAAGCTGATGAATCAAAACTATCATGAAGAATAAATGTCGTTATATGAAAACATGAAACGGTTTATGTTTCAAGCGTTTAGTTGGATGTAATGAGAAAAGTCAGGTTATTTTAATTCGAGGCTTTTCTAACACTTCACTACTGTTAATATCCTGACTGGCCGGGTAGTGTAGTTAAACCTTCGAGGTTTAATTTAAGATTATCTAAGTCATGAGACACTATCCATCTGTACTATTGCATACTTATTGCTTTGTTTTAATTGTAGAGTTTTGTCGACAAATCTTTTTCACCTGAATCAATTTACGTGACAAGTTTCAGGTCAGAGGTTTTCACGCAGAAAAAAAAAAGAAAAAGAAAGAGAAAAAGAAAAGAAAAGAAGAAAAAAAAGAAAAGAATAAAGAGTCAATTTTTTGAACGTTCAGTGAATCACTGTGAATGACTATCTGAAACGGAATTAATATAAATGATGATATTGATGATTATCAATGACACATTAAAACTTCCGCAAAACTTGAAAAAAATATTCACCTTTTTTCCTTTTGCTTTTGTTGCTGTCTTTTATGAGACGTAAAAAAAATATCTACTCTACTCACGGCAATGGAGAAAAAATATGCCTGCAACACTGTTATGCACAATTGACAGATCTGGTCGACATTCACATCCGAAACGAAAGCAAAAAAAATACTTACTTTCCAATGATAAGTAGCGGTTGAGCTCAGTTCTTCAAGAAGCCTTAAGTTCTAAGCTCTGTTTTAGAGCCAAACTTCTCTAAAAGATTCCCATCACAGCCTTTGATTGGACAGAAAAACTTCTCATATTTTCATTTTAAGTCGGATCGGTGTCTATGTTCTGCCCAGATGAAGACTGAGAACTTCGTTTTGAAAATCACCGACGAAAGTCATCGATATCATTACATTAAGACACGACAAATAACTTCGTTAAACACTAAACAAATAGAGCTTTGTCTTAAAAAATAATCTCATACTTACAATCTTGAGTCTCCATCTACATCTAACTTTATAACTGTTTGAACCTTTAACGAAAGACACCAGTAATGATATAAAGCGCTGGACAAATACAATTTTTAAATGTAAGTCACAAATGTACTTACGATCTTAAGTTATTCTCCGTTAATGGCAACAAGTTCTGAACACTCGATGCTCTCCAACGTCAACGTGCGGCCAGCAGCCCACGTCAAATGGTTTCTGATCTAGTTCTTTAGATTTAGTACGAGACAAAAAAAATGTTTTTTGCTGCGTAATTTGAAATTATCAAGCTGTTAGTTTTGTGTAGTCTTTGGTTATCTACTCAGGTTTTGACTTTTCTTTTTGCGGCAGCATCTTCGTATTCGTACGGAGTACGACGGTGAATAAACAGAATTAAACTCTTGAACCGAAGAGTATATAAATGTTTGAGTCGCCCTATTTAATTACTAAATTACTTATGTACTAAGAATCAGCGATTTCTAGGCAAGCAAAAAAAAAAAAAAAATCTCAGACCAAATATTTTTTTGAATAGTTGTTGTCATTTTTCTTCATTATTGATGAAGTTTTCTGGCAAACACTTTATTACCCACATGAATATCATAATGACGACGCCTGTATGCTGATTGCACACTATTTTGGTTTCCCTTCAAAATGATTATGATTGTTTATCAATGCCTTGAGCTTTAAGTGCGTTCGAACGTGCCCTCTGTTGATCGCACACAAGATCGACTACAAGCACTGATTTCCTCTCAGCAAAACCGACTTCGTCGATTCAACCAATCCTAAGCACTAGAGTGATCGCTTGCTGTATTTATAGACTTTCGAGAGCTATCTAGTCAGGAACCAAAACTAACAATGCACAAAAAAGTTTTCTACTATTTTTTTTAGTCCTCGATCATTAGTATGTGCGCGTGATTGCTTGCTCTTTCGATATTTTTCTTTTTCATAATTTGTGGTCTATACTAGCTGATCACTTTCCAAACATCTGTTTGTTACGTGCGCAATTCACTCTACATTCAAAACGCATTTCTTTCTGTCTCTCGTACATCGGTAGTGCTCTCGAGCTCTTTTCACACAAAGTGCTATGACTTTGACCGGCCATGTGATGACGCACCTGAACCGGCTTCACACGAAATCTGTACCGACAAAATTGTATTGTATGAACATAATTAGTTTTTCTATTCATATATTCTTCAACCTTTTATAGAAGGTGAGACCCAGTATGTTTTAGAGGCAAAATTACCACAGCGCGAATTTATACTTAACAGAATATAGCGCGACGTCTTTGCTACATTAGGGAAGCCGCTAGTACCCTGCGTCACATCCGGAATTTTCTTCGTATTTACTGCTAGTCACTTCAGACTTTTTAAATGTATTTTTTGAGCTGGAGTGAAGATGAGACTGCGCATTATCACTACAGTATTACAATCAACATTGCACGGATGTGACGTCATATGGCGGAGTGCAAATGCCGTAGTTATATGACTGTATTTGATTATTCTCGCGTGTGGCTATTTTAAAGGGCGTCTGATGAGTGGAATATTATGAATCAATAGTTTGAAGTGTCGTTACTTTTACACAAAATAGGTTATTTATAGTTTAATTAAATTAAGAAAGAAAGAACTAAAGACTGAAAGGCAAAATGAATGGGTGATTGAATAAGGTAATGGTTGAAAAACGTCAATAGAAAGAAGGAATGGATAGTAATTGATCCAACTTAATTAGCGAGTGAGTGCGTGAGTAACGTTATGATCTAAAGAAAGAAAAAAAGAAAGAAAATAAAAGAAAGAAAGAAAGAAAGAAAGAAAGAAAGAAAGAAAGAAAGAAAGAAAGAAAGAAAGAAAGAAAGAAAGAAAGAAAGAAAGGAAGGAAGAAAGAAAGAAAGAAAATAAAAGAAAGAAATAAAGCAAAGCAAATCGAGATAATAAAAAAAAAAAGGAAATAAACAATAAAAACAAGATGCCCTAAAGATTGGCTTGTTGTTGAAGAAGTAAATCAAATGCGAAATGATTCAAAAAGAAAAAAGAAAAAGCCTACCTAAAGAAATTCGAAAAATACGATTCCACTGTGCCATACCCCCGAGACATCCGTAGAGCTGAGGCGGCGTATGGACTTCGGACCTGACGGCGATTAAATCCTTCTGCCCTTGGGTGCACGAATTACGCAAGAAAATGTTCTAGCCGAAGCATCAGGGGAGAAACCAGCCGGCACCCCAGACCATATCGGCTAATCCCTTGCATCTCTGCCACGCACGGAATCGGTTGAAAATATAATGTTAAAAAGTCTAGTCTATTCGGTGCATTGTTTTCACGGCTATTGTTATGCTGATTCACCTAGAACCGTGGTCCAGTGGATAAATCGTTGTCGTTTAAGATATTTATAGTCGAGCTCGTGTGAGGAGGGTTAGCATTTGGATGGGTGACCTAAGCATATACCTACTCACGCTTTTGCTCATTTTTTCCCGTTTTTGATTTTTAAGATAATAGAATATAGAATAGTGAAACTTTTCTATTTTTGAATAACCTATTCCTATCTACGCAAATCCGTCAAATTGAAGTCTAGTAGAGGAGAATTGGTATCTAAATGACCGGCAGACAATCAAGAACTTCAAAACAATAAATGGCTGGCAGTTCGCGCCGTTCAATCGCTGCGCAATCTAGCTCAATACATAACATATAAAACAATCTAAATGTAGTATTTAAACATGGAATGTGTCACGGGAAGATTTGAAGTCTTATTTTCACAGTAATTTAAGGTTAGAGCTATTAATCTTAAACTCTTTCTGTATAGAATACTGCTTTGTGAAGCAAAATTAAAAATATGGGTAGACTGACAAATAAAAGAAAGATCTCTTCACGGCATCTTGAACTTTCTTGATCAGTTTATACGCTCGAGTATTGATGCCTAATCTAGCTGCACCGAACCCTTTTGAATTTCAGCGACTAACGCAAAAAGAATATGCGTAGACATTTATTTCCGACACGTACTTTGCAGCCCCACCCCCTATCAATCTCTTTGATATATTAGACATTGATTGACACTGTCACGTGAATATAAATCGGACTTTACACGGGATCTTTGTATAATATGTCCGCAAAGGACTCTTGGGTAGAGCCATGAAAACCCCTGGGAGCTATTGCGCAATTTTGGCATTTTCTGACGCAGGAAAACACGGAGAATAGAAACGCAACACATGTTTAGACTGCAAAGATGAGAGTATGTATAGTATGTGTATGTTTAGACTGGGCTGCCACAGGCAACCCAGTAATAATTGACAAACGAATGAATTAGAAATTAAAGGAAGAAATTGAAAATGAAAAATTCTATGAACAAATAGAGAAAGTAGATGCTATACGACAAAGTAAAACGATAGGTTTAAAGAATGTGCACCTGTCTGTATATTTTACTGGTATATATTGATTGACTGGCTTTCTTTTCTCATATTATCTAGATATTCATTGGTCTTTCTCCTTAAGGTGCTTAAAATCACTGTTCCCAATTTATTTCTACGTATTCTAATAATAGATAATTAAATTCATTGCTGAATCGGTATGTCTACCTCATGATCAAGTAAAGATTAGATTAGATATATTTATAATCGCACTATGCTAGAAATATCCATTTGTTCTAATTAATCATAAGAGAAGATCAAAAAGGACTCTAGTGTTTATGGCTACTTTTCGTGATTTGATGCATGACTCGTTTTGTGTTTACTTTGCCAATGGATTATTGCCATTTTATTTTGATTATTTTGTATATTAATTTGTACAAGTATTCTCTTCAAAGAGGATTTCCTAAGATAAATAGGGAAATATTTTTTTGAATCTTTCTATCGTTCTCTCGTAGCTAAGTGCTCATATACAGTTTACATTGCCTAGAGATAATGCCATTTAGCGGAGTTTAGTTCGAAAAAGGTTCGTAAGACCCTAAAATCAAGTTTCTCTTATTTTTTAAATAGAGCTATAGCTAAGTAGGCGTGAGCGTTTGTGTACTAAACCTTATCTCATCTACGAATTATACTCACAGCGTTATTTTTACATTTTTTTTGCTCACTCGTAACTAGTTTGCCGTTCTTTATGATCGAGCAGTTTTGTGATAAGGGTTATTTCGATAAGTATACTGTCTTCATCCGCCACAGTAGTACACCCTTACGCTGACAAGTTTAATTTTAGCTTGATAGCTCAATCCGGCAATGTCTATTTGATTTGTAATCTGGGGAATTTAATGCAATTTAGTGTTCTTTTTCTTTTCTTTTTTCGTTTCCCATCTGGGCCTTGTCCCCAGATGGATGGAAGGAAGCAACCGAACGAACGAATGAACGATTGAAGGAAGAAACGGAATGAAGTGAATACAGATAGAAACTGCAATGAGGTACAGATGAAACTGTCAGAGTTGTAGAAAACAAACTCAAAAGTAAAAAAATTGAGAAACAGTCTGACCAAACCTGAAGCATTTAAGAAAAAATAATGCAAATTAAAAACAAATAGTTATCAATTATAAACAAAAAAATTTTCCTCTCATTCCTGAACTACTAATATGCTCTAATATTTATAAATCATTAACAATTATCAATAATACGATTTCTTAACAATTGAGAACTGAGGGGGGAGGGGTAAAGTGATAGCTGGCTCAGTTTGTGTAAGCGGGTTCACCCGGAAGGAAGCCATCTCGTCTAGAGGGCGTTTAGAGTGAATACAGCAAGACTATGTTTTGACCAAAAATACCTCCAAATCTCCCTCTTACTGCTCATAAACATGACTGTCTGGAGAAAACTAAATACTCCAGCCAATGGAGTAGGTAAGACGGACAGTTTTAGCCAAGTTTCGTAGAAAATTTGCCGAACATTTTGACTTTCGTTAAAGTGTTTTTCAGAGCTTCCGTGAGCAACTTGTGATGTTTTGATTTACTTTTTGGTTTACAGTTATCTATAATTTCAACCATAAAGGACCACACAAACTGCAGTTACAACTTGGAGAGACAGTGCAGATACACGAGGAGAATGGAGGTGAGTTAAATGTCTTGTTTTTGAGCTCTTCTATTCGTATTCGATGTAGAAATACCTCATGCATGACTGAGTTCCCGTCTTCCTGTTGATCTTACAGCAGATTTACTTAATCTCTGTCTTTAATAGTTTATCGAAATGCAGTTAAAGTTGTATTAATAATTCAGAATAGTTTTGTTTCTGAGTGGTTTCGATATCATTTCATATATTTTTGGCGTTGTTTTAAGATGAATCTTTTACAAGGTTGACCTCATGATTTTATCAACATGATCATCTTTTGACACGAAGAATAAGATAGTCTTACCTTATAAACTTCAATCCCAGGAATTAAAATATGAAAGAAAACATGAAAGATTTAGTACCTAAAAGTCCTCTTTTCCATTTTTTCTCAAGGAATATATTCAGTTCCAAAATTAAGAAAATAATTTATCTTTCATAACAATAACTGTATCAAATTAACCATTTTTTTCTTATGTAATATGGAATTCCAGAAGAACTCAGAAAAAATATTTTGTGTTTCTTTTGAAAACTCTTAATTATTATATATCTGAATATTATCTGAATACAAACTATGTATCTGTGAAATAGCACAATAACTAAATGGCACTAAAGACATCTATTTCTTTTGTTTTCAATTATTGTTTCATTAGTGCTGTTATGTTAGTGCTACGGATATATAGCATAATTTGCACTGTAGGTGTTGAAAGGTTTCTTTCTTGTAATATTCTGTTAACAATTTTTTTAAGGATGGTATAGAGGGTTCTCTTTAAGGAACAAAGATGTTTTGGTAAGAAACGTATTGTTACTGTAAAACATCTTATCTATATTGCCATTGATGTTACAGTTGATATCCTGAAACAATGTCTGGGCTGATCAAAGTCAGGGCATGGCTAACTCACAGATAGAACCCTGAAACAACCTCTGGACTGATCTAAGTCAGGGCATGGCTAACTCACAGATCGAACCCTGAAACAACCTCTGGGCTGATCTAAGTCAGGGCATGGCTAACTCACAAATGGAACCCTGAAACAACCTCTGGGCTGATCTGCAGTCAGGGCATGGCTAACTCACAAATGGAACCCTGAAACAACCTCTGGGCTGATCTAAGTCAGGGCATGGCTAACTCACAAATGGAACCCTGTAACAACCTCTGGGCTGATCTGCAGTCAGGGCATGGCTAACTCACAAATGGAACCCTGAAACAACCTCTGGGCTGATCTCAGTCAGGGCATGGCTAACTCACCGATCAAGTTGGAATTTATCTAAGACCCTCAAATCAAGGGAGAGACTTAAAAAACTCTACTCAGACCCAAAAGTTGAGAAGCAAATGCACTACTCCTATGCTAACCTTGATTCACTGATTCTTAGAAAATTCAAACTTTAGGTCACAGGACCTTTATTGCAAGGTAAAAAGTTCCTAATACTGATAAATATTTTATTTGTTTAGGGGATATTTCCTATTTCATATGTTAAAATCAAAGACAACAAAATAGAAAATGAAAGGTATGTAGTGCAGGGGGTATGTTTTACACATATACTGCAAGGATCAGCTGAATTTGATACATTTACTACCACTGTACACACATATATTTCATCTACATTCTCATACACATATATATCTTTCCTATTGAGCTGATAAACCCAACTCATTGTCCTTGAAGTCTCATATGAGACTTGGTAGCTCAGTGGTTAGACCATGGCACCGGAATCGCCAGGGCACCAGAATCAAATCCTCAGAATTTTTTCTGAGTCTTTCAATTTGCAGCTGCATAAGTTGCTTCATATATTGTGAAGATCAGCTCAATTTGATACATTTACTACAGCAGTACGAATATGTATTTCATATAATATTCTCATACACATATAGATCTATATATCTTGGTAAAATTCATTCATCACATATAAACTGTGTTAACTATAAATGAAGACATTCAATGTTTGACCTGAGCCTAAGTTGACATACTGCATCTAAAAATACATACATATCATATACATACGTATTCTCATATTGGTTTCTCTCAGTATTTCTGTCTATTTTGAGTGATTATTTTCTCTTTCTCTTTCAACAGGGATAAAGAAGAAGAGAATAGTATTGTAGAAGAGGTGACATCAGTGTTGCGGGAATGGGGATACATGTGGCAAGGAATTTATTTGGTAATACTGAGTGCAAATCTTCTTGAAATCTTTATTTATTTCATATGATTGTACCTATGTTTTGAATGATGATGGAGGTACATACTTTTCTATTCAAACTTGAATCATATTTGTTGGGGAAAATCATAAAATTATCCCAAGAAAGTATTGGAAGGCCATGACAATAAATGTTTTAAGAGAAATCTCTAAAAATTCCCAATAAGAAATAGAGCTTCCCTTCTTCAAATATACGTAATATCCGCATCTATGTAAATTAATCCTTTATCATATTTACGTATCATATACATGCATTTATGTTTTTTTTAAATCTTATCTTAATATTTTTTAGAAGGCCCAGTGTAAGTTAAGATTTGCTAAACTGGTGTATTTTTGTAAATACTTTCTTAAACCTTCTTTCAATAAACTGCACTGTTCTCTCACCTCTCCAGGGACCTTGTGTTCTCAATCCCTGTAAATGGCATCCCTGTTTTCCCTCCCTTGGCAAAACCTAAGGCACACTAAGATCTAGTTCGTTCTATGAGTTAGTTGTGCCCTTACTTTGATCAGATTGATACAGTTTGAAGGTTTCTTGAATTGTTTGTCTTCTTTGGTTGTAATTTAAATTTCAAAAAAACGTTTTTGATCATATAATGATAAAAATAATAGCCGCAAAAAGCGAGATGTTTCAGTGTTGATACAGCACCATTATCAAGCGATATTTTTATAACAGGTGCTTTTAAATATTTACTCCTCCAATGTTCTGTTTTAGAAAAGAGAAGATCAGTTATTTACAATGGTCAGAGAACTAATGATGGATCTGATGGAATGGCGAAGACAGATACTGTCTGAAACGCTACCAGGAGATCAACTCAAACAACTCAAACAAAAAGTCACATCAACTGTTGACTATGGCAACAGGTTTGGGGCCCACACTTTGAAATATTATTTTACAAATGTTCAATATTCAATAGTATAAGTAAATTGAACACTGCGTAATAAAAAATAACACTGTTATGAATATCACATTCTTATTGTTTGGGAGCGTGTGCTTTATGAGAGCACACAGCACCCATGCACCCTTGTATTTTATAAAAGAAAAAAAAATTGCTCACTGTGCTGTGTGGAGTTATAAAGCAATTGGGATGGCAGAGCACTCAAGAAGTGTTGAGAAGCACTCTGCTTAGCGCCGTGCTTCTCCAAAAACTTCTTTCATGTTTTGTTCTACTTATCCCTGCATGCAAACAGCATGAGCACGCATTTTCTATTTCTTCGATACTGATGTTTCAGATGTTACTAAGCATTAAGTAAGTACTGTCACTTCTTTTACTGCGGAGTGTTCAACATTCTTACTATATTTCCTATCATTCATGTTTCGTACACTGACACATAAGTTATTATCCATCATTATTGTATAAAAATTCCTATTTAGTTCCATTGTATCTCTCTTCGTTGTTCATATAATAATGATGATAATTATAATAATAATAATAATATATTATACAGTATATGATCATCATCATTAGTATATGTAAAAGGACTCCATGTTGTCCAATTAAGAAATAATTGGACGAGGAAAATTCCGAGGACTGACAAAATTGGATGAAGCCGTACGCAGAGTCCTATTTGGCAGTCAGAGGAATTTTTCGAGTCTAATTATTTCTTGATTGGGGAGCATGAAATCCCATTACCTATTAATTATATAGCTGCCTAATTAATCCCATATCAACAAGACCTGTCCAAAATGATTGAACAGATACCTATATGAAATTAATGAGATTCTGTATTATAATAGTTAACTTGCTAATTTTCCTAGGCATATTAATTTAGTATTAATGTTCATTCACATTTTAGGATAATTGGATTAGATCTTGTAGTGAGAGATGACGACGGCAATGTAATTGATCCAGATTCAACAGGAGTGATTGAACTCTACAGAAGGGTATGATATTTTGAATTGCATAACGATTAACCATAATCTATGTTTTAACAGCGTTTTGCTTTATCTCCGCAGCACTTAAGCACTTCAGAAAAGATAACTCAGTCTGTAGGATCACCAGTAAGTTTGTGATTTTCTAATTGTGGAGTCCCAGGAAATTAATCCATACCATAGAAAATGTGCTCACTGTGCTGTGTGGAGTTATAAAGCACTTGGGGATTGGCAGAACACTTGAGAAGCATCGAGAAGAACTCCTGTACGGCCCTGCTCGCGTGCTCTAATAAAACCATTAGGAAAAGTCATGTGATGGGGGCCAGACGGGTTGACGTAAGCGGGCCGGAAAAAGCCGTCCGGCCCTGCTCGAATCCGCGCAATTTCTTTTTTAAGATTATTTTTATTTTCCTGAGGGTCTCATGAGGGTCTTGCTGCGCTCGGGCCGTACGGCATCACCTCGAGCCAAATAATTTCCCCTACGGCCCTCCCACTCAGTCAATAAGTACATATTCTTTTTTTGAATCAGGGGAATGAGGAAACAAAAAGAAGAAGAGAAACAAGTATATCCAGTACCTACAGTGTTTACGTCAATATTAAAAATGTAGTCTGTAATATCAACGATGATGCCCAGGTATTCATCTCTTTGTATGATGGAGTTGAAGGACGGTTTATAAGGTGAGACATACTGTACTGTAACTTTTAAGTCTCCTTCTCCCTCACTTGTTTGGAAATATAGGCGTTGAGCACTGGTATTGTATCCTCTCAGCGCTACCTGAGGCAATGGGTTCAATACTTGGACTCATTACTGGGGGAGAGAGAGTCTGAAAGGTCAAAAGGCAAATTGGCTATTGACCCGAAGGCCAATTAAGTCTAAAAAAAGTATTTTTTGCATCATTTTGGGTTCAAAACCAGTACTTTTAGTTACTAGTGGTCTACTAATGGACCATTTGTAGCTCAGCCAATCAGAATGCAGGATTTTTGATAGACCATTTGATAAGTCGGTCTATACTGATAAACAATAGACAAGCAATAATCGTGTTAAATGTACAATTCTCTTAGAATACATATATTTTCATAGTGAACAATACCTTGTAGAGTGGGATAAAGCTGGGATGCCAAAGGACATTGACAAATTATACAATCTTACTGTGCTTTTTACTGTAAGTACATCATTCGAAATTCCCTTGAATATTATTTCTTTTTTTAATTCTTACATATACAGTAGTATTGCATTACATCACTCTTGGCTATCCTTACTTTATATCAATCAATCAATCAATCAATCAATAACTTTATTTATTCTACAAAGAAGGATCAGCTGGAGGACTAGAGAGACAACCAGCTGGTATAAACCCATGTGTAGCAATAGATAATAAAATTTTCTATGCAAAATACAATTTAATTCTTTTTGGTAGTGTTTTAAAGTTCATATTATTTGTTGAAGGATCTTGGAATTAAAGATCTAAAGAGAGATAAGATGTACCTTGTCTGCAAGATAGTCAGATGTGGTAAGTAAAAATTATCTTAGTATGGAATGTCCTACAACTGAAAACTTTGGTACTTGATCCTGACATGGAATAAATTCACAGATAATAAGTTTTGCATACTTGATCTTTTTCTTTGATTTTTTGCTGTTATCTAGGTCGCATGGATCTAAAAGAACAAGACAGCAAGCGATTATCTCACAATATTAGAAGGACGTTTGGAATTGCAGGTCGGTAATGCACGGTTTTCATTAAGTTTTGAAATAATTGGAGAAGATCACGAACTCCTGGAGAAACCTGACCTAAACCTTTTCACAAGTTACTTAGCTGATAATGGAAGTTATTTATGATTATTAATGGTAATTCAGGATTTAAATAATGGCCGATAAGTTGCCAGTCATTATTACAGGCCAAAATAGCCTTAGCTCAGTCATACATCATTTTTGGCTAAACATTGCTGGTCAAAATGACCAGCAAGGCAAGATTTGAACAGACAAGTCCCAGTCCTGGCTAGAAATTATCCGATGTCTGGCTGTTATTTTAAGACCTGGTAGCTTAAGCTGCAAACATTTTTCAGAAAAAGTTACAGGAGTATTCTTTGAGAATTTTATAAAACCCCTGTTAATTGGAATATGTGACTGATTGTCTGTGTTCTAGTACAATGGGAATCAGGGGAGGTGTAATTCTGTTCTCTTGAACATGTGGGGTCTCATGTTTGATTCTTGGACCTAGAGGTCTTTATATATGAATTATTTATTAGAATATTTACGATTTATTTTACTAGTATTGTATATCAGTGACGTCTTGGCTGGTAATGTTCAATATGAGGATGATAAAGAACACTTTCTTCAGTTGATTCTGTAAGTCACATTTCTGGTTGTATTCTAGTAATGATGTTGATGATGATGATGATAGGTTAGTTGGCTGTGGTGGTTATGATGATAATGATGATGATAATGACAATGATATTGATATCAACGTAGATAGGGGTTTAGATGGCTGTGGCAATGATGATGATAATGATGAATGATAATGATGAATGATAATAATAAGTAATAGTAAAAATAATAAGTCTTTATGTATTCTCACTAAATATGATAGCACACAAGTGCTAGTTTGAGCAAGCAAAATAATGATGATGATAATGTTAGTGAAGATGTTGATTGATGTAAGTTAAGCAGTTTGAAATCAATTACATGTATGTTGCTGATGACTTTGGCAGCAACTTCTAGCGAATAGTCCATTCACTCCTTTGTGATGAACTAAATGGTTTGTTACAACAGAATGCCAGATCAGTCATTTGATGCATTTGTCAAGAAAATCATATCTTCTCCAATGCCAGATGTTAGAGGATCTGGACAAGGTAAAGTGACTATAGGACTCCTCTTTGAATATATCTTTCTATGCAAAAGTGGCTTCAATCTGCACTTAATTGGCTTCCTGTACATTCAAAAGGCTTCTTTTAATAAACTAAAATGGTTTACTTATTGTACACCTTGTTATGCAGACTATGAGTAGAGTTTGCAATACAATGTATTGTGGGACCATTGTGAGGGACAATTATTTCTAAGATGACATCTATTTCGTCCCCTAAAACAGTCGCCCAATAAACTGCAAATCCATTTTTCTCAACCTTGGAATGGCTAGTTTCTTGATTGCTAGTTGAATGAATTCATGCACACTGGAATGGCAATCTGAACGAACACTAAAGTGGCTTTCCTGGCATTAAAATGGTATATTTACTCTTTCTATGCATGTTTTCTCTCCTCTAGGTATCTTTGTTTCCATCAAACTCCTTGAAGGTGATGCCCAGCAGGTAATGGCCTGATTGTTTCTTACACAATGAGCAAAGAATGACTTGTGATAAGAGACTTAATGCCATTCGTTTCACAGATTCAAGAAGAGCACCCTCTTCTGATGAACAGACACACAGCTTTTGCAAGAAAACAAGGGTTTGCAGAAGTAATCATGCCAGGTTAGTACGTCTTTTGATGTGAAAAGTACATTTATTATATCCTTGGGCTACCTGTGTGATATAATCACGTGATATGCTACACAGGAACCCCACATCACTAGTGCTAAGTTAACGATTCTTTTTTGTTTCAGGGGAATACAGGAATGATCTGTACATAACAATTTTCAATGGAGAATTCGAAAGAGGTGAGTAAATTTCTTAAAAGAAAAAAGTATATTAAAAAATATTAGCCAATTAGAATCGAGAAAATTTGCAAAACTCAGGTGACCGAATAGTCGTAGTGATCAACAAAATAATACATCGATACGTATTGGCCATTTGCACTAACTGGCCACGTGACCCTATTTTCTCTTGAGCACAGCACCTCACCTTAGTACTACGTAAGTCCAGATCCTATTTTCGCTCCTAGTGATTATTTTGGAACATCCCTCAATAGTCGTGAACATGTGACCTGTTGGTGCCATTCCCCCTCCACGGAGGAATTTTTGAAAAGACCCCCCTACCCCCGAAAATTTTCTTCCATGTGAATTCTGTATTTTTTTTTTCTCGGACCACTCCCCCCACCCCTCGAAAATTTCAAAACTTCTCCGTTTGGGGTGGGGATAGGGGCTATGGATAAAATTTCTGGAACTACATATTTCCCTGAGGATATGTTTTTTTCTAGGACATAAAAGCGCAAATAAAAACATTGAGGTGACCATGAACGTTCTCTCTGATGATGGTAACATTCTGGAGGTACCGAGTCGACTCTCATTATCAATTAATCAATCAGCTATCTTAGGTCTTTGGAGCTGTTTATCATTATTATTGTAATCCATTTTTAGAATGTTATCAGTTACGGTGCAGGGGAGCAGCTTATCAGTGAATATCGTTCTGTTATATTTTACCACAATGCCAAGCCTGAGTGGAATGAACCAGTAAAGGTGAGTAGAATAGTCTCCTTCACAGTTTCCTGCGGCATCTTGAAAGGTAGCCGTGCATTTGCATCGAAGCGAGACGAACGCTGACCTGTTAAAACCAGGTCTCTATCGGTGCAAGCTCACCGTTCTTCGATGCAAAGGCACGGCTACCTTTCAAGATGGTGCAGGGAACTGTGAAAGGGACTATCGGTGCAGGAGAAGTAGAGTGGGTTTTGTAGGAGTGAGAATCGATTCGGCAATTTAGTAGCCACGCATTTTAAATACTGTACAGATAGACCCCTTGCAGTACCTCGGTTTGCACCTCAATTTGGAGGACATACTTATAGGTTTCCAGTGCTCAGGATATAGAAAGTCTTTTGTCATGTTTTATCCTCCAAAAATTTGTCATTACAGTTAAGCCCGCAATGAGAAGTTCTTTAGGAATCATACAAGTGAGGCTGTCGGGCCGATACAATGCTTGTTGTCTCACTTGCATCTCATTAGCATGCATCCATAATAACTGCTATTGAACTGCTTTGATGTCACATTCATGGGGTCTAATACCAGCTTTTAGGATACAGTAAGACCGAAAGGACTAGCAACCACAGGTATCCCAGATAGTAAGCCCCATGCACATGACAAGTCATGACAAAAAGCCTTCTGATTGATAATTTTGTTTCGATATGTTATGATCAGGTCGTGGTTCCCATTGAACAGTTTTATACTTCCCATCTACGATTCACCTTCAAGCACAGATCAAGCATTGAAGGTAGGCATTAGGAACTCAAGGCACAAAAAGTGGTTCTACAAGTGCGTTCATTGTGATGTCATTGTCATTCTTTTCTTTCAGATAAGGACAAGTCCCAGAAGATATTCGCTTTTGCTTTCTTGCGATTAATGAATCGGGATGGAACTACATTGTCTGATGGCTGTCATGAGTTGATGGTGTATAAAGTAAGTGAATTGGTCTTGTCGGAGGATTGTCGGATTATTATCTAAGGATTGTTGGAGGGTTATCGTAGGTTTGTCGGAGGGTTGTTGGAGGATTGTCTTAGGATTGTCGGAGGGTTGTCGTATGATTGTCGGGGGGTTGTCGTGGGATTATCGGGGTTTGTTGGAGCATCGTCAGTCAAACATTTGACGTGAGAATACGGCTATCGGCTTTATACTGGTTTGCTCCCCAATATTAGGATGCTTGTCATTGTGTTGACTTTCGTAGGATTTTTATGATGATGTCGTTAGAATGTCGTAAGAGCGTCAGTTAACTATCGAAAACTTTCGGTTGACTTTCGGAAAGCCATCGTTGGGCTGTAATAAGGACATCGTTTTTAACCATCGTCTGTTGACTGTCGAAAGGTTCATCGATGTGGTTTCGTCGAAAAATATTTCCACCACCATGAAAATAATTTACTAACAACTTTTTGTTACTTGTATTTCTAGTGTGACTTGAAAAAGGTAGAATCTTCAACATATCTCAAACTAGCTTCGCTAAAACTCGAGCAAACACTTATGACACCTCCCGCCAAAGGAGGGGCGGGTTCTGTGGCTTACGCAACTGACAAGTTCTCCATCAAGTGTTTGCTGTGTTCAACCAAACTAACCCAAAACTGTAAGTCAAGAACCAAAGAGAAAATTTCACACTTCCTTTGGGGGAAGGGAAGGGCATGGGGGAGGGGAGGGGGTTTGGGAGGAACTTCCTGTCCTGAGGCAGAGGAGAGGGAGGGCGAGAGGCGAGAGGAAAGAGAGAGAGGAGGAGAGGAGGAGAGAAAGAGAGGCGGAGAGGAGGAGGGGAGGAGGGGAGGAGAGGAGGAGAGGAGGAGAGGAGGAGGGGAGGAGGAGAGGAGGAGAGGAGGAGAGGAGGAGGGGAAGGAGAGGAAGGGGAGGAAGGAGACCATTGCAATTTCTGCGATATTTTTTGGTTCTTGTTATTTGCATGTCATATAGTTTCTTTGTATATATTTTTTGATATACAGTGGATCTTCTTGGTCTGCTCAAGTGGAGAGTGATGCCTGGGAAGTTAAAGGATATCTTGGTCACTGTCATGAAAGTCAGTGGGGAAGAAATCGTTAAGGTATCAAATATAATGTAAGACTAGTCGAGGTTATACTAGGAAAGGAGAAAAAACGAGGCTGAAAAAGGAAAGAAAAAACACTAGGCGAAAATAAGTTACAAATGAATGGTTAAATATTGGGAACATTGCTCTTGTTTTGATTTGCCGTTTTCCATTCCAGTTTTTGACAGACACGTTCGACGCTCTCTTTGCCATCCTGACTGAGAACTCTAAAAAATACGACAAACTTGTGTTTGATGCTTTGGTAAGTTATGTTTTTGCTATTGGGCTTCCTGTTTCTTGGTATGCTGTGTAGAGCATGGGACTGACCCTCGTTTTGCCTTCTGGGTAACACACAACAGGCAGAACGAAGCCTGGGAGTGGAAGAACAAACAATGAATGGTGAGATGAAACAAAGAACGCAGCTCACTTGTAGAATAATGCACATTGTTCACCATAATCCATGCTTTCTTTGTTTTTGTTATTTTATCCAATCCCAAGCTTCGTTCTACCAGTGGACACCGACCCTGCCTTCTCTATTATTTTCCCCACTACCCTTCCATCACTCAGTAGGATCGTTTTTAACACTGCTGGTAATAATGTTAACAGCTTTAGAGTGTTGGGTTTCCTGTGTATTAACTCTCAATTGGTGATCGTTCTTCAGGTGTTTACGATAAACCTTCTGGCAGACAAGAAGTACCATCACTTCAGACCTGTTCTAGATGCTTATATCGAGACACGGTTTGGAGCCATCAAGGTCTACGGGTTAGTAGTATCTTGTATAAATGTACACATTAAAAGTTTTATTAAAAGCTTAGCTTCTTTTACAGGGTTTTATTTTACTTTCACTTTCTATGGCGCTTGGGATCCCTGTGTGAAAAGAGGGAGGAGGAGTCAAAAAGCTGGGATATAGGGAGGATTACTGTCGTGCCTATTAACCCCTTTCCTTTGCACAAGATTTTATTAAAAATGTTGCATATCCGAGGATGTAGCATTCGAAATTTGTTTTAGATTTTTATTTTATTTTTATTTTTTTTAAATCAACCCCTCAACTCAGAATCCTTTATAATCCTCTATTTATATTCCCTATATAAGTATAATTGTTTGACTATGATTCCAGTACTCTTATCAATGTACTGAAGGAATACATCGAATGTGCGGGCAAGAAACAAGGGTCTGACAGGAATAAGTTGGATCAAGTACTCAAGGCAATGAAGGTAACAAAGGCAGGGTGGTGGTGGTGGTAACTTGGGGGGAGGGGGGAGGGGGTTATTGCGGTTGTTGTGTTGATAATGATGATTAACTGAGTGCCTTGATGATAATGATGGTGGTGGTGATTGTGGTGATGATATTGGTAATCATGATGATGAAGATGATAACGGCGGCGGTCGTGATAGTAGTGATGATGATGATGATGATGGTGGTGGTGGTGGTGACAATGATGATAATGATGGTGGTGATTGTGGTGATCATAGTGATGATAATGGTAATGATGATGATGATGATGATGGTGGCGGCCGTGATAGTAGTGATGATGGTGATGGTGGTGGTGACAATGATGATGGCGTTGGTGGTGGTTGTGACGGTGGTGCAAAGTGATGAGCATGGCGATAAAGTTGTCAAGCACATTACACCATCCGAGAACTAACATCTCCTTCATCTTCCATTTTGATCACTCGTCTCAGTCGCTCATTTCAGTAGCTCAACTCTCTGGATATTCTCGATTTCATTTCACAGGGTATGGAGTACATCTTCAAGTTCATAGTCCATTCTCGACTCCTGTACGAAAGAGCGGTCAGCGGTAAGGGCAAAAACGAGTTCCAGGATGACATGCGCAGTTTGTTTCAGGCTCTGGTCCAGCTAATGGAGAACACCAAGAATGAGACTCTTCTTATTCAGGTATCTTATTCTCAATTATTCTCTTATCTGTACCCCCGCATATTACACAAAGAAAGACTCTAAGTTTGATAATTTTTTCCAGGGTGCTGCTTTGAAGTATTTTCCCGCTTCGTTCGCTGATTTATTGAGAGTTTTTGATGCCAAGGAACTTGGGTAAAATAAAATATCGCTTTCTAGTGTTGCTGAAAGTGCTTACAGTATGTTATCAACATGAACATTGTCATCGTCATCATCATTACGATCATGACCATCATTATAACCATCACCATCCATCATGACCATCATCATCATCCGCATCATCATCACTATCATCATCATCATCCGCATCATCATCATCATCATCCGCATCATCATCATCATCATCCGCATCATCATCACTATCATCATCATCCGCATCATCACCATCATCATCGTTATCAACACCGTCATAATCATCGTCATCATCCGATTACCATCACCATTTCTATCTTCACCTAAAATCATCATTATCCCCGTCATCTTCATCACCATCAACAACTTCATCGTCAGTATTCAATATTAAACTTTTGTAATTATCCTTTGCTTATCTATCTTGCAGCTACTACGCCAGAGAATTCATTGAGAATATTCCAGAGAAACGATTGACATCTCAGAAAATGGACTGCATTCAAAATATGATCAAAAGTCCGCTGTTTGAGAATGAAGGTGGGCACATGTGAGAATGTGTGCACAAGTGCTTTGTGCTCTAATAATGCACACCCTCCAAACCAATCAGAGCGCGAGGTTACTAACGGTTGTTTTGTAACTTGTGTTTTGTATAGAACTTTTAAGTTTCGACGTATTTCCGGGTCCAACTGTTCAGAAAACTGCTGAATTAAACCGAAAATGTTCCCAGTGTTTTAACCTCCACCAAAATGGAATTAGGACTTTGGACAATAAATTCTGTCATGAAAAGAAATAACAAAAATTTAACTGCTTTTCGTTTTGGACCACTAGAAGTCGGCTTTTCGTACGAACGACGTCACAAGCTTCAAGTCTTTTCCAATTTTTATTGCTTTTCATTTCCAAGTGCCCCTTTAAGACAGGAAAAAACCATTTGAGATTCGCGTGGCAGCGCTTCTCAAGTCTTATGATTCATTCAGCTAATTTAATTTATTTTAGATTCGCGATGTGTTATTCTGCCTATGGTTGTGAGTCAACTGAATAGAGAGATGGAGAAGAGCGAAGAGATAAAGATCTGTATTGATATCTTGAGTAGTATCCTGGTCACCCTGATGAGACGAGATGTGGTAAGAAGTTGACCTGATTCTTTCTGATTTCCTATAACGAACCACGTGTCATTCCCAAGAGTATCATTTCTTTGTTCAACGGTTGCGCACGAGAAGACACGAACATGGATAAAACTAAACAGAGAATCTTATTCTCAAGAGAACGACACGTGGTCTGAAATGGGAAAACATTGCACCAAGGCGAATGAGAAGACACGAATAAGGAATGATACAACTCAAACGAAAAATTATGTTCTGAAGAGAACGAACACCAAGTCGAATGAGAAGACACGAATATGGATAAAACTCAAACAAAAAATTATATTCTGAAGAGAATGACACATCGTCTGAAATGGGAAAACATTGCACCAAGGCGAATGAGAAGACACGAATATGGATACAACTCAAACAAAGAATCTTATTCTCAAGAGAATACACGACAATGACACGTGGTCTGAAATGAGAAAAAATTGCACCCAAACGATTTAGGTCTATTGACCTAAAAAACACCCCCTCCACATACTGAACCAAGGTATTAGTTCCAAGTAAAGAGAACAATCTTATAACCAAGACTTGATTTTCAGGGCTTGACGCACGAAGACGTTTTATTCCTGGTAACGTCGCTGCTTCGTGTGGTTGTCAAAGTTGTCATAAAACATCAGCCTGTAGTGGTGAGTGTTTTACCTTAGTTGTACGATACCCATAAATCTAATTCCATGACCCACCCAAAATTAATTGGGTGGATAATGGAATTATCATAAAACCGCTAACTGATTTCCGTATTTCTCCAGGGGAACTACGTGGCGTGTTTGACTGCCATGCTTCAACTGATGGATGAAGAACATTATCGAAAATACGTCAACAACTTCATGTCTAAAGAAGAACTCAGGGTAAGCTGCGCTGAGCTCTAGATATTCTTATCATTAAAACCTGTTGCCTAGCTACGGGCACAGGTGCAACATTGCGCGCATGCTTCGAGTCATGTCACGCGAGACAGTGGTCACGCAACGCAATTTGTTGCATGTAATGTTACTGCAGTAGAAAACGACATTGCCTGAAATATTGCACGCAGTGTTAAAGGACATCGATGTTGCGAGCCATGTCACGCGACGCAATTTGTTGCATGTAACGTTGCTGAAGTAAAAAACGAACGTACTTAAGCAGCATTACTGAAATATTGCGCGCAGTGTTAAAGGACATCGATGTTGCGAGCCATGTCACGCGACGCAATTTGTTGCATGTAACGTCGCTGAAGTAAAAAACGAACGTACTTAAGCAGCATTGCTGAAATATTGCGCGCAGTGTTACACCGTGTGTGCGCGCCTTTAGGTAAATAAATGAACGCAAGAGAATAAGAACGAAATAATTTTTTTTTTAGGATTTTCTGGTGGAACTGTTTCTGTTGTTTGGCGAATTTGTCAGCAATAATGTTTATCCAAGGGACTGGATGGTCATGACCATGGTTCAAAATGGGTGAGCCAAGATCACATTCTCTATTCCTACCATGCTTATTCACTATATTTAACTATAATAATCCTTTTTCGACCTGCAGGGTGATCTTGAACGCTATCCAACATTTCTCAGAAGCTCTTCTCACATTGTTTTTACGTGGTGATGATTTTGAAGTTCAGGTAATGCACATTATGTACATACCTAATTCATCTATTGATGTGCAGAGACCTGATCTGTACGGGCTTCATCTCCATCTTATCACCCATATCAAGAGGGACACCTCAAGCTTTTTTTGTCATACAAAATCAGCCTTAGATACATTATAGAAATCATTATTATAAAATTAAGTTGTGGTTTTTTAAATTTCAGCTTTGGAACAACTTTTTTCACTTGTCAGTCGCCTTCATCACACAAGAATCTTTACAACTTGAAAACTTTAGCTCGGCGAAGCAAGACAAGATTCTTGAAAAGTAAGTTACCATGCTTTTTGCTTTCCCATTTTTCCTATTTTAATTTTATCTCTTTTCATTTATTCACTTATGTTTGTAGGTACTCCGATATGCGCATGATTATTGGACTGAAGATCAACAGCATGTGGCACCATCTGGGTAAGATTTGCCAAACACCTTGTGATGATATGATAATGGTGGTGTCAATGATGATGGTGGTAGTGATGGTGTTGATGATGTGGTGTTAATGATGATGGTGATGGGTGGTGATGATGATGGTGTTGATAATGATGGTGATGGTGATGGTGATGGTGTTGATGGTGATGGTGATGGTGATGGTGATGGTGATGGTGATGGTGATGGTGATGGTGATGGTGATGGTGATGGTGATGGTGATGGTGATGGTGGTGGTGATGGTGATGGTGATGATGATGGTGATGTTGATGAAGGTGGTGATGGTGATGGTGATGGTGATGGTGATGGTGATGGTGATGGTGATGGTGATGGTGATGGTGATGGTGATGGTGATGGTGATGGTGATGGTGATGGTGATGGTGATGGTGATGGCCATATGCATTCTTGCCTAAGTTCAAAAAGTTTACCTAGTTTGTAGGTAAGTTTTTTGAACATGTTCAAAATTCTTACCTAGACAGAGTAAACTTTTTGACATGTTCAAAAAGTTTACCTATTTCTAAGTAATTTATTTGAACATGGTACTCTTTTTGAAGATGTTCAAAAAATTTACTGTTTTGTTTTTTCCTCATATCTTAGGACATTATAGATGGTGAGCTTTGCCTTCACAGAATAGTATTTTCCCATTTAATTTCTTTCCTCTTATGTACTTTTTTAGTCCAATTGACGTATTTATAACTTTTTTACGCCACCATGCTAAAATCCTGGTTTTTAATAGTAGATATACTCCTTTTGATAAAATTTGATTTTGTCGTTTCTCTTGCGTTGGTTTCCAACTTGTCAGCTTTTCATTTACTGTTTTCCATTCTGTGCGGACCTTCTCGATGTACTATTGTCGCCATGCACTGTCATCTTCCCTGGTGCAGATTTCTTTTAACTCTTAGTATCCAAATTGGTTTTCAAAACCTTCAAGGATTCTAGATTTCCTTGGCTGTAATCATCTGAATTTCATGTCCTCTCCAGTTGCATTTCTTATATCTTCACTGTCTTCTGCACCGCCATTTCTTCTGTGAACGTCGTTCTGAAACTGATGACCTTGTTTCAATTGCTATAATTTTGGAAACCAGTTCTGATATGAGCAAGGCTCTGCGGATCAATAATACTTCGTGGTAATTCTGGCTGGCTTTTTATAATATATGCTACTCTGCTCATTCTTTCTTTGACTTCTTGTTGATGTTTTTTATTTCCTTCATACTTCGGTGTAATTGAAAAGAAACACGTCTTAAACAAGTTAAGGCTTTACTTTCTTCGTCTGCTCTCTCGCTGAATTTTGTAGGTCATCATTTGACTTGTTTTTCGCACTGATATAGGTGAGTCTAGGACAAATATTATAGGTTTCTGTTCCACAAAGGTATCTGTTCCACTTCTGCAGCTAGTGACACAATCTGCTCATTAGGTTTTACTTTGAAGGACTTTTCCTCGTTGTTGTGTGTCTCAGTTGCTCCTTTTCATTTTGCATTTAACATAGCAGTTTTGGGTGTTTACATGTCCAAGATCAGATATGATTCCTAACCTTAAATGGTTCTCTACACTTGCTTCTACTTTGCTATGCAGCTTAAAAGTGAACAAATAGTCAGGACAATGCATGAGAAATGACTAATGTTGGGTTGATGTTGAAATAAATCGAACTTACTTTGAGATGGAAATTTAGGAAAAAATCAAATATATTTTTTCTTTGTGCAGTCAATGGTAAAAGAGTATCTCAGTTGACAGATTATGTTCCAATAGTTGTGCATGCACCTTCTTGTGTCTTAGGATCTTCTCCTGCCAATTCCAATTTCTTCACAAACTCGACAGATCTTTGCCTTACTGCAGAGGAATCAAACTTCTCTCCGTTACTGCTAAAAAAAACACAGGCCTGGCGTTTTGTCTACTTTTTCTCTGTTACAAGTAAAGGATGTACTTCTTCAAGAGCATGTATATGTCAGAAGATAGGCTTGGCCGATAAGCTAGATGATCCTTTATATCAAAAATCAGAATAAGGGATGAAGATAGATCCTAGTAAAAATGCCTTGAATCCTGATAAATAATATCTGAAAATTGAAAATCTCGAAACAACTGGTATCCCAAGTATCTCTAACCCTAACCCTCCCCCTCCCCCCTTCAAAACGGGGGTTTCGTAAATTTATTTAAAATGCCCAGAATATCTATTAGGCACTTCAAAAAGTATAGACAGACTTCGTTGGATGTTTACTCAATGCATTATGCCAGCTAAAATTCGATTGCATGGTATTTTCTTTGTTTTTTTTTTCATGCATTTCCATGTGAGGATAAATTCGATTTTTTTTCAATATTATCCCAAAATTAGTCACTTATCATGCTTTGTCCCGACTATTTGTTCATTTTTAAGCTGTATCGCATGTTATTGAACATTCTAAACAAATTTTGGAAAATTTATATGCTACCAATTTTTCCTCTTAAATATTTAATAAGAAATCAAAATGCGTTCGTTTTGCATAGAAAATCTCTTACGCTGTTAGAGGACGCTTCTTTTTATCTGTTCCATGACTATTGTCGTTTATTCGATATATTTTATAGTCGAAAAGAGCCAAAGAACAATTTTGAACATGTTCAAAAAGTTTACCATAAGCTGTATTTTGCGTAAAATTACGAAATTCATGCAAATTCTTTTGCAAACCTTCTTCTTAACCTTCAAAAACCATGTCTAGCAAGTCTCATAATTTTGCGTCAGGTTTTAGGCAACTTTTTTTCAAGTTTCAAAAATTGACATAACTTCGAAACCTAGGGTTCCAAGTAGTTATAGAACTTACACTAGACTTGCAAGCCTCGTAAATTTAACGTGAAACCAAAACAAGGTGGAGATCCTAGGTTGAACCAGCATAAGGAGTACTCCAGGGATCTCCACGATTTTTGGAGAAAAATAGAAAAAAAGTATTTTTTTCGATTTTTGCGGCAAAAGTTTACCTATTTGAACATTGTAGTTCGATTACTAGCACAAAATTAGGTGGTGAGCCACCAAGCTCTTGCTGCCAAAACCTTTGGTCAAATACCAAATAATCACGAAAAAAGTTTTTGAAAACTGGCTATTTTCTACTTTTAATCAGCAACTGAACATGTCCAGGGTGAGGTTCAAAAAACTTGCTAGGATGCATCTAGTGGTGGTGATAATGGTGGTGATGATGATGGTGGTGATGATGATGGTGATGGTGGTGATGATGATGATGGCGGGGATGATCTTGATGGTGGTGATGATGGTAGTAATGGTGATGAAACATGTTGATGATGCATGATGATGATGACGATGAATGATGGAGATGACGGTAATGCTAGTAATAGCGATGATACATGATGATGATGCACGATGATGATGATGATGATGCATGAAGAAGATGGTAACAATGATGATGCTAACGATGATCATTATTATTTCTAGGAGCACATAAGACCAAGTTCATACCTGGTCTTGTTGGACCTTTCCTGGAAATGACTCTACTACCACAGAAAGGTTAGTGTGTTGATATTGCATGTCATGTCATCTTGGCCATGTTGATAATATTTACTGCGGCTTTCAATACTCTTCGAACTCAGACATTTCAACAGCTTATTGTGAATTTAGTTTTCTCCTGCTACCAGTCAATAACATAAAAGGTACCGACTGATTATTTTGATTGACTGCGGTGAAAAACAGAATTTCAACGTCCAGCTCACAACTATACTTATTCTTTAAGTATACTCACCACCCATCTACAGATAACTTAATTATAATCGCACTGTAACAATTTCCTTGAAGAGCCCCTTACGGGGTGTGATAGTTGGAAATTATATTCCCCAAACAATGACCTTTGTGCTCATTTCGCCTGTCTCTCTTTACAGATCTCAGGAAGGCAACAATACCGATATTTTTCGACATGATTGAAGTGGAATACCGAACCTCTGGGGGATTCGTTAATGTAAGTAACTGCTAGGTCTCACTTGACGTCATTTGTCTCGTGCGAAGTGTTCATTATCTGAATTGCAATATATAATTCGTTCTGGTTAACAGCACATGGTGGTTAGTGTTTCACCACCATTTGAAGCAGATAATGAGATTCAGAGACTTTGATCAGCTGATAATTTGATATTCCTGCCGGTTTTGTCTTCAGGTGGAGACAGAAATGTTCCGCAAGCTTGATGTGCTGGTTGAAGGTGGTAAAGGAGATGAAGAATACCAAGAACTCTTCCAAAAGACGTTAGTACACGTGATCCCAGACTACATTCTGATTGGTTATCTGATCGTTTTAGTCTGTTTATGACGTAATTGATATTTTTTGTCTGCATTCATGAGTTCGATTCCCGTCTGGGGCTCAGATTTTTCTGAGTCAGACGTTGTTCCAATCTTGTCTTTTTATGTGAAAAATACTCAAATCGAAGATGGAGTTGACACCATCTAAGTCTTGACGACCACATCAGCAACGCTGTATAACTTATCGTGTCTAAATAATAATAATGATAATAATAATAATAATAATAATAATTATTATTATTATCTTGAGTCCTAAAGTTACTCTGATTAATACATTGGTGACGTATTACTTTCCACTTCACATAAAATTAAAACATCTGTCTTTCTTCCTATTTGCAATTGGAACAAATGGTACCACAAGACAAGGGCTGCTGCGTTTGGGTGAATTCAATAATGACATAACATACGTTATGACAAAGGCGACCATACTGCACGCCCACTCACCACATTTATTATTTTTACTCAGACATGAATGATTTTCCTTTTTCCTTTATCTTTCACAGTTCTTAATCTCAGTGTTTTAATATCCTCTGTTTTTGTTGTTGTTTAATACAGGCTCGGTGATTTGTTCGTAAGTCACCCCCAACTCAGTAGCCAAGGGCAGTTGTTTGTCGAGGGCGTTACTAAGCTCATGGAAAGACTGCTGGATTATCGTACCGTTGTACAAGGTGATGACAACATTGACAACAGAATGAGTTGTACTGTCAATGTACTGGTAAGTAAGCCGAATATGTCTTTTGTCTTCTTTGGTCATAATTCTTACAACAAACGAAATGGAGTAAATATTGATATAAGGGCTAAGATTTATTAAGTGTTATTCAGGGGCTTAAAGGACGACTTTTAGTTGCTCTTTCCTGTATTAAATGACAAATACATCGGACTCTTGTTCATGAAGAACAGAAACAATGATTCGAGTTTTTCAAATTTTAAAAAGTAAAACAACATTAATGCACTTAACTATTGTATATAACATACATCTTTAAGGGTTTAGGTCTGTATTCAAGAAGAAAATAGTTCCTAAAAGGTACTTAACAAAGAAAGAATGCGTAAAAGAAAGTTAAAAAAATTTAGAACCTCATAGCATGAAACTATGAAATTAAGAATTGTTTAAAAAAGTGTTTAAGATTTTTACTCAAATGTGTTCAGGGATAGGATTGATTGGATTATATTGCCCTCAATTACTTGTTTTTTCTGTCTTTAGAATTTCTACAAAAACATTAGGAGAGAGGAGATGTTCATACGGTAAGATCGCACATGCGCAGTGTTGGTATTATTACGTACCATAGAGAAACGCTGACGCATGCGCAGTGTTGACAATACGTACCATAGATAAACGTTTACGCATGTGCGTCACATTTCCCCAGGAATTCACTAACATTTTAGATGAATTAGCGTTCAATTTCAATACTTTTTCTGTCGTAAGAACACTTAGGGCGCAAACTAGACCATCTGAAATGGTTTTCGCAGTCGCCATGTTGGATTATTTAAACAAGATTCATCATTAGTCTCTTTTGTTATATCATCCAACATGACCGCATTTCTTTTGTTATTTCATTATCTTGGAAATGATTGAAAATCAGCAATAGACCCTTATATCTCGGGAGTAATGTTGTCCCATTTCAGACCATGTGTCATTCCCTAGAGTCTCATTTCTTTGTTTTATGTTGTCATTAGAAGATGAATGAATAAGGACACAGCTCAAACAAATAATTTTATTATCGAGAGAATGACACGTGGTCTGAAATGGTGAAATATTATGCCTAAAACAAAAGGACGTATTTGCTCGTGTTATATTGATATACTCTTATCGTGGTTGTCGTGATTTTGTTCAGATATGTCTACAAACTCTGCGATCTACACTTGTCTGTTGATAACTTTACTGAGGCTGCCTATACTCTGCGGTTACACGCTGACCTGTTGGAGGTAATGACACCATAGACAGTACCCTTCAACCCCTTCAAATATTATTGATACCCTGAACAACCTCAAATCTGTGCTGATCTCAGTCAGGGCATGGCTAACTCACAGATCGAACCCTGAAACAACCTCTGGGCTGATCTAAGTCAGGGCATGGCTAACTCACATATCGAACCCTGAAACAACCTCTGGGCTGATCTAAGTCAGGGCATGGCTAACTCACAGATAGAACCCTGAAACAACCTCTGGGCTAATCTAAGTCAGGGAGTGGCTAACTCACAAATGGAACCCTGAAACAACCTCTGGGCTGATCTAAGTCAGGGCATGGCTCACTCACAGATAGAACCCTGAAACAACCTCTGGGCTGATCAAAGTCAGGGCATGGCTAACTCACAGATCAAACCCGAGATCCAGAGGTGAGAGTCGAGTGTACATGAGCCACCTATGATTTCGAATTACCTCCACACATCTGCATTCGTTATTCTGCAACATGTATGTCTCCCATTCATAACCACTCCCTGTTTATTGCTATTACATTTCAGTGGTCAGACGAACAGGTATTCTCAGGTCAAGGGAAGTACCAGGCAGAGACGCAACGTCAATTGAAAGAATTGCTTTACAAAGACATTATCTTATACTTTGATAAAGGAAAGGTACTGAATGTCTAATCAGTATAAACGTATTTCAATTAAACTAGTCACCTAAACTGAGACAGCTGGGGATCGTGAGAAATATTTCATGTCAAACGAATTCATAGTAGATTTTTTTTACAAACTCCAGCCAAGGGAATTGTATGGAATCGCATGCTAAAAATAGCTCAGGCTTACGGGCGGAACTAAAAATGGTTAGAGACCCATGTATGGGAGATGTGCTCTCTTACTTAATATTCTCCTTCAAAATTTAGAAGTAAGATTCTGTTTTAATTTTTAGTGTTGGGAAGAAGCCATCTCGATGTGCAAGGAGCTGGCCAAACAATACGAAGAGCAAACGTTTGAGTACATCAAACTAAGCGAGCTTCTTGTAAGTATATACCCCAGACCTCTATGGAACCACTAATCTCCTCCACAGCCGTCATTAGTTTAGGTCCCATATCCTCACTGGCTAACTAAGTGGAGAGGGCCCGAAACTAAGGACGGCTGCGAAGACTAGGAATCCATTGGCAATATCCCGCTTTATCAGATCACGTGATCGACCCGTTCATTTTGATGCATCACGTGACCAACAACTTCAAAGCGTCACGTGTTTGTTTCACCATTTTTGTCTTTCAGGTTTTTTTTTAATTTTTGAAAAAATAAAAAATGATAAAAATATAATTAGTAACCTCAAACCTTTGTGACCTTAGTTTTTTTACCTTAATTTTCATAGTTTTTATATAAAAAAAAGAAAAGAAAAAATAAATAAAATAAATAGTTATAAATATAAATAGATAAATAAATGCTTATATCGTATCTGTTTTGAAGAACCAACAAGCGAAGTTTTACGATAATATCATCACTCAAGTACGCGGTGAACCAGAGTATTTCAGGGTGGCGTTCTACGGGAAAGGATTCCCTACTTTTCTTAAGGTAAGAGTGTTTTTATAGCTGACGACTGTGCATAACATTACTTGTCCGTGGTGTGAGTCTGAAATAATTAATGCATAGAGGTTATTAGTGGGCTAAGCATCTGATACGGCTGTGTAATTTTACGAGTCACGAAAAGTCTCGCCAAATTACAAGTGACGAGTAAAAATGCAAAGTCGTATCAGATGCTAAGCCTACTGATAAGTTGTTTATCATTTAATTCTTCAAAGAAATGCTCAAACTCTATCTATAGTAGTAAGACTAAACCCTATCGTACCCAGCGCGAGCAGATGAGAAGTGCTGATACGGCCTTATATCACTAGACATGGTCTTTGCCATATCACGCACGTTCTTTGCAGCATCAAATGATAAGTATTTTTAGCAACCCTTGCTAACCAAGTCGTTTTGTTAGGACAAAGTGTTTGTTTATCGTGGTAATGAATACCAGAGACTATCTGACTTTGGCGTTAAACTACAGAGCCAATACCCAAGTGCTGAGGTGAGTATTTTCTTTTCTTTTCTTTGGGTTTTCCACCTATTTTTCGTTGGTTTCCTGTTACTTTTTTATTCTGAGACTTCATGTCTCTTCATCTTTCTTTCCTGTTTTATCAGGCCTCTTGTTCCCTTTGAAATTTTTTTTAAATCTATGGGGCTGTCTACCTTTCCGTCGCCAACTCTTCTCTTCCTTCCTCCTCTCTATCTCTGCGTTCTTGTCAAAACCAAATTCAAATTTAAACAACTGTTGAAATCTCTTTATTTAAGTGCCTAGTCATTCTAGCGCTTTCGCACTAATTAGCGACAATTTTCACTCATACACACAGACAGACTACACCACTACATTCATTATTCTTTGCACACGACAATTAACTCGCATGTTAATTTTTACGGAGGGAGTAAAACCGGAGAACCGAAGATAGCTTTCGAAGGCCCTCGAATTAAGAGAGCGAGGTAACAGACTCTACTCGTATGTTATGGCAAATTCAGACATCGAAACCGAGACCCCAGAGTTGATATGCGATAAACTATTGTCACTTGATTCAATTTTTTATTATATGACAGTTTAGTAACTTATCACATGAACTGTTGTTTTCCAGAATCTGAAGTATCTCTCAGCACCTAAAGAAGATGTCAGGAACTCCAATGGACAATGTATCCTTTGTTTCATTCATTTTCTATCCCTCCCTCTCATTCTCCCTCCCTCCCTCCCTCCATCCCTCCCTCCATCCCTCCCTCCCTCACTACTCGTGATACAGGAAGATCTCTCTCCTCTCTCACAATATATTTTTATCCTTTCTGCTATTCTTTGGCTTTGTCCTCCAGCTGATCTCACGGCAAAAGAATTCGACCGTTTGGTCGAAGCCGCGTGAATTGTCGCCTTATAAAATTGAGTCAGAAAAGGGTTTTCAAAACAACAGTCCATTGTGCTTAAGCGATAGAAATTAAAACTACGTCGCACAGAGCTAAGCCTATGTATAGCAGTTGTTAACATTTCAGTTTTCATATCAAATAAATGAAGCTCCTTAATGGCTTTCAGTTCTGCAAATCAACAAAGTCGACCCAGTCCCCGTTGCGCGGCGAAAATTTATTGGCAAAAATGTCATGGAGCAAATAACCAAGTAAGAACCACGTGACTATAGGAATAAACACTATAAAAACCGTGTGATCATTGATATCACGTGACGGTCGCCATTACTGTTAAGTACCCACGTGACAAAATACACGTCACTCAAAAACCTATGGTCCATACTCGGACATCAGGTTGGGCTTGCAGTGACGTGGCAAATACTAAACCAACTGACCAATCACATTTACTCTTTGATTCCAGATTCTATGACGTCAATCACGTGAACACGTTTCAGTATTCTAGAAAGTTCCATCAAGGTCAAAAAGAGAAGGACAACGAGTTTAAGGTGAACTTCATTTTATATCAGCTGTACAGATATTGGTCATGGATGTAACCCACATTTTTTCTGCTTCTTGATAATTTAGACGATGTGGCTTGAGAGAACGGTTCTCTATACCAGTTACAAGTTTCCTGGAATACTCTGCTGGTTTGAAGTCACTAATAGTGATATGGTCAGTATGGAACCTTTTGTCATGGATTCTGTTTTTTTTTTTTTTGTAACTGATTCTTGGTTTATATTTAAGTGTTTCCCAGTGTTCTTTCACTAGTGCGAGTTACTGGTATTGCTTTTCCTAATGTGCTTTCGCCAATAACTTTACGATATTTATAATTAAACCTGAATGTGGATTGGGTATTCCACAGGGCTTTATATTGGGTCCTCCAAGCATGTTTTTCCGTTAAAGAATAATTTATGACCGCGATCTTAAAGGGTTTAGATAAAATAAATAGATCCTCCGTTAGAGAGTTCCACAGAGCTTTAGATTAGGTCCATTTCCCCTTGGTGATTTTTATATTTAATCATTAATTTATGTCGTGACCTCAATTAGCTTTATGGCTAATATTTTTGACACGGTAATAAAGTTTTATTATTATTATTTATTATTATTATTTATTATTTGCAGGAACTGATTAGCCCCATCCAGTACGCCCTGGAGACTATGATATCAGTCAACAAAGAACTGAGAAGCGTGATTGGTCAACAAAAAGCTGACGTCAAACTCAATATTAATCCACTGAGTATGAAACTTCAAGGCATCGTGGAAGCTGCTGTGCAGGGTGGGACAGCGAACTATGAAAAGGTAACGCTTGAGGGGAAGGTGCGGGACGAGGACGGAGAAGAAGAGGTGAACAAAGGGAAGGAAAGGGCGGAAGGGAAGAAAGGGTGATTAGTCTAGAGGGACGAGGAGAGGTAGACGAGGCAGGATGAAAAGGATTGAAGGAGAAGAATAACTAGGATGATAGAAGAGGAGGTGAAGAGAGTGAAAGAGATAACAGGAGAAGGAATCTAATCCAGTGAACACTGATGGGGGTAAATTCGGTTCAAAGGTGACTAAACTGTTTTTAATTTTTTTTCTGCTTTAGGCATTCCTCATACCAGAATACCTCCAACAGAATCCTGACCATCAGGGATATGTAGAACAACTGAAGGAACTCCTAGTTGAACAGGTAAATAATGGATCCTGGAGATTTGGCGAATATCAGACCGAACTAACTAGATATAACCCAAACGTCATGTTTTTGCCAAATCTACGCGTTTTATCGATAGTCTTACATATAAAATTAGCAAACACTTTGGTTCGTGGGCCAATATATCGCTATTATATTGCTCTAACGCGTGGTCGCTTATGAGAGCAGTTCTGGTAAGCGACCACCTCTACTTGCGACCACTTTATTTCCCGAGGTCGTCGCTTACGAGAGCTTCGAGCGTACTTAACTTTTCGTTGTGATAAACAATGCGTTACGTGTCTAGATTCTTAATCTTCATATTGCTTTAAAAAAGCGTTTCCCGGCAGTCTTGACGTTGACTTTTTGTTCCAAAGATTGACATTCTAGAAGAAGGAATCCAGCTGCATTCAACTCGTGTGTCAGATAATCTGAGACCGTTGCATGATTTGATCGAGAAGAAATACAAGGACCTCAAACAGCACGCTGAGCAATGGAGAAAGGTAAGTTTTATGAACTAGAATGTTTTATGATATATTCAGGGTAGCACGCGCCGGTAGATTGGTCGAAAACTGTGCTCTATTAGTGAACAGAGCACATTGTTGACGCCATCCGCGCGCGCGCGAAGCGCTGCTAGATCTTGTGATCGTCTTTCTTTTTGCGTAAATAAATTCAGTATCAAAATAAAATTATACTTATTTGTCTTACGATTGTGGCATTTATGTGGACCGCGACGTTTCGACTGCTACTGTTATTCTTCATCAGGCGATGGTGTAGATTAAAAGGTAGTGTAATTATATAATGTCATTATGGCTCCCTTGAGGATCGCGCTTGGGCTGGGGCTGTGGTTGTGGCTGGTGCTGGGGCTGGTGCTGGGGCTGGTGCTGGGGCTGGTGCTGGGGCTGGTGCTGGGACTGGTGCTGGGGCTGGTGCTGGGGCTGGTGCTGGGACTATGGCTGAACCTGGGGCTGGAACTGGGGCTGGAACTGGGGCTGGAACTGGGGCTGGAACTGGGGCTGGAACTGGGGCTGGAACTGGGGCTGGAACTGGGGCTGGAACTGGGGCTAGGACTGGGGCCGTGATAGGCTATGTGTCTGATGGGCGTGACGGAGTGCTTTATAACAGTTTTTCGCAAATAGAAGATGAAAATAGGCAAAAAAGGGTGTCGACAGGGAAGAACTGAATCCTCATAATCATTTATACCGCGGATATTTCATTTTATCATATGACCCGTACGGCCCTGCTCGCGCTCTCTAATAAAACCATTGGAAAAAGTCACGTGATGGGCCGGACGGGTTGACATAAGCGGGCCGGAAAAACCCGTCCGGCCCTGCTCGAATCCGAACGCTTTCTTTTTTCAATTATTTCTATTTCTGTGAGGGTCATATGATAAAATGCTTATTGACTGAGTTAGGTCGGGCCGTACGGGAAAATATTTGGCTCTCGGTCATTTGTACGGACAACGCTGCGCTCGGTCCGTACGGCATCACCTCGAGCCAAATATTTTCCCGTACGGCCCTCCCACTCAGTCAATAAATACATATTCATATGCTCACGTGCGCGCAGGGGACATTCATGCACATTTATCAATCCCTTTCTTCCTGTCTTCCTTTTTTTCCAAATTCCATCTTTTTCTTTAAGAAAAGTAAAATATCCGTACCAGTGAAGCGTTCAGCCCGTCCTCTTACCATTCAAAGAAAGTCCGACGAGAATAGAACATCTTTTGATAACAGTTTCAACGGGTATGTAGATAACGTCGAAGACGTTGATTTGTCATTTGTCAAACAGTCCATGCATGCTTTGCGGTGCCAATTCGAACCCAGTACCACGCGTACCCCTTTCTTATTCGGTAAACTACAGGCTTAGCCTCGTTTGGAACAAATCATTTGCAAACGTCAACCGTAATGTAAAGAATGTGCAGCTTGAACAAACAAAAATGTTTTGAAATCCCACGGACTTTTAATGGTATCTGTGAATAACTGACTTATAAACGAGGCTAAACCTGTTCAAATGAATCTGTGGTCTTCAAAAACAGCGGTATGCATTTTTCTTAGGATGACAGCGATCTTATTATGTTTAACTATTAATGTGTAGGATTCCAGAATCTCCACCACCTCCCATCCTCCCCAGCAAGAGTAACACTCCTGCCGCTGATACCCCACCACCCAAACCCCCTCGACCTTACTCCAAGAAACAAGAACAAAGGCCACCGATACTCCCAACAAAGAGCACTAGAAAAACATCAGAACAACGTTCTAGTGGGGGATCGCGCAGCTCTGGAGAGACAGAACCACCCGAAATTAATCAGGTACAAGCATGACGCATCGAAATTGACGTATTGATTATGACGTATAACTACATTGTCTTATGACGTAATGTGGCGAACGACGTGACTTACTGGATATGATATAATTAAGTAGTGAGTTGATTGTGATGTGATGAATATCGGTAGTGGTTTTGACGTAATGACACGTGATTATTCCGTAACGGAATGACGTCACGGTATTAACAGAAGTCCTGTTATTAGTCCCCAGCCCTACCTCCTCGTAGACCAACACAGGTAGTCCGAAACAATGAGCAAACACCTGCTGAACAAGCCCCGAGTATAGCCCCCAGGCTGCCTTCACCGCCCAGTGTTGTTGACTTACCTCCAGTCCCTCCTAAAGGCAAACGCGGCGAGAGCACGAAAATGTAAGGAGCCTGTTAACCAAACAAAACCATTTTATTCTAAATGTACTAAAAGCTAAAAATAGAATGAAAAAATTCCCGTATTAATCACATTCTTTTAAGTTAACTAATAGAATTTCAAAGATTAAGAAGCTACACACGTGTGAAGGGAATGGAACGTTGGCATGATGGCGTCATTGACCTCTACTTTACCAGACTCCCTTGCACACTCTCTTTTGTTCAGTTTATTAGCACCAATTGTCTTACTATTCTCATGAGGAAATACAAAATTAAATAAGAAAGAAAATTTGCGAAGCTTCTTGGTAATGGTAGTAAAATGATGCCGTCATGCATCCTATTCTAGTCTTTCACATTCAAATCTTTGCTTTTATAACGTTTGTAGCAAGAAAATCATATATATATTTTTAACACTTTCACATAAATAGATTTTTTTATAAACACTTAGTTTTTATTTTACTACGCATGACTAGAATCTCGATGACCACAAGAAGCGAAGACTTTAAAATGAAACACACCATAGATGGACGAATCATTATTTTAACAGGAGAGAGAACGAGTGAAAAAATCCTCTTTCATACTGATTTGCAGAGCTGAAAATTCTAGTGAGTGAGTGGAAAACACCGAACCTTCACATATACTCTTGTGGGTGTCTCCCTCCAATAAATGATGAACGGTCCATAAATTTTAATATAACTGGAGCAGTTGAATAGAGCCGCAAAACTGCTTTTATTCTTAACACTACTAACTAATATTTTTCTAATTATTATCACTCTTATTCAGACATTCTTTGTTTTAAAAGGGAAATCGTCTGAATGTAACATTTCCATATTATTCTAGTTTTATATATATTAATAATTAGTAATGTTAAATTTTAAAAATAATTGCATATCTATTTACAAATTAACCAGGAAAGGTTGTCTTGCGAAGCTGAAATTCTTAATTTTATTCTAAGATATCGTGAACTATTTCTATTTTGAATTTTCTGATTGTCTCTCAGCAATCTCGTAACAAGAGCCCACGTTTCTTTAAGTCAGCAGCGAGAAACGAGTTTTCCGTTACTGACCAAGAGGAACGTGGGTGCTGGGTACGAGATTTGTCTCAGGAAAAAAGGGCTCATTTTCAAACTGTGTGAGACAATTTAAGATAACCTTTTCTGAATGTTCGTTACAGGAGATAGACTATATAACGGTAACAAGCTTCATATTGATTGACACTGAAAAAAAAGATGTATTTCATCATAGCACTATTTTATATTGAATGAAATTATATTCTAAGACGTAGTTCGCCTTGTGCTTTTGTAGATCTTGAACCCTTTTATATATAGTGGGATTCCTGTGGAAATTTCTCTCATCTAGTTCAGTGGCGGTTTCCATTGGAAGACCATTTTTGGCGTTCCGGTCGCTACGTCAAAAAAGACATTTCTTATAGTTATTCCTTTTGAATTCAATGATTTATTTCTTTATTGATTAATTTCAGTCGGCGATAAATTTTTCATACTCAAAGTATATTTATGCAGATTTTATTCAGTAGAGATAAATTTTGTGAAATAATTCGGCTTCCTACTATGCATTTTTCGGAGTAATTTTTTTGTTATTTTCTCTCGAATAAAGATTCATGAAATCTTTAAAACCTCGAACGATGCAGACATAATTTACATCGTTATGTTATGACTCGAAGTTTTGTCTGATGTGAATTTTTTTTTTCAATCTTGAAATATTCTTGTCATTTTAAAGTCAGTCATCTTAAAAGAAACAAAGAAACATTAAAGTATTCGGAATTTAAAGGTTTTAAAATTATCAAAATTTTTCCCAATGTTCAAAGAAATGTAATGTCATTTTTTTTCAATTTTAATTATTCGTGTGATTTCAAAGAGTTACCAATATCGATTGAAAGTAATGAAGCGGGAATTAAAATAACTTCGGATTTAAAAGTTTTGAAATTCAAGACATTTTTCAAACGTTCTGTGGCAAGATTTTTTATTTCGACGATGGGGCATATTGAAATCATTCTTACTTGCGCTTTTTTATATTAATTTTTATCTAGGATATGTGGTATATTATATATATTTTTTGATTTTGATGTATTTTTTGCCTTCATACATTTTAATTTTTTCCTTTCATTGCCTCTTTTGAATTTCACTCATCCCTTCATTTCCTGGTCCTTTTCCTTTTCTTTCCCTTTCCTCTCCTTGTCTTCTTTCTTTTCCTTTCTTTTTCTGTCATTCTCTCCCTATATGCCCTGTCCTCTTTCTTTATTTTTCTCATCTAAACTTCGACCAAATGCACCAGGAATGCGTTAGCAAGGTACGTGCCATGACTTGCTTGACACGTACTTTCTGCATCATGATTAGTGAAGGAACCTTCAAAAAACTCCGCAAATTTGATATGTGACTACCTTTCATTATTTAGTCAATATCATTCGTTATGACTGTATGACTGACATTTTGATTAATTATTTCATTTATATCACTCAAACAATTTCCAGGATTGAACCCATCCCTTGCGCTGTATTGATTTTTTTGCGGTATTGATGCAATACTTAGAGCAACGACGAGTAAAAACCGAGTTAGTTATTTTTATTGTCGGTTTATTGACTTATTAATAAGGACAATCTTCTATCTCTTTTTATTCGGTTCCTAGGGTTTAATCTATTCACGAGTCGTTAGCTAGCAATTTGAGGTATTGATACAAAGCAAGCTAAGTCAACCGTTCGAGAATAAGCCACAATTTATCGACCGAGTAAGCTCTTGACGTAATCAACAAGGCTTATTCTGCAATCTGGTCAATAGTGGATTTTTCTGGAGTACTTTTCGTTGGGATTCAATTTTTCCTTGCGCAAAGACGCAAGCAACTGCGAGATGTTTTGGTATCATCAGCGTGTTCTAAAACGGTGTTCAAAGTCTTGCCAATTTTGTTTTTCTAAACAATAACTTTTTGAATTAATGGCTGTTAATTCGGCACGAAAGCACGTCTCTCAGATACTCGTCGACCTCAAGCAGTGTACCTCCCTCAAACCACCGTTGCATATCCTGCGCAAATAACACTAGTTTAACGGCTACCTAACGTACTGAGAATGGACTTTTGAATCAATATTTACCAAGCCAAAGATACAAATATTTTGAACTTTATCCTAGAAACTTTTAGAAATTTTAGCAGAGACGGGAACTCTGACATAGTGAAGGTCTAAATACTGGTTTTTATTAGCAATGCCGAGATCAGCCGAGATCAGACATGCATTGCATGTCATATGTATATCGGAGTTTGACACGAAGACGGCGTATATGATTCTTCGACTGTCTTCACAAGACTTAACTTTTGGAATGTCAAATAGTTCAGCGTTCTAAAGCAATGTGTCTTTTTTATGAAAAGAAATATTTTTCTTGATAAATAAGTTGATAACGTCATGGAATTGTTTTTGGAAATAAGAAATCGTGCAGAAATAATGCAATCTTCAACAGGAATATCTGAATATTCATTGCGCTTGTCTGAACGAGTCGATGTTTGTTTTCTTTACAGTTTATCAACAAAAATTGTCACTTCAAAAAAACATGAACCTCGTAAGCAATCGCTTCCAACTTCTCGTTTTTGAAGCGCTTAAAATAAACGCTCCGGCCTGGGATTCGGTGTTTTTCCCACGGTGTTATATATTCGTGGCTTAGTAGATATTCATGTCGTATTGTTCCTCCGTCACGACGTGTGAACGTTGCCTCTTTCTTCTCAAACAAGTTCTACAAATCATGAAAATAATTTTCAGGATAGCGAGAAGGCCACTGACTCCTAGCAAGACGACATTGAAGATCGAGTTACGCTCATTTTTATCCCAGAACACCGCGAACGTGCCGGTAAAAGCGACGAGCATGACAGGATACACGGTGAAAGTATAAATGGTATAGTCGTGGAAAACGAAGTTGTCCAGCATAAACCAGAAGAAGAGGACGGCCGCTAGACCAGTAAGGACGATGGTGGTCGCAATGTGGTCATCCATCTCCACGGAATAGCGGAAAACAATTCCTAGGTGAAGAAAAGCGGAGTAAGTTGCCCACGAAGCGAACAGAGCCAGGCCGTTGATGAGGAAAAGTTGGATCGCCAAGTGATCTCCGTTCGGGAACCGCTTCGTCGTCTCGTAGAGATCTTTCGCTCGATAGAAGATGATTGCCAGCGAGATGTACATGCACAAGGACGCGCCTGCCATTAGTCCAAATGCCGCCACGATAAACTCTCGGGCCCATAACAGCACCCATCCAGCGATCAATCCGAATCCAAGCGATACGATGATGAAGAAAGACATAGAGAAGACCCTTGGTGGATGCTTGCGGCAAGGAAGAATGAAAGAGTAGAAGATCCATGGTAGTTGCCATCCAAATACGGCAGCCCAAACCCACCAAGTCCACCAACAGGGTGTGATCTCCAGGCTAAACTTCTCGTACCCGTATAGAGGAACAGAGTGGTTGTAGAAATCCGACATAGGGCTTTTATCGTTGTACTTTCCGAGATAAAAGAGTACAGCAGCCACTGAAAAGACGATGAATGTCAACAGTGCTAGCAGCGCCATGCTACATCGGCCAGATAAAGCCATGTTCTTCGATGGTCAAATGAACGTCGAACTAGTTCAAAGTAAGTCACACTAATGCTTCACCAAACCGATTGACGTCGAGATCTCGAAGACTCCAGCCCAAATGCAAGATTCTGGGCGTTCTAGCGTCAAAACAATAAACACGAGACTACTTTATGCTAATTCCTATTTCAAAAGATTTGCCATCCAATAGGATCGAAGACGCCGTGCACTCATGTGGTATATTGTTCGATGATTCCAAAAGAGTTTTAGAGGTGCAGTTCAAGACAGGTGATTTTAGAGCAACAAAATAAACACTCTGATAATTAATACATATTCTACAATCCTTCTTCTTACGGCTACATAGCGAAATAGTCAAGTATTTTTTTTTTTCGTTCGAGCTCGAGGAAATTAAACGACTCGTCGTGAGGATTAGATGAATTAAACATTTTTTTGGATCGTTTTTCATTTTAATTATTATTTGGGCAAGAATTTAGAATCCTCTGAGAGTGTTAAAGGAGTTCGAGAGGAAGTCTTGCTAGTTTTATTGAAGTCGGAGAACGACGACTGAATACTAGTGGTTTGAGAAGGTTTCCTTATACTCGCAAAGCAAAGTTCAAGTCACAGCTGCACAATCCTTTTCTCGATCAATTATCGCTCAAGCGAAAAGAGAGAGAATTTTGTGTTAATAAAAAACATCATTAACTCCACCAATATGAAAAATAAATACTGATCTCTTGGTATGCAAAAGGCAAGAGCGAAAAATAATGAAAAAAACAACCGAATCTTATGAATTATTAAAGAAGATAGAAGTGTTTTAAGCGATTCAGTTAGTTGACAGCCAGTATAGCTTGACTTGACCTGAAAATCATTTCCAAGTCAGAGTGATTTTAGTTGAATAAATTTGATATATTTTGAGAGTACAGAGGTTCTTGGAAAAAACAGCAGTTTCTCACCAGGGGCCCTCGGTTTTTTTAAAGTTGCAAACGCTAGTAACTCTGAATATTCGTCGTTTTTTAAGTGCTTGAGCTCAGATGCGATCAATTTTAAGCTCAAAAGACTTTCACCCTTTCGTCTTCACCCAGTATTTTGCTAATTAGCGAAAATCCTCCGATCCTCCCCCTAATTATTCTATTTGTTTCGTTAATATTTTTATATGGTTGCTTCCAATCAATTTGTCGTAAATAGCTAGATTTTGTAGCATGCATCGCTGTCAATGTCCGTTCTTGCCAACGCCCCTGTCAAATCTGAACAGTTTCTCATTGAATAATAATGATTACTAAAATACTAAGGAAAGTGTAGAGAAAAATGTTGTTATTTCATATCGTAGTGTGATATCAAATGCGATTTTTGGCCAGGAACATCGCCGGAGAACCTGAAAAATTTGGCTCAAAATTCCCGCTTTCGAGGCAATATTTCCCGGAAAAACGAGCGAATTTCGCCGGGGACGAATTCAGGAAGAGAATCCATTATACATAAATTTAAAAAAATGCAAAGATAGTAGAGCAAGAGTGCATGCTTAAGATACTTATGAGGGCCCCTACAGAGAGAATGTTCGGTGAAATCTTAGTTGATTGTCCAATGTAGGCGATCTCGGGAGCGACAAGTGACCCAAAAACCGCAATAAATTGATGGATCATTTAATGAAGATTTTAGCCAAGGTACTCGAATCTAATCCAACATTTTGCCTGATGGACAACACCTTTATTTGCCATCTTGTACATCTAACGACAACCTCGGGCTGTTTAAACCACATCTATGGATCATTGTGATGATAGTAGTTTATGAAAAAGTAATCCATGTTTGAGCCTTCCAGCATCTTGCAACCCGCGAAGCAATGGCTGCCAAAACGTCTTATCCCCCCTCCCCCCTATCTTCAGCAGCTTCGAAAGAATCATTCTTTTCCTAAGTCCAAGTCGATTTATTCCTTCTTTTTTACTGCATTCGAAAAGAGAATTACGTTTTAGAAATATTCCTAGTGATTCATGAAAAAAACTCGAGCCGAGATTTGATTATACAGCGCATAGCCACTTAGACTTCTTAGTCTCTGCAATTTTGACAATGAACTCCCTACCCTCTCCTCCTTGCCCTCTCCCCCTGCGAAAATAACAAAAACTTTCTGAAGAAATTGTAATCCTTAAAAACTAATAATTAATTTTTTAAGAAACATTATTCCAAGGCACAGTTTATTTCAACGACTTCAACTCGGTTTGTCGCGGTTTACCATAATTCTAACGACTCGCTTGCGAGGAATTCTTCTGGTGTCACTGAAATTTTCCCGAAAAAAAAATTAATGAAATGATTAAAAGTGTAGTTTATATTTATTACATAAGCTATTTGACTTGTTGAAGATCAGCCTCTGATAACAGTAATTTCCAAAGAATATCATAGTTCGAAAAGATTGCTTTTGAAAAACTTTGACAATCGCGATAATGTTTAGTTCTTGCGAAGGTAATACAAGGAAACTGAGCCTTTCTCGATTCGAGCCAGGAAACAGCGAGTCAATTGATGTACTCTTTGGCGACAGTTTGACTAACATGGGGGCATTTGAACCCAATAACTAAGTAAACGCTACACTACAGAATATTTCTAATACCAACCTAAAAAAACGTTTCAAAAATAGATTCTCAATGAACGGAGTAAAATATTTCACGCTAAAAATAATAATTCTAAAAATAAAAATATTCAGGAAGGTTTTAAATTTTTTACCGCAATTTGTTTTTGTATTGACTAAAATATAAACTTAACAATAATGAAAGATATATAATAATAATGAGTAACTTTAGAAATAAAGTAATGTTGATAAGATTCTTTTCAGAATCGACTCTGGAAAAACAACTCCCGATTTTTTTTAAATGACAGCGCCTTAAAAAGCTCATTTGGCGAAATTTCCATAAAAAATAGTTATTAGAATTTGCCGCTTACTTTTAGTCTATTCTATTTTCCATTTTTCCTGGAAAAACATCGCTCAGTGTGACGAATAATTAACAGTCCTGAGGCAAAAAATTCGAGAGACATTTGTAATGCAAAACTCGATTTAAGACTTCTATTCAAAGAACAACATGAAAATTTGAATTCCACTTTAATTCATAATACGAAAACACCTATTTACATTCGACGGCAAAATGTTGAAGGATGAAAAATAACAAAGAAGAAAGATTTATTTTAAGATATTTTTGAAGTGTTAATATTCTGGGATAATTTGGCTTCCACGAGAGTAGTGAGTGTAGAAATTTTGGTTTTATTACGGCCTGAGCATCATTGAATCTAGAGAGATAGATGTTTAATCAAAAAGCAGTACAGCTTACAATTATGCAAATGTAAAGTATGAAAGCTGTATTCAGGTTCACTATCAGATTGGAAGAGGTAAAGTTTTGACTGTCTCTACGCATTCTTCATAAGATTCTTGGAAGTCTTGGTGTGGTTTTATCAACACAATACTTGTTGGTCTCTTGGTCATGCTGGATGCACCCAGATCCTATAGATAAATTAATAATATTTTAATATTATTTGCAAAAAAAACAAATGGTATGCTCTGAAATATGAAATACTTTAATGACATACTTACAGTATAAGTACATTTAAATAATTTGATCATTTAGATAATATATTGGTTTCATACTTGAGTGAGATAAAATCAATGCCTAAACAAGGTGGAATAAAAGACCAGAGAAATGGAATGTCAACCATGAGGTCTAACCCACAACTTATGTTACTGTATGCTACAATATAGATATAGAATCTACTATGTACTGGTAATGAAATGAGCTAGTGTACGAAGTAGGTTTCTAAATTTTATCAACATCCATGAGGACCAAGCAAGAAAATTGATTACATATGAGAGAAGTCAGAGGCAGTCTGATACAAATGTGTCTTATATGCACAATGACAAGTGAGAAGACAAAAGACTGTTCTTCAGAAAAAAAAGTCATGGTCACTTTGGCTTTTCCTTAAATTTACATCTGATTCATCAGTAAAAATGATGGTAAACAATATTTGAATTCGTCGATGCTGCTTTTTACTATTTCAATGTTAGAATATTCACAAATGCCAAAAGTAAATGGAGAAATGCACAACTTCAAGAATACAAACGCTTTGAAATTCCATGGACCTTAACTGGAACATGTGAATATTTTACACGAAATCTACTGTAACCCTGAGAAACAGAACACTTGAAACAGGAGTATAGCAAACAGAAAGATACAGTTGGATTCAGGTTGTTACATGAACGAAAGCTCAAGAATATAAAAAGATAGTATATTGTTTAGAACCAACAGGAAACTCCTCCTCCTACCTATCTAGACTTGTGACCATCCCTCAGTCCCTACTGATGTCAAGGAGTCTGGTTTTTATCTGCTGTTTTGGGAGTAGGGGTGTCTAAAGTGGGGATAACCACAGGGGAAAGAAAAACATTCTATAGGGATTATTAGCACGGTAATGTCACAAGACCTGTAGGTACACCTCAGCAAAGCACTATGGGGTTACTATTTGCATAATCCATTCAATAATAATGATTACTGACTACAAAATGTTACAAAATACTTGGAATTGCAAAAAAAAAGTTATCCCTATATTATATCTAAATATTTATCAAAATAAAATAATTTAACAACTCAATAATAATGATTACTGACACCAAAATATTATAGAATATAGACCCAAAATATATGCTGTGAATCAATTCTTTTTATTCACGGAATCGTGAAAAATAATTTGTGATACCCATGTTATGTTTAAATATTTATCAAAATGTAATAATCATGAAAGATGAGAAGGAAATTTAGTTCTCGTTGATATTCCCAAGTCTGTTATGACATTTATCCTGTCGGTTTGTAAATTTAAAATAATATGATGTAAAGAAAAATCTAGATGTGAACATCAAAATTGAAAGCACTCTTTAAAATTTAAAATTCATATTACTGCAAAAAAAATACAGTACTCTTTGAAGTGCAGATGTCAACACTGTGAATATATTTCTCTCCTTAAAAATATTTTATTATAAAAATGCACAAAGTTAAATAAAGGGATGCTTAAAAACATTTGCATCCCAGGTATTAGGTTTCAGAAAGCTTTCACTTCAAAAAAGATTAGAAGAAATTTTAATTTTAGGAAAAAAAAAATTTTCATGATAAAATTCAAGGTTTTAGAGATAATGTCTTTTGGGCTTTTTCCTAACATGATTAAAAATAGGCAAAAAATAAATAGTGTGGAAATACACAGGAAATACAGCCAATCAGAAAGCAATAATAAAATGAGTACTGCGTGAATATGCAATAAAATATGCAAAATCAGTAAAACAGGGTGTAAACATGATCTATCTTATTATCAAAGATAAATGACTAAAATTTCTAGAAGGTAATAGAAGGGAAAAAATTACATTTTTTATAGAAAACTTGAGCAAATATTTATTTTTGTTGGCTTACATCTTCACATATGTCAAATGCTTTTGCTCTGAAAGAAAATATTTTTTGTGCTGCCAAATATTCACCAGAGAATAGAGGAGTAAACAAGATTCAATAAGATTTTATAAAGTACGATCTTAAGAGGTAAAATACCATGGATTTTGAGATACTACTTTTCATTTGTGGAATATCTCCCTATTTTTTATTCTTCTACATTTATAAACAAACCATAGTTTGCTCAGAATTTATTTGTTTGGAAAATTCATTATAAATTCATTATCTCTTGGGGATGGTGGTTTCATGACGTGTAGTTGTTCAGGAAATTATCCATACCCCTCTCCCCCCAATAGAGTAATTTTAAATTTCTGAGGGTAGGGAGACAGATAAAGAACAAAATTACAGAGTTGGTATGGAAGAAAATTAGAATTTCTAGGGGTAGGAGGGGGGTCTAAAAACAATTCCTTCACGTGGGGGGCAGGGGGGAGAATAATTTCTGGAAATACACATTAACATGACTAATAACCTACTTTAACTGAATATAAAAAATTTCATTCAGTTCAATAGCATGTCAACATAAAAACTCATTCAATTCCAGTTCCTGAGTTTCTCAAAAAAACATAATTTTAAAATAAATTCCATATAATAACAGCATATCAACGGTAAGGAATTATTGACAACATCCTTTGAGCCATTGTACATTAGCTTGATGTTCATTAAATCTTACTTTAATACTTCTATTGTCCAGATAATAGTGCTGTGCAGTGTGCATTTCAAGGTCATTCAAAATGAATTGTACATTAGAGTGTACTTGAATGGAGGGAGGAGAATTATGTCTTCTTATGTCTTAATGTTACAATTAAAATCATGTGGGAGGGAAATAAATCGAGGGGATTGAAATTCCTGAGCCTTAATCCTCTGTGATGCCTTCTAAATCAGATCTAAAATACCACAACAACCACTAACTCTTACTGAATTTAGACAAGAACTTTAAGAATATTCTAACCTAAGCCTGTTACTCCAGTGTTTACTGTAGTAGAATAGCTACTACAGTAAATAATAGTACAACACAATAACTTTCATTTATTGTGCTCAATGTACTTAGCTAAGAACTACTTTACCGACATGCCACATCTGATGTCAATCTTACTGATCACATACACACTTACCACTTTGGATGGTACATATACGTATGGGAGTTTACTGTCTTCACACATTACTGGAATATGAGAAATAACATCAATAGGGGATACATCACCAGCTAGAATGACCAAACTAGAATGGAGAAGAAAAAAGAAGAATTATACAACTACAAGAAAATGAAAGAAATTTGATTAAAAATTGGAAGGACTTTTTGGACAATAAGATAGTGGAAATGATCGTAGTTAAAGCAATCTTATAAACTTTGGTAGCTTTTGGAAGCCAATGGTACCCATTTTATCCCCCCTTCTCCTTCTCCTCTAATGAGAATTTCAATTCCTTCAAAACAGAAAGCACTGTTTGGGTGTTTAGTTTTGCATTATGTACAGGTAAATGCCCCTTGAACTCAGAACCCACTCTTTAAGAAATTCTGGATCCATCCCTTCACTACCATTATGTTTACTATTTACAACACTCAAGATTCCAATTACACTCCATTTTGCATGGACTTTAAATTTAGTTTTCAAAAATTCACTTAGATTTGAATGCAAAACCTTCAACAACTTGTTTCTGATACCCTCGTGTGTGTGTTTCTCTTCTACTCCGACGAAGGACTAGCGTCCGAAACGTCAGTAAGTTTTTTCATCTTTTCACGGTGTATAATTTACCTTTTCATCATTACTGTTTCATTAGAAACACCGACGCAGCTCACACTAGTTTTAGCTAGTTATACCTCGTGTGTGTAGTGTTTATTACATGTGTCTGTGTGCGTGCGTGTATGCGCGGTGGGGAAAGGTTGAGGAAGTAATAATACTTTTGGAGACATACAGTCCGGTTAAAACATAGGATAATAATATATTACAATAGTAAAAAATATAATTCTTCGTGTAAAGATCGAACAAAGCCAAATATATCATCGCCTTTTTCATACTGATTGGTAATCCAAAAATTATACATCAAAGATCCCACACGACTTCTCTTACCCCTTCTCTCCCTTTCTTATGGCCTTAACGACTTCCTTTACTCCTCTTCTTAGAGACTTAGCCTTGGTAGCTAGAGAAAAAAGCGGGAGGAAAAAGCCAAACTTAGAAACTAAAACTCACAAACAAAGGTAGGTCCAATCATTTTAACCCTACCTTTCTTAACTACTTTGTAGACTTTTTTCGTCAATTTTCGACTTGCAAGTGGCTTAGATATCACAGTTACTTTGGACACTAGTTCGTCGTAATCGGGTCTAGATTCGTCCTTATTTTCACCATCTTCTTCTTGCTTGTTGTTTTTATCTTTCTTCGCCATATTGTTCTTCCACGTGCGCGTCTGAAGAGGAAGGCCTGGTAACGAATCGTAGATAGCCACTGACCAGTTGATATGACGGGCTCTTTCCCGCACTTTTTCAACTTCAAAAACTGAAATTTTCTCTGAGGTAGAAAAAAATTAATTTACATCCACTTCTTATGCTTATTACCTATTATTAAGGTATATAAGTTGTATTACGAAGTCAAAATGTTAGTTTATTCCCTTTTGTAATGTCGAAAAGAGGCAAGAGAAGTACGTCTTGTTTGGCTGTGGATGGTTTTGCTCCAAGGTAAGTGCTTGACCTTGTTTTATGATATAACAATTAATTTACATCCACTTTTTATGCTTATTACCTATTTTTAAGGTATATAAGTTGTATTACGAAGTCAAAATGTTAGTTTATTCCCTTTTGTTTACAGAATGTCGAAAAAAGGCAAGAGAAGTACGTCTTGTTTGGCTGTGGATGGTTTTGCTCCAAGGTAAGTGCTTGACCTTGTTTTATGATATAACATTGTTCATCGTGTGCTAGTATTCTATTGCTTAGTATCAATCAGCTGAAGTCATCTCATTACCAGCCTGCAATCACAGGCAAACACTGCACTCCATGTACTATCACCCAGAGAGTATTAATCAGCTTAGTTGTTTGCATTGGGTTTGGCACATGTGAGCTTCGTCATCTGAACCAGCCCTTGCATTATGTAATAATCTGTTGTCTTAAAGAGCCACAGGGTCATCAGTTTCCTAAAACTGTTAAGTTTTACCCTCTTAAAATAAAGTCTATTGTATTGTATTGTAGCTGAAGTCATCTCATTATCAGCATACAATGATAGGCAAACACTGCCCATTATGTGCTATCAACCAGAGAGGTCAGAGAGTATCCTATTGCTTGATATCAATCACCTGAATATATCTCATTGCCAGCTTACAATGATAGCCAAACACTGTCTGGCATGTGCTAACAGGTGGTTGGGGGTAGCCAGTTTTAGAAGTATAGGAGAGTATAGGAGAGTATAACCAACCACCAACTATGTTTGGTACCTATGATTAAATGCATAACAAAAGTAAAATGCTGTAAGGAAAATAAACATTTATTCCAAACCCAAAAGGAAAGATATAGCCTACTTAGGATTAGGTATTACCTTATGAAGGTCAAATAATAATTATTATGTGTTACAGACACATTAGGGGAAAATAACTTAAAACAAAAAGGGGATTTTAAGGTGCAAATCACCTGTGAAAATTATTCTCATCATTTGTTGAAAAGATTTTGCTAGTGCAAATCCTGTGCTTTCTAGTTTCTGTAGTAGAAATAACCATAAAACAGTTGGTGCTAAGCTCTAGTAAACTTAGTCTTTCTTGGCTGGCTGGGGTTTGTCTTCAGTTTTCTTCTCCTCTTCTTTGGTCTTCTCCTCGGCCTTGGGTTTGTCATCATCATCATCATCATCATCTTTCTCATCATCCTTCTTGTCATCTTTCTCATCATCCTTCTCATCATCTTTCTCCTTCTTCTCTTCTTCCTTTTCTGCAGCGCCACTGCTTTCTGGCTCGGCGTCATCCTTGGCAGAACCTTCACCATCGTCAGAATCTTCAGCATCATCGCCATCGTCAGAATCTTCTTCATCTTCAGCATCATCTTCATCATCACTGTCTCCTTCGTCTCCATCACCTGATTCTTCCTCATCAGATTCATCATCACCCTCGCTGCCATCTCCAGAATCCTCTTCATCACTGCTGTCTTCAGCATCATCTGATGCTATGTCATCATCAAAATCACCTGTGTCAGCCTCTTCAGCGTCGTTATCTTCTGGTTTTTCTATGGCGAAAAATGATGTAAGATTGTCAATTATTACTTAATTATCACGTTGAATTTCACAAGAGCCGAACCTAATTAAAGCGATGGATAACAAGGCGGTCTTCTTTAAAGTCATTAGGTTCGGCTCATGTAAAGTTCGACATTAAACCCGCTGAGGCTTTCTAACAGGTCGAATTGGAATCTAGAGTGTTAGGTTTTATGGAGGCGGCAGAAAAGTTAAATAACACCTACAAAACCTTTCATCTTAACGTATAGAAATACCAATGAAAGCTGTGATAAATAATATTGATGAATTTTATGAACCCGGAGAAAAACCCTTGAATCAAGGGAGAGACTTAACAAACTCTTATCACATGTGATGCCGAGTCTTGGAATCAAACCCGGCACCTCAGAAGCATAAGGTGCTCTAACGCTACCCCAATCACTGACTACAGATATAAAACCGAAACGCATTTCTCCCGTGCTTAATGATAAACGATTTTAAGAAGTGAGCCTAATGGACAACTGCAATGTGGCGGCCATCTTGAATCGCAAGGCATTATGGGTCGGGGTAAAACAAAACGAAGAAGCTGAAATGACCCCACGATATTTGAGAAATCGTCTTAATTGTGGAACTGTCCATTTATTTTAATTGATCTCTTGCGAAATAGTCTTTTGTAAAGCCGAATGTCAATTAACGCCATTATTGTAACCAAGCTTTGTATATTTGCCTCCTGGATTACCAATAATGCCTTCTGATTCAAGATGGCCGCCGCGTCGTCGAAGTAGCCCAGTTCGTATTAGTAACTGGTAAGGCCACGTTTGAAAACAATTCCTAGATAGATCAGTTGAAATGTCAAAACATACCAGCTATTCTTTTGGATTGATCTTTACCGTAACCAGCAATATTAGCAACATTGTTGTATTTGAATGAACTTTGTTGCTCTAGTACTTAAATATAACCGTTATCATTTTTGTTGCTAATGTTTTTGGAGTTTAAAACAGTTATTAATGAACGAATGATGTCTTATTCAGTTGGATAGTTCGATACTATAAAGTGACGTTTATTTTTTTCATTCGAACAACCGAATTTTGTTTCCTTTTGTTTTCTTTTTTTCTTCATTTCTTCAAAAACTAATCATTCATTTTATTCTTCGGAGCTACGAAGCGAGAATGAAATGTTTTTTTTTAAACAATTGATGATGAAATGAAATGAATAATTAATATTACTGAGTATTTTACATTCCACAACACGTACGTTCTAATGAAAAATTATTACTTAACTCCTTGTTTAAAGAATTTAGACTAACTTTATGTCAAGAATACTTTGAAAAAACTAAATTACATCGGTAGTATCTCTGCATAAAAGATCATATTAAACGACTTTTAAAAGTTCTTCACCACTTACTTTCTTCGTTAGCTTTGACTGTGTAGGCTGTTAGGCCAAGAATAAGGCACAGTAATAGAAAGTACTTCATTTTATATTATTAATTAGAACCCCTGAAATCAAAAAAATAAATTAAAATTGAATAAATTTATCTACAACCATAAGAAATAGAAAATAATAAAGACATGACTAAGAAAAAATGTTGCTGGAGTGAATTTCAAATACCAAGGGGGAAAAAAAACAAGAAAATTTGACAAAAAAACTCAGGGAAATAACAAGAGAGAGAAGCGAAAAAGTATCCTAGTATTTGTATAATGTAATTTTAAGAATTTATAAAAAAAGGTTTAGACGAAAATGGTTTGAAACTTTTTTACACTATGAAACTAACTGCCTTCGAAAAGAACTGAACTGTTCATTATGTTAAATCAGTCTCAGTGGAATAGTTTTACTAAATTTTATAACTTTTTTTTTTGAAGATTAATATATTATAAGAATTTTGAATTTTGCAGTTTCGAGAACTGCATCCTCGATTATTTAGAAGTTTTGGCTGATTTTAGACTTTGATATTTTAAACTCATTTTTTTCTAAAACTATGGCTATCTTTTTCGGTCAAATTATTGAAGAAATAGGATTGAAAATCTAAAATAAAAGCGAGGGAAGTAATTCCATTTAGTGGTGAAAAAATTGCAGGAATATGACGGAGTTTGAAGCCATGAGTAGAACAACTTACCAAATGCGAAAGCGTAGCCTTACACTGGTGAACTCAGTATTGTAGAATGAACCTCACTCAATCGTTCCTTTATTCTATATCTTTCATAAATAATTGACCTCTTAGCGTTATATTAAACATTACACCATGATTTAAACAACAACCTGCTTCGAAAAGGGCAATATTTTCAAAAAGCGCCGATTTTGAATGGCTTCAAATTCCATCTCTCGTCTGATTGGTTGAGAAAGTCCGTATTTTAAGATACAAGCTTACAACCACTTCGGGTGGAATTTAGAAAGTTTTCTAAACAAACTGAATTGTACCTGTTTTTTTCTTTGTTATATTCTCTTTAGATAGTTCTTATTTATGTTTCTGTGAAAATTATAACCAATCCCAAAGCTCGTCATTCGTAGCATAATTTCAGCTTGGCGACACGTTTCAAAATTCAAACGCTTGGGTAAATTTGATCGTCATTCTTTCACTTCGAAGTTTTAATTTTGAACAATTTTGACCAAAACTAATTTCCTTCGATATGAGACCAAATATTTTCTAATTTGTCCTGGAAAAAACGAATGCAAACATTTTTTCCCGATTCTATTTTTGTTTCAAAGGATGACACCGCTATAATATGAAGTTATTTCAGTTACTGGCTTGATTGAACTCATAAAATATCTAGTGATCGATGAGCCTTAGTGTCAATGTTGTTTGGTATCTTTATATATAAACTTCAATGGCTCTCTTTTTTTTTTAACTTGGAGAAGTACATTGGAAGTCGGGTCAGTAGCTTTCTGGGCATTTTAATTTCAACAAATACAGCTCCATAACTTGTTCAACGGCCAGTTCTCGTTGAAAAGGAGATTTTTCAGTAAACAGTCACGTTGTTTGATCTCAAATCTGAATATAACTAGGCTTTTGTCTAAACTCCTTCAATGAAATGTTAGGGTCTTAAGGCCTTAATAAGAGGTATTGGTTAACTTGTTTGCCATCAAGCATTGAAACTAAAACCGGCTTCAAATTATATCGATACTATGAAACAACCTCTGGACTGATCTAAATCAGGGCACAGCTAACTTACAGATCCAACCCTGAAACAAGACGCACTATAGGAGTTCACTGGGTTGCCTGTATCATGCACAGAGGCCTCAGGGGCGGATCCATGATTTTGTTCAGGGAGGGGTGATGCGCACAAAGTTAAGCCAGGGATGCACCCCTTAGAATCAAGGGGAAAAAACAGTTTTGGTTATCTTCGAAGTTGGGGCACAAAGTCGAACCAGGGAGGGGTACGTACCCCTTGCACCCCTCCCCTTGATACGCCCCTGGGCCTAGTACAGCTGAAGAAGATTGCAATGTTAGCCAAAAGATAATGGAATGTTTCACAGATAAGAATGATTTCGTTTAACTCGTTTAAGACGATCTTCTCTCTTAGGTGTTCTCTACATAATATTAAAATAATTGCAGGTTCTGCCATTTTTTAGGCAAAAAAAAACCAAACCGTTTTGCGTTATGCATGTCACTTTACTTGTGATTTTGATTTTGCGCCATGACGCAACAAAGCTCAAAAATCGCAATGTTCTCTGTCAGTTCCACCAATTAATTTCCTTAACTTTTTACCATCCTTTATTATTATATTTACTTGGGTAGCTGTTTATTTTCATTGTCATAAAATGCAGAATATTGCGCAATAGCACCCAGAAGTCTTCCCCGCACCACCAACTAGTCGTTTGTGGGAATATGATATAGAGATCTAAGATCAGAATCTTTTTTCATTAAAAAAGATTGCCTTATTGTTGAAAATTAATTTAATAAAATATGGTAAAAATAGGAAAATCTTATGTGATGTGGATAAAATGGGACTCGAACCCACCAAAAGAAATTCGAAAAATACGATTCAGCTTTGCCATACCCCCGAGACATCCGCAGAGCTGAGGCGGCGTATGGACTTCGGACCTGACGGCGATTAAATCCTTCTGCCCTTGGGTGCACGAATTACGCAAGAAAATGTTCTAGCCGAAGCATCAGGGAAGAAACCAGCCGCCACCCCAGACCATATCGGCTAATCCCTTGCATCTTTGCATTGTTTTCACGGCTATTGTTATGATGCTTCACCTAGAACCGTGGTCGAGTGGATAAATCGTTGTCGTTCAAGATACTTATAGTCAAGCTCGTCTGAGGAGGGTTAGCATTTGGATGGGTGACCTAAACATTATACCTACCCACGCTTTTTTCAAATTGTTTTTTCGGTTTTCTTTTTTCATTTTCAAAATAATAGGATATACAGTAATGAAACTTTTCTATTTCCGAATAACCTATTCCTTTCTACCCAAATACGTCAAATCGAAACGCCAACTTTTTAAATTAAACATAGATTTGTTCTGTCACGGGAAGATTGAACGCCTTATTTTCAAAGCAGTTTAAATTAGAGCTATTATTCTTTAAAAAAATGAAGAAATAAAAGAAAGATCTCTTCACGGCATCTTGAACTTTGTTGATCAGTTTATACGCTCGAGTATTGATGCCTAATCCAGCTGCACCGAACCCTTTTGAATTTCAGCGACTAACGCAAAAAGAATATGCGTAGACATTTATTTCCGACACGTGCTTTGCAGCCCCACCCCCTATCAATCACCTTGATATATTAGACATTGATTGACACTGTCACGTGAATATAAATCGGACTTTACACGGGATCTTTGTATAATATGTCCGCAAAGGACTCTTGGGTAGAGCCGTGAAAACCCCTCGGAGCTATTGCGCAATTTTGGCATTTTCTGACGCAGAATAGAAACGCAACACATTTTTAAACTGGGCTGCCACAGGCAACCCAGTACCAACTATTTCAGTCCCGGGATGGGCTGATCTAAGAAAGAACACGGCTGTTACAAATCTTGACGTGGAATGATCGAAACGTTATCTTTATATTGCATTTAGAAGTCCTATTCTGATGAGGAGGCTACGCCCTCGCGATTGCTGTAAGCCTAAATTCAAATTCAATACAGCACACACGCGTCTCCACTTCGTCATTCGTATAGTGTATAACATTTGTATAATATTATGTTTTGTATTTTATAAAAGACAAAAATAACTTTCATGCTGTGTTGTACGCAGTTATAAAGTGAGCACTTGGGGCTGATTGGCAGAACATTCGAGAAGTGTTGAGAAGCTACTCTTCACAGATCATTTCTTTTGCGATTTAACGCTTGCTTTATAACTGCACACTGTAGTTGCGCGCGTTTTCTATATTTCTTCAAATCTATTAAAATTTTATTAAAGTAAAAATAAATTTATGCTTCCCATTAATTTTAGTCTTTTTGTATATATCAGAATTTGTATAGACTAAATCCAACATTGATAGTCATTTTTTTTCATTATAATCAATAATTGGCGGGAATAACCGCTGTGAACTTTGTACATCGTGCAGGATTCTCTTCATAAAACGTAATTAGCTCGTAGCACATACGTCCGTGCATAAGTTTACCATCACTTCATCATTTTAAAATAACCAGTAATCCATTCTAGTAAAATTATAATATCCATTAAGACAAGATCGACCTTGTTGAAGTAGGTAATAAACCATTTTTTTCATTTGACGTGACGATATAGTTGATGAATGGAAGTGTTTGCCAAGAGTTAATTTCTTTTATGAAGAGAGCCTTGAACTAATTCAAAACTTAGTGCAGAAAACTAAAATAGTGTAATCTGGCATTTCATAACCACAGATCACAACTAGTCTTCTCTCAAGGCAGACACTGCAAGATAGTCGTCCACATTCTAAAGGGAATGAGGTAATCATTAGTTAAGGTAAATATGATATAAGCTCTTAGTAATACTAACTACACTCTTGAAGATTAATAATAATTACCCAGAAACTACTCGAAATGAGCAAAGTTGGTGGGTGGTGAGTTCCGTCTCTCGGTCTCGTGTTGGTCGTCAAAACTCCGTTTATTGTGTTCACAAATTATTTAGATTACTTATCAGTGTGGACACTCGGTAAATATCCTGGCTTCTCACAGGTTTATCTTGTCATTCCAGTGTTCGCTGCTTAGATAGGAAGCCCCCTAAACCTACCCAAAGCAATCAGTCAAGTTGAACCTTTGGAGCCAGAGTAGAGCGCAAATAGATTTTTTCCTAATTAAAAGTTGAAGTCTGTGTGTGTAACAATATTTTTATTTAATAGTATTTTAAACTACATATGATACAAAGGGAAAAAATATATACAATAAATGTCAATATTATTATGCTGCTAAGTTATGATTAAAAATTTCTATTTATAAAACAGTAGATCATAGGTAGTGTTCTCATAGTAAGGAATGTCTAATGAATAATTTTAGAGCTCTCTGACTTTGTATAAATACCAACCCGCCCTATATTTTGGGTGCAGGCTGAATTAATATGTGAAAGTTGTCACTATGTATTTTATGCGATATAAGACTGAACAATAGCTCTATATTATTGAGTATAAAAATATGTATCTAACAAATCTAATCGGTAAATATGCAGGCGGGCAACTGAACTATCAGATAGTTCGAGAAAAGCTATTAGTACGAGCGGAAATAAGAGCCACTAAAAGCACTTATCAAGCAGTTGTGATGTAGGAAATAAAGTTCTATCTCTTAAGGGTTCTTCAATACAACGGGAAAACGTACGTGTACTCATTGATGAAATGCAAACACACTCGATCAGACAAAATGATCAGCTAACTCGCCTATACTTGGAACACTGAAAATAACTGATTTCGTGTTAAAATGAGCCGATATTGATACTTCAAAGCAAAGGGTGAAATCTTCAATGATTCTTGACTCGCGTAATGAGTCTTCTCATATTGGTTTAGTGATTAAATCGAATGCCCTCTCCGCCAGACGTCTTTCCTATTCGTTCTTCTATAATAGCTTCTCGACTGTAAATCCTCGTTATTTCTTAATTTACGTCTCTCGATTTAATTTCCTTAATCATATTTGAAAGGGTTTACTGGCCAATTGGAGAGCTGCAATTTGCGAGGCAGGTAAGATAGTCTTATAGTTAGAAAAAAATAGTTGTCCATCAGTGCAGGAGTTGAATTTCTTAACAAATCTAGGGTATATTTTATTCTAGATTGTACTAGACTAAACAGCAATGGTTAGGCGCGCTGAAATGTTAAATACTGTACTCCTTGGATAAGGCCTTTCGTTCGGGTAAGTCAAATAATCGATTTTTCACTCTTGAATATCTGATCTAATTATGATTTGCGTGTCTTATATAAAACCTTTTTTGCTCAAAATTTCATTTACGCTATTTCCTATTTCGCATCATGAACATGCAATATTGCATTTTCCACCAGTTTCATTTCACCTGCGGCAAAACAGCAGATTTATTTATTCAGTTCTGTAATTATCAAGCATGCTTGCCGCGTCCTTGTTAAAAACAGTTTAACAATATCATCAAACCTCTTCACATTTTTTTCTGAATAGATTCTTGTGGTTTCACTACGTATTGTAAGCTGTATGATTACCTTACACTTTAGCCGTGCAGCCTGACTTTCCATCTTTACAATTCTCGAGTAGCTAATACAAAGAATGTCGTATTGGAATGATTATTATATGATGATTTTCTGAGAACGAAAACGCGCAAAAATGAATGGAAAAATCTTTCATTGAACATTTTGATTCCTTTTTTACGCGATTTACTTTTCAGAAAATCATCATTTTGATAAACCCTTCTTAAGGCTAACAACAACAACATCAATTTTATTGTGTTCCTGAAGTGAGATTACAATTATATATGATATTTAATAAAATGTTATTTTGCAGTTGATGAAAGCACAGCCATTTAGAAATAGCTTAAGCTAGTCGAGCTAAATGTCTGGCCCACGGTAATAAAGTATACAATCAATTCAGAACTTTAAGGACGAGTTTAAGAAAGCATGCAGACAAACACGCACAGTACAAGAACTAATACAGAGCAAAATTGCCAATAGCTGAATTATCGGCTATGTTCTCATCAACGGGAAATAGATTAAGGAAAATCACGCATGTCGATCTAAATACTTAGAAAGCAAAGAAGATTTAAGGCAACGTTTAAAAAAGTACGGCTTTTGTATTTTAAGTCATCTTCAATATAATTCCAGATTTTTGTGCCAGTGAAACGAATATTGAATATTCCATATTTGGTTCTTGCTTTAGGTATATAGTACAATTTTTTGCTGCCAATCTAGTGTTGTATTGGTGTACGTCTTTCACATGAAAAGAATTTCTTAAACAAAATGTAGGGGTGTTTTTCCAAGTGCTTTTTTTGTATAGAATAAAAAAAAGATTACAATAATCTTGATAATATCTCACTGAACCCTTTGAAAGCTTTTTCGGTCATACAATTGAATATTAAAAAGAGATTGATCTAAGAAATTCTTTATTTTTTATCTTATTTATTTCTTTGTTTTCGCCCATACTTTCGATGGACTTCATCCGTTGTTCAGTGCTTTGAAGAAGTTTTTTCAGTCCTACTTCAAAGTAATTTATACTAAAGAAACTTTCTTTACTAAACAAAATCCGTTTTGGTGTTTTTCCTTCAAAATGGCGAATTCCTAAAATATATATAATAAAACTATGCCTTTCGAAAAAGGTTGCTGGAGCGACAGGCGATGGGCGATAAGCTATAAGACATAGGTCATTCTAAGATCCAAGAATAGCTGGAAAGTCAGATCAATCACTGAGAGGCCGTGCCATTATATATTATAGGACACGGCATGGAGTTGAACCAATAAACTCGCGACGTTTCAGTTCATTCAATAAAAATTGCTAAGACACGGTACGGTCACCTTCATACCCTTTCAAGATTGGCTCTATTTTATAAACTACTGACTGGAGGCTAAAATCCCTTTCCCATGAGAATAACAAACCACAAAACTCCGCCATGTTGGTTAATGTAACAAACCAAACTAAAAAAGAAATCCTTTGCTTAATTCAGTTCATCCAACATGGCGGCTATGTCGTAGAAATAACACTGTCCTTCCTATCCTCATGCTTTTGGCCCTCGCTTTCTATAAGTATGACGAAGACTGGTAACGACCTCGTGGTGCACAGAATTGTGGGTTTGAATTGCCCTATTTCACTATGACGTCACTGCTTGTTTATGCGGAGAAATAGAATCGCCAAATCCAATAGCAAATTCATCAAAATTTGCTCCTAGAGAAACAGCTTAATCTATAATGGCCTACTGGTTTTCAGATTTAATATGTGTTAATATGTACTAAAAAATATTCTGAGCATTTGCTGGCTATTCTACTTCTCTTAGTGGATTGATACGGGTTCTAAAACAATTTTGGGTGAATTTTCGATCCCACAATCCTATGCGCCACTTTTCGTTACCAGTCTTTCTCTAAACTTCGGTAAGACGAGTTGATATGCCTTATAGACTGTGTAGTGACGTGCGTTCGCATTACACTATGGCCACTTCACCGCAGTGACTGGTTTACTCTGGCTGCTTTGACACGGTGATATTTTATAATCAGTTTTATTCCACAGCTTTGCCCAATTCAATGACCCACTAAAAGGTTTTGGATCTCGAATCTGGATTCTCTTGGCCAGCAATTCTCCCTATTGTAAGTACATAAAGTCAAATAGATAGTCAAATAGACCTTTTGCACTAACTCCCTATTTTGGGGGGGAAAAAACGATGAAAAATGTCAACTTAAAGAAGTTTCAATCCTCAAGGGAAGCTAAGAGAATGAAATTCTTATGTTTTGACCCCAACACTGGGAATTAAGTGCAAGAGGTCTAGATGAGAATATTTGCAGCGTCGTTGGTGTTTCTGTGATCTAGACAAATCCAGACGCATCAGAGTTTTATCTAATTCAATTGGTGTGTGACTTATAAAGAATAGACTGGCGCCCCTGGCTAGTAAACGCCACTCCTAGACTACGTGTCGGTCAATATTCATCGATAATTGCCTTTCGTCAATTAGCACTTTGTCTTCAGCAAATTATTATTATTATTATTATTACACATGTTATCATTATTATTATTATTATTATTATTATTATTATTATTATTATTGTTGTTGTTATTAGTATTAGTATTATTGTTATTATTATTAGTATTATTATTACACCATTGGTATTTACGACTCTAGGGGGTATGGGTAACGAGTGCCACGCATACCATAGTCATTTGGCCGACAAGATCATATCACACAAGAAAGGAGAACATATGCAAAAACAATCTCTTAGATTCGTGCTAGAACATCATTTGCTCTTCTGCGTTCTGCACTTGTATGCTTGAGAGGTTCAAGAACAAAAAAAAAGGCGAACGCCTTATGATATACATAACTGTGATATTGACATTGACACTGTCCAAGGAGTGTTATTATTATTATTATTATTATTATTATTATTATTATTTTTGTGTTTTAAATAGTAAGTTTATCGTGCATCCTATGACTTCGACTTACATTGTAAATGTTCTCCGTGTGAAAAACCATCGTAATAAAGTCTTAACATATTTATAATAATTTAAAAAATATATTGTTATCATTATTATTATTATTGTTATTATTACTATTATTATTATTACTATTTTTATCATCATTTGCTCTTCTGCGTTCTGCACCTGTATGCTTGAGAGGTTCAAGAACAAAAAAAAAAGGCGAACGCCTTATGATATACATAACTGTGATATTGACATTGACACTGTCCAAGGAGCATTAAGTCATTTACTTAGAATAAACTTTAAATACATATCAACTTTTTTTTAAACCTTGAATTGTTTTTTTATATTTTACAAATATATTTTTTGTCTATAATAAGTAATTTGTACGTATATTTGTTATTTTATATTCATTATTACTATAATCATTATTATCATTTTTAATTATTATTAATATCATGTTAATAAATATATTTGATTATATAATTCTAATATTATTATTATCAATAGTTAATTGAATTCTATTGAAATATATTATATATAAATATATATATATCTATATAAATATATATATGTTACTTACCGGCCAGGAGGTCCGGATAGGGAAAAACTGTGCCCGAGGTCTTGAATATACGGACCGAGGGCACAGTTTTTTCCTGTCCGGACCGACTATAGGACGGTAAATAACTTTTTTTTTCTTTTTCCCGCTCAAACAGCCAATCAGAACGCACGATTTTTTAGGATACCGGACCGGAAAAAATAAAAACATATATATTATAATGGTATTGAGATTATGAACTTTAAATCCTATACTATTATTATTATTTTCGTTATTATTATCATTATTATTATTATTATATGTTTATTTTAACTTCAGACATTTTTGCTACATGAATACAGAATATTACGGGCATGATTAGTCTAAGCGAATATTTCCATCTGCATGACTGATTTTAGTTGTACAGAATTTCACAATCTCACAGTCCTTCAGTGAGGTCATTATTACACATTATTATTATTTTATTATTATTATTATTATTATTATTATTATTATAAATACGTCCATATAGATCTTGATAAGACACCTGTGAGTGTCAAAACGTCGAGAAAAATACAAAAATTCAAATTTAATTAAATGCTCAAAACAAAACGTTTAGTTAATCATTCTAGTAGTTGATTAGCGTGCATCCTCCAAAAAAGTATAGTCGTATTTAATCGTTTTCCTTTCGTTCTTTCGTTCTCTTGATCTTCTCTAGGGAACCAGCTAGTAGTTTTTTTTAATTTTCTAAGCCGTTGTGAACGGTTCTTCCTCAAGTGACGCCAGACGTAATCCGTGGTGCGTCATAAGTAGAAGAATATACTCACATGTAGTCTTTCGCCACTTCATTTCTATTTCCAAAGTTTAATCCTGAACTGCTATCGAGAATTAGTCTTAGAGATGCGCATTTGACCGGATTAAGGGGGTGGTGAAGAAGGAACATATCACTTTATTATACAATCCCACTTAAAGATAATAGAAGAGCTGATATATCTACAAAGGAAGTTTGTTCTACTCTTTAAATTCTCAAAAATAAACTAACAGAAAAAAACAAACCTTTTTGTTTTTATTCAAGGGCGGCGGAAACTTAAAATCTTGGGGGGGAGGGGGGGCACTGCAAAAAATCACAGAATTTACTTCTTCCGTCACACTGTTATTGTCGTAGAACACACGCTAATAGGCCACGCTATCGAACAAGATACCACGGCTCTCCGCAATGAAATGTTTTATAATTGCATTAAACCCCCAAATTATCAGTAGTATAGTGCTGTAGATTCTTTTATAATGTTGTTGAGCAGTAAACTAAATACTGGCAAAAGTTCCCAAATACTTTCTAGAAGGTAGGAACGTCGTTTATGGAACATTATTTTATTCCTACCAATAAATCTATTTGTTAATCCACGTGTTTGTAAAAGTACATGTATGAATTTTAAGATGTGAAACTGACGTGGGCCAATAGTATCGTACCTTTACTAGTTTATGTGAGATAAATGCTAAACTACTGCGCATGTGCAAAATCGTGCAAGATGGCCATACAACATTCCCATAACCAGTGCTCCACGGTTTCGTTCCTATCCCATAAAAAAACGAAACCGAGGGGCTCTGAGTACGAGACAAACGAGCTCTGGGTACAAACGAAGATTTTTGTTCATTCATCATTTCATTGCTTTCGTTTTTTTTTCTGTTTTCTTTTTTGCACCATGAATTCAGTTGAAACTCATCTCTTTAAAATCCAAATCTTAACATTGAAAAGACCCTGTTTTATTACAAGCTTTTCTAATTAATAATTTCTTTATTATACGCGAGCACAACGCAGCATTAAACCAGGTCTTCACACATCTGTCATAGTATTTGCCCTGCATGTCAGATAATCTTCAAGGCACAAAACAAATAGCGTAGAATTGTACATTTTGTGTAATAAGCAAACAACCTTTTTCCAAGTTTACTTTGGACGTGTTGAAATTTAATTGAATCGATTTAATTAGAGATAGGAATCGTGTTATCATTACCGACGATTGGAGGTGAGACTTCGTCTGTCGTTCCTTTTTCCCTCATTGCCTTTGTCATTGCTAGTTTTACTTGTTTAATTTTATTTATCTTAACTTAATTAGTGTATATATTATCTTTTATTATTACTTGTATTTATCTAGATATTTTTTATAAATTCCTATTGTTGTCCGTCATATTTAACATCATATTAATTTCACTTAAAAAGCCGAGGATTCTGATCTTTTCTTAGTATGGAAAAAAATATCTTTAAAATGTCGTAATACCCCTTTTTACAGTTCTATTCGGTGACTACGAATAATAGTCGCAAGTTGAACTTGGAGTTTCTGCGCAACTCCAGGCACGGCTTGGAATTATTGTTCGTGGTCACTGAACGGAACTGTAAAGTGGATTATTGGATGTAACATTTATTTTTCAAAACATTAATCTCTGTTTATTTGAGGTTTTTTCTTATAATTTTGGGAGCAGACAAATTAATTTAGTTTGTATAGTATCAGCTATAGTTTCTCGAATCTTCTAACAATCAAAGTCAGTTTAGATCTGTCAAAACCTATATCTTGTTTTGATTCTTTCATTATATCCGGCATCGAAACCAAGCCAGAAAAGCACAGATAAGCAAACATATACTACCAGCACCGGCAAACTATCAAGTCTTAATTTGTCCCTTGAATGGAAAACTCGTGGAGGGCGGGTTGGTAGAACCAGTAGACAATCATTGGAGGACCAGCACTTCAAGAGGTTGGTCTGTGGTATGTAGTTTTAAGAGTGTCGAGGTGAGTCTTTGAAGACCATTCGAGTTCTGAAAAATCGAAAATTAAATTGGCTGATGGATTTTGATGGAGGAACGACATTTTCAAAATTTTAAGTACTTACCGCTAAATCTGCATCTGTCCTCGAAGCAGAAGGTTCTAGAAGTTCATCTGGAAGCAAGGAAATTACTAATATTGATAAGGTATATCTAAGTTCTAAGGCTACCGAAACGTCCTCATTCTCTCAACAAATCGCGGTCACCTATACTCCAGCCAATCAGCTTTACACCTTGCCTTAGTATGCTGTTTAAAAACACGTTAAGAAATTACTGCCTTATACGGGATTTATATAGTGAAACTTTCGGATGGACCAACATATTTAATACCCCAATCAATCTTATCGACTTTAGGACTTAAATCACCATAATAATATACTGAGTGGAAGAAAATATCAACAACTATCAAAGGAAAGAAGCGATGGACTGAACGCGAAAAACTGAACACGGCTCGGTGCAATATACGATTATAGCAGTTGGCCTTAGTTGTTAGTAGTACGTGATCGTATGCTACACTAGCTTAAGGCTGAATTTCATGGGTATGTATTTTAAGTTACGGCTTTTTCATTTGTCTTTTTTGTTTTTGATTTTAGAGTTAAAAAGTGATTACATAAGTTTGGACTTGAAAGCCCCATTTAATGCATCATAACAATTTAAATAGTTTTAAACATGATAACCTCCTAGTGTTAATTGAACAACAAACCAGACGAAAGTGCATTTGGATAAAACCCTTGAAGTGCTTATGGTTCGAGTGTCTTCGCTGTAAGAAATATTGAAAGATAGTTGCACTAGAAAGATCTTTCGTGAAAAACTGAACGGTTCCGTGATTCTCAGATTCGTAACTTAAAGTGCTATCACCCTTCTGACAATATTCACAGTATTGATTCTACATGGGGTAAGATGTGGAATGACCTGAATAAATTTCATACTTTGAGTGCAGCTTCTTGAAGTTATAAAGGTTTTTCCATATCATATGCTAATGCTATTATTTATGTTTATTTCTTGTTCCTTGTAATTCGAAACACCATCTTCTATGTGAAAACTAACTCGCAATAATTTCTATAAAAGCAATGGGGGAAAACAATGACGTATTTCAAATTTAATTTATCTGTGCCAGTAATATTTTGTATTTAAAGGATTACTCCTCATACCTCACAGCATTAGTTTAATATTTTAGTGCTATTCAACATCTTACCCCATGTAGAATTATAATACTGTGAATATTGTCAAAAGGGTGATAGGCACTTTAACATAACTTTGAAATGGCTTTCTCTCGGGGAGTAGTAATTTCTCTATTGTATAAAATATTGCAGGTCCTATATGGGGGAAAACCACTTCGAATTGATGAGAACTTTATGAAAAGTTGTTATTATTCGGTTATTGTAAACAGCGCAATGAACGCAATATAATGTAACATTGAAATGGCTTCCTAAGGTGATACAATGGGAATTATTTTACTTAAAATCTCGTAGCATTGAAATGGCTTTCCAAGGTAATGGGAATTATTTTACCAGGAAGAAAGTATTCGTAGCATTGACTAGTGGTTTCCCGCCGTCTGTTCTATGTCACACTTTAAATTGCTTTTCTTCGGGTTTTTGAGAGCACTTTCGTGCTCTAAACATTATAATGGCTTCTAATTGTTTTGTATGTGTTCCATGCAGTCGGCACCAACACGATACCCTAGATCAGTAATCATGCATTCTTTTATTTATTTATCCCATTTTTCCTTAACTTTTTCATTTATCGGCTCGTCAAAGAAAAGGTGTCTTTTTATGTTGGTCGAAACCAAACACGAAGATACCTCTGCGGTCAACCATGATTAATTTAATTTAATCTATTAGTGATCTTTTCAAGATCCATTAAAGGCTTCATACAATTCTAATTAAAGCACAAAGTAGTGATTATCCTCATTCTTGTCTGTTTGCTGGTTCTCCTTCAAATATTATCCTTTAAGCAGACTTTATATGATATTTGTGGACAGCGTGGTCTTTCAGTTCCATTCTGAACCAATCAGGGCTCACTATCGCAAGCGCTGACCAATCACAATGCGTGAATTGGGATGCCATTGAAGTGTTGTCTCGCGGTGACTCATGAATAAGTTCCATTCTAAACCAATCCGATCTTATTATCGCAAGCGCTGTCCAATCACAATGCGTGAATTGGGATGCCATTGAAGTGTTGTCTCGCGGTGACTCATGAATAAGATCCATTCTGAACCAATCCGATGTTACTATCGCAAGCGCTGTCCAATCACAATGCGTGAATTTGGAAGCCATTGAGCAAAGCGATGTAAAGCCGTATAGTGGAATGGATATTATTATCAATCTATTTTTAACTGGTTCTCAGATAATATCATTATCACACCCATATATTCAGTGATAGTCAGTGAAGAATAATAGTTTTTCGATCCGGTGAATAAAACCCTTTTATTTATCAATGCCCTTAATTCTAAATACCTTCTACCGTAAAAGTTAATTACTAACTACAGGGTAGTTTTAAACTGTTTCAAACTATTGGAACTAAACCAGCAATAATGTTTGTACGAAATGGTTGAAAAACAACCGAGTTGGACGATGGTAACTAAGCAAGCAGTTCTACTGACGTAGAGGTCTCCGGAAGTTTACCATATAAAAACGTTCATTAAAGATAGTTGTGTTAACCGAACTGCGCATAAAACAAAACTCTAAGTGTGTTAGCCAAAACGTCACACAGAGCTTTCATGATAATTATGATAAACGAGAAAAGTTGATGGCGTTTGGCGCCTTGGTAAATAATAGATCAAAAAGTGCGTCTGTGTCGGAAGATTTGCGCGAATTTGTCTTAACCGAATCAATCGATAGAAACAATAACTTCTTATGTATAGGGTTTTTAACCGGAAGCAGACTGCAGATGCAAAGCTCCGTCGTGGGATAAAGTCAAGTTTGTTAGGTAACTAGAAGTAATTCATTAACACTGTTTCGTACAAAGCCATAACACCAAAAACCTTTTTTTAATGATATTAGGATTTTATGACTGGTATTATAGCAATAAGTCTATAGTTTACTAAAATAACGAAAATCCTATACATCTCTAATCTATAAATATAATATTCATTAAATAATATACCAGTCACTTTGGTATGCTTTAGTTTGAAGTGAAAAAGAGGTAGAAAGATTTGTCTATTATTGAAGGTTTTTTCCATTTCAGCCGTCTTGTTTCACGATAATTAGCACACTTAGGCTAATAATATTATACAAAAGTAGAATTAGAATTTTGCTATATATAATTCTCTTCGCAAGGTTGTTTTTTCTCACTTTTTCTTCATAAAAGTCTTTGGTGAATTTTGATTCAAAATTAAATATATCAATAGTTTAATATATACTTAACTTATAGATTACAGCATCCTACGAAATCTTGACTGAAGAAGGAAAGCAGATAGAGCAAATTTTAAAATCTTTAGTGCCTATCAGGTAGCTACACAGTTACCCCAAAGATCCACAATACTTAAGTTCGTCATTTTTCAGCTCTCAAGATACCAAAAATTATATTTTCTTTAAAAGTGAGAGCGGTATATATTATTGAAATTGATAGGAAAAAGATTGTAAGGCTGGAGAATGTCGCCCTATTCGTGAAAGTTTTTACTCAGAGTCTCGTATGAGGCTATTTTACGACTTACACACTATTAAACTGGGGGAAAAGAACTTTATATATTGCATTAATAAATTCACTAAAAACCTGTGAAATCGGCTTCGAGAATCAAATTTGACAATCCGTAAAAATGTAACTTCAAATATTTCGATCAATATTATATTTCATGGAAATGTTTATAACATTTTGCGTGGCTTGCAGACAAAATCCTTTCATAAAACCAAAGAAGAAAAAAGAAAACAGCGAAATCCCCTTGAATATTAAGTAAGAATATAAATTGCAATTTCATGAATAGTCAATTTTCTGGTTTGTTAGACGTTAATAAGCATCTTTACCGCGCGCGTGCGGGCGTTATTTTTTAAATTTTTTCCGCATTCGTCATTAGTGTCGATCCCAGGTCCTCATAGGCCCGCATTATTGACAGCTGTGGAGGACATAAGTTAATTTTAAAACTTCTTAGAAGAGTTCAGAAAGTGTTTTTGTCGTCTAGAATGACAGCCGTCTCGTCTGTTCGCACACAGAGACCTACGTTGAGTGGTTTGAAATTATTGAAAAGGACCGGGCTTTGTTTGGGATGAATTTTCTTTCCGAAGGCCGCGGTTGGATGTGTAGGAAGCGTGGTGATATGATAAACAAATGTTGAAAAATATAACACTTGTGGAAAATGTGAAAATATAAAGGGCGTCCCGTAGACTGTAGGTTAAAGAAGACAAATAGAGAAAGAAAGTGGAAAAAAGAGAGAGGGAGAGAGAAACATGAAATAAAAGGAGGGGGAAAAAAAAGAAGAATTAAAAGAAATGAAAGGGAAAGCAAAAAGGATGGATTAATTAAGTTAAAAAGGAAAACTGAATAAAAAATAAAATGCACGATCAAATTGAAAGAAGGGGATAGTGGATGAAAAAATGAATGAAAAAAACTAACCAGTTCTATTTTCTTCATTGAAAGACTGCTCAGCGATCTAGGAAGTACGAAACTGAATAAATAACTACTGTTGAATTGAGGGATTAGGAAATTCTATTCAGTCAGTAACAATTTTTACCAATACAAAAATATTTCAGAGTACAAGAATTTGTTTTAGTACAAGAATTTTTGGTGGACTGGACGCTACTCATGTTCTCCGCTTGCTGGGAACTAGGAACGCATGCTCCACGCTGGATTGAAATACAAATGGCGTCTAAGGCTGCGTTCATAATGTATGGCAGAGGGGGGAGGGGGGGCAGGTGAAATTTAGGGGGGATCGGAAACTTTTTTGCCAGTAAAATGTAGGGTGGTTGAAAACGTTTACGAGAGAATTGGGGGATGCAAAATTTTTGGAAGAAGCTACGAGAGATTGCCCCGGGATATAGTTATTCTTGTGGGGACTTTGAGGGGGGATCTTAATTTTATTGTTGTTGTCATTTAAAGATTTCACCTGCGTCTGCCATACATTATGAACGCATCCTACTGATCGGTATTGTCACTTGTGTGGGTTTAAGATAGAAAAGAATTTAAAGTTTTATTATAGTTATTATTAAAATTATTATTATTGTTTTATTAGTTATTATTAGTATATGTAAAAGGACTCCATGCAGTCCAATTAGGAAATAATTGGACGAGGAAAATTCCGAGGACTGACAAAATTGGATGAGGCCGTAGGCAGAGTCCAATTGGGCAGTACGAGGAATTTTTTGAGTCCAATTATTTCTCGATTGGAGAGCATGAAATCCCATTACCTATTGATTATATAGCTGCCTAATTAATCCCATATCAGCAAGACCTGTCCAATTAAGAAAATAATTGGACAGTTACCTATATGGGATTAACGAGAAGCTGTATAATTATTGTTATTATTATTATTATTTTATTGTTTTATTAGTTTAACTAATTAACTTATAGCTCAAACTTTGAATAGTATTAAGGTATCGATTACTGTACACTTCTTGTAGTTTTTTCTAATTATCATCTCAAGCAGCCTTGGCTTGGAGCAATTTGTGAAGCCAAATGAAAATGCACCATGAATAAACTAAGTACAGCTAAAAGTACCGGCGTTCTCTGCGGTCTTGGCTTGTTGCGTAAGGCTTTTGGTGCAAGAACAATTTCTGAAATAGGAGTATAACTAATACGAATCGAAAGCGAATAGACCAATGGGCCAATAATAAAAATAACTGATATAGTATCATCATTTTTATTATTAAATATTTCATTAGGTTCTAAAATAATTACAATGTGGCAAGTTGTTGATTGGCAAGTGTTACAATAGCTTAGGAATGGCTTCCAACTTGTAAGTTTCATTTATTCGATACTTGTAAGTTTCATTTATTCCATACTTTTTTGTGTCTCATCCCATTAATTGTCAACCAAGGATGTCATGACTTTAAAATGGCTTTTCATAATTTGGTTCACTGCCATAGCATTGAATTGGTTTTCCTACTTTGTTGTATCATATCCCATTAATTGTCAACCAAGGGTGTCATGACTTTGAAATGGCTTCCCATAATTTGGTTCACTGCCATAGCATTGAATTGGTTTTCCTACTTTGCTGTATCATATCCCATTAATTGTCAACCAAGGGTGTCATGACTTTGAAATGGCTTCCCATAATTTGGTTCACTGCCATAGCATTGAATTGGTTTTCCTACTTTGCTGTATCATATCCCATTAATTGTCAACCAAGGGTGTCATGACTTTTAACACTGGCTTCCAATAGTTCTGGGTGCCCTGCCATAGCGTTGAACTGGTTTTCCAAGTACCTTTTGTTCCTCATCCAATTAATTGTCAATCACGGGTGTCAAGACTTTGAAATAATTTCCCACCCTCCGGTGGGTTGCATGTAATAGATTGACAATCCAGAAGTGCCAAAACTTTAAAATGGTTTCCTGCAAATGGAGCGGTCTCTTCATCCAATCAATCTCACGAACATCTCATAAATAACGTTGAAATGGTTTCCCTTTGTTAGAATCCATCTCGGAAATTCCCCCTGCGATTTTTTAACCTAATGCGAAATAAAACCAATTAAAGAACCTCGGACCAGTTATGTTTACTGGTTTACTGGAATATAATCTTATAATTGAGTAAAATTTCTAGACACACGACAGATTTCATCAACCTAGGAGACCCAACCAAGGCTGGCAAGATTTTCAGGGTCTTTTTTTTTGGTAATGAATTCACCAAGAGCCGGTAATTCATTAGTGAAGCTTAAATAATCTATTTATGGATACTTGCCACGAATATTTGTTGCAAGGATCCATAAGACGATTGTCCTTTAAATTGATAAAGATATTGCTCGAAACTTTATTGATATGGCGTAGCTTTGTACGCTTACTTTAAACCAAAATTCCTAGAAACAATCCTGGATTATCTGCTTCAACAGCTTTTAGCACTTAGTTGATTATTAAGTATTAGTGCTGCAGGTCAAAAAATAATTGATATTTTTGTCTATTTTTTCTTTATCCCCACCCCTTCCCCTCTCCTGAAATTCTGTCGCTCGATAGAAAGTTTTCTTCTAAGTTTTCATTCATAAGGTGACGTTTTATAAGGAGTATTCTCATTATCTCAATCTGATTATTCAATTTAAAATACAGCCTAATAAAATTGTGCTTTCATCGCTGCTAAAAACAATTATCAAAAGCGCTGTCGTTGTCATAGTGACTGACAGATATTTATAGATTCACCTGCGATCTAATAAATTTTTGGTACCTTTGATTGGCAATCTAGAGTGCATCGTAGTCAGTCAAATTACGTTGTAATACTAGGCCCAAGTTCTGGTATTGAATGTTGTCAGTTCTTTGGATGTTGTGACGATAGGACAAGAGAAGATAGAGTGATTCAGCATATCGAAAACCCAGCTACCTTTTAAAAACAACAACAACAGAAAAAGAGGTGGGAACTGAAAGATTATTTGAAAATACATTATTTTCCTTTAGACAGGAAAGTATAATCAGATTAAGAGATCATGTCAGAGAGAAAAGACGATTTTAATGGCTAAAACAGGAATGAAAAAACTTAGATTATTCTACTGAATTCAATATTTGACTTGCTTACTTGGTTATCAAACCACGATTTACTAAACTTCGTATATCACAAATAACGTTGAATTCTTAACCGTAGATGGGACAACATTTTGGGCGCTGATTTTCGGAAAATAATTGTTCTTTGATGTTCGGAAAATCATACTATTTTAACGAAAGGGAATGATTCTTTAACGAGAACGGTAAAACAGAGTTCAAATTTAAGATTTCTAAACGAAATATTTTTTCGCTCGGTTTAAAGGTGTTTAAATTGATATTGCTAATCAAAAAGAAGTCAATACGGCTGAAATTGATTCTTTCGGCCTAACTACGAGCTGTACACTCTCTGTCATTGATTTTGCATAGGATATGTTTATTTACTACTGCATGGCTCTTATCCAATAGCATCCGAAAGAAGGATGATAATTCCTTACTACGTTTACAAGAATATTCCGCAATTTGAAAATGCTATCAGCATATCGAAACGAAAAAAAAAAAAAAAAAATTTGGATGGAGGTTTTTAGGAAACGCCGACGTCTACAGAAAGGTTTGCTCAAAGAGAACTCATTGTCCATCAGCTAAGAGTTTTCTTATTAAAAATTGTTTATTTAAATAAACAAATAGCAGTTTCAAGTAAGAAGGTTGGAAAAGACAAAATATGGTTTGTTAGAGATTCTATGTTCTTTAGAAAAGATTACTGCAAGTCGAAAAGCAAAGAATATGCTATTCTTTTTACACAGCTGGGGTTCGTGTTTTCTGTGTTAAATTGATGTTCAATTACTCAACACCTGGAAAACGGTTAGAGTTTTTTTTTTCGCCTTTCAGGAAAATAATAATGTATACGCAACGTTAATTTTTTTCTATGACTTTTTGCCTCCAAACGTTTTTCAAACAGGTTTTTGGGGAAGAGACTAGAAATATTTGCGAGAGTTTCCGAGCAGAAAGGAAAATTGGTTTCTCGGTCATTTAAGGCAAAATTATTTGGTCAAACATGAACTGCAATTAAGACAAAGGTTTTCCTAGTGTGAATATAATTCTTCTGTATTGGTAACCTATAATATGAAATTACGAAGAGAGAAATCCCATTTTTGGCAAATCCCCTATCCCCGTGTTAAATTTCTTTTGAATTTCATTCCAGGTTGGGACTGTATGCTTTGTCAATTATTTCAAGTAGTCTTGATATCCTTCCAACGATATTACATCACAGCTTTCCAGCACAAAACTAGAAGTAAGCCCTAGTTCAATTTTTATTCTACAGGACTCTTTCTCTCGATTCTTCTTCTTCTTCTTCTTCTCCTTCTTCTTCTACCTCTTCTTCTCCTTCTTCTCCTTCTTCTGCTTCTTCTGCTTCTCCTCCTTCTTCTCCTTCTTCTCCTTCTTCTCCTTCTTCTCCTTCTTCTCCTTCTTCTCCTTCTTCTCCTTCTTCTCCTTCTTCTCCTTCTTCTCCTTCTTCTCCTCCTACTTTTAATGCCTAAATGATAAAAAAAAAATTGATATTCAATGATTCGTTCATAGTCTTTTCTAAACTGAATTGCTGAGTTGTTCATTTCTGATTTGCATAAACCTGGAAGGAAACTTAGTTTGATTAGCTTCTCTGCTATTTCTAAGTGGTCCTCTTCCTGCAATTATATATTTTTCCATTTTAAATGCAATGTAGTAATGCTAAGTAAAACTGCTGTTGTAAAATCAATCAACGAGAGCTCACCCTTTGATTGATTCACCGGAATTTAATATACTAGACCTTCTTAGCTGGTAATCAATATATATATAGAGAGAGTTAACTTGATGCGGATTTGATAGGATGTATATTAAGTTATGCAGTAGACACTCACCACACTAGGTAGTTTAGACCCTTCGTACTAAATCCCAGCCTGAGGGTCAAAACTTTTATTTTTCAATCCTCGAGAGAAGGGAGTTCTTTTGTCTTGAACCCCAGGTTGAAATTTATCACAAGGAGCCAGGGATCTATACGTGGGGCTATTTCAATATATTCGTTACGCTGGATTTTTTACAAATTTTACAAACTAGAATTACAAGAATATATTGAACAATATTTACGATTTTTACTATAGTTAACATATAATAGGTGTAAGCGTACGACAGCCAAAGGAGCTAAAGCTTTCTAGTTAGCTGTAAATTTTCATTTAGGGTCAAAAAAACAAACAACAAACAAAAAACAAAAAAACTAGAAAACTTGATACATCAAAGTTAAGTTTAAATACTAAATAGCACAATTTTAATGCAAATTCCATTGTTTTCTATTGTTTAATTAGCACGATTTTGTACTATTTAGTAATTAGTGTTTCACGGATTGTTAGCACTCTACCAGGAAAGTTGTAGTTTGGACCCCTCGTACTAAATCCCAGCCTGAGGGACAAATATGAAAAATGATAACAAAGTAAGAGTTAATTACCGAGAACGGAGGTAATAAGCCATATACATCCCGAGGGCCGCAGGCCCAAGGGATGTATAGGCTTATTGCCGACGTTCTCGGTAATTAAGTATTTTATTTCTCAATTGAAAAGGTTTTCTATCAAATGTTGCTCATTATAAATGCGAGGTCTATATTTAGTTATTAACCGGGTTAATAACTAGCTATATATTGAGCTCGCATTTATAATGAGGGTTATATCAAAAATAAAGCCTTGTGAATAACAAAGAAAACCGTGTCAATCGAGAAATAATATATATTTCAATCCTCGAGAGAAGGGAGTTCTTTTGTTTTGAACCCCCAAATTGAAAATTATAACAAGGAGCCAGGGATCTACACGTGGGGCTTGATACTCGCGTTTAACCAATACCACACTTGAATATTATTTTTCATTATCAGGTAAGAAGGTTAGTAAGATAGTGATAAAATATGACCCCATGTTTTAAACACCCCATACGTCGCTTTGAATTGTCATGAGAGGTATTGCAGTCATTTTAAATGTTCGTGTGCTCCATTGAAGGTCCGAATAATTTCAAAGTGTTTGTATTTTTTTCCTTTTGCTTTATTAATCTTAGCTGTAAATATGTATATGATCTTTTCTTTTTAGTCGTAGTTTTTGATTTTGTAAAGCGCCTGTGTACATATCCAGATGAAACACGCGCTATATATCATTATTGATACATCATTATTATTGTTATTGTTGAAGTTGTGCATTCTTTAGTTTATCGTTGTCATTGTAAATATTTAGATACTAAAATACATGAGTCGGCAATCGAGAAACACATTCGTAGAACGTTGACTTATTCGACTTGAAATGGTCATTTTTTTGTCAAGACTTTCAGTTTTGATAAAAGTGCCCACTCCTTAAATGATATTTGAATTCCCCAATGGTCGTCGCAGGTCTCAGTTGGAAGGTCGCAGTATCCTGACCCAAACAACGTCAAAATGAGATAACATTTCCCAACCCACTTCTCGGTTTACAGAAGTATTTTCTAAGAAATTACGAGCCTTGTATTTATACTAGAGTATTCATTACGAGCCTTTTATATTTATGTTAATATATCATTAGTTTTCTTTAAATTTCCCTCTGATAAACAAATAACCTTCCTTACAATACACTAGATTTCTGTGCCAAAAAGTTCTCACAAAAGTTATTTACTTATTCAGTATATTGAAATTCGTAGTAACAGGAAAGCTTCTACGTTTTTTAATTCATAAGTATGCTTTAGAATATAAAGTCATTGTCATTAACGTTATCCACCGAAAAATGACATATTTACACATTTACACTGAAAGAAATATCACGTGTTTCATTATGTATTCTTTGCCTCGTGTGCGTCAGCCTGAACAAAAAATGTAAAATTCAACTCGTAAATCGAAAACCCAGAATACCCTGACCATTTAGAGAGGATTTAAGATGGAGAATGGTATTTCAGCATTTATTTTAAATGTCTAAATGTGTTAATGTCTTTTTTTGGTGGACAACGTTAATGACATTGAATGTATATTCTAGATTAATTAGCTTATTCTTCGTGGTTAAGAACTCCAACAAGAATAAAATAGGCCGTTTGCATTATGGCGTCATTTACTATCATTACCATACTCCCTTGCACACTTTCTTTTGTTCAGTGAGCAGCAATTGTCTTGCTATTCTAACAATACAAATTTGAATAAGAAAGAAAACTCGCGAAGCATTTTGGTAGTGGTAGTAAAATGACGCCATCATTCAAACGGCCTATTCCCAGATCCGTAGACACTACTTCGGTTCCTCAGAGCGATTGCTATTAGTTAAATTGACCAGTCCTAGCGCCCAGTTCTCACATGGTACGCGTCAGTTGTATAGAACTGATCGACCAAATTCTAAAAACTATTAAGAACTGCATGACGCTTACAACAAAGATAATTAACTAAACAAAAATGTTAGTGTGTAATTTACCTGCTAATGCCAAGCAGTTAACTAAACAAGGTACTTCTTTTGTAAACTCGCAAGCCATATCAATAAAGTAAGAATTACTGGTTTGAACTCTAGTTTCCATGGTAATAAACGTACTTTAGTCAGTCTTTGTTTGTTTTGACTGGTAGAAAGTATTAAAAACCCTAGTAGAGAAATCACATTGATCATTTTATCTTCTTTTGCATGGCAGAGCGTTCAAGGAACACGGGGATAAGACAATAGGTTTTTGGGAATTTTAAGGACAAGAGATTCATCGATTCGGAGGTAAGGCTCGATATCACTCGCCGTTCTGGAGTTAGTTGCAGAACGTGTTTCATCGTAAGGCTGTTTTAGGGGACGCTTTATAACTTATATGGCTTCATTTTCGCTGGCTGACAGCAAAAAGAGAAAGAAAAGAGATAGGGAAACCTTAATTGTCGTGCTAATTTTCAAATTTATTTCGTTTCTCGTTATAAAATGTCAAGTGATATATCGATTGATGAAGGGTCCCCCAAACAAACAACAACAAATATAATTAAATAAATAAACGAAAATAAAAACAAACAAAAAAACAAAACAAAACAAAATAATAACAAAAGGAGAAAAAAGGAAACTTTTCTTAAAAGTTCATTTTCTTTAAATGTAAATATATATGTGAGGGACCACTGTGATTGGCACTTGCTGTGGTGGATGCCCAGCCATTATATGTATGTATATATGCCATTATATGTATGTATATATGCCATTATATGTATGTATATATGCCATTATATGTATGTATATATGCCATTATATGTATGTATATATGCCATTATATGTATGTATATATGCCATTATATGTATGTATATATGCCATTATATGTATGTATATATGCCATTATATGTATGTATATATGCCATTATATGTATGGGTATATGCCATTATATGTATCGGTATATGCCATTATATGTATGTATATATGCCATTATATGTATGGGTATATGCCATTATGTATGTATATATGCCATTATATGTATGTATATATGCCATTATATGTATGTATATATGCCATTATATGTATGTATATATAGAACGTGTTTGTGTATGTGTATATGCCATTATATGTATGTATATATGCCATTATATGTATGTATATATAGCCTTATGTATGTAATATAGAACGTTGTGTATGTGAAATGCAAATGTAAGAAAGCAAAGAAGTAAAGAAAGAAGAAAGGAAAGAAAAAGAAAAAGAAAGAAAAAGAAAAGAAAAAAGGAAGAAGAAAGAAAGAAAAGAAGAAAGAAAGAAAGAAAGACAGGAGAAAGAAAGAAGAATACGAAAGAAAGAAAGAAAAGAAAGAAATTTATAAATATATAAATAAAGAAATAATACAAGAAAGAAAGAAACAATTAAATAAAAAAATAGCCATATAATGCAACACATTTCAACAACCTAGTACAGCTAATACTCATGATCCTAACGGTCAGTTGTGGAACAACTTTTTTGTGGATCAAAGGTGTTGTAGTGTGGTCGTACATTTACTTTTCACCTCTGGGGTCTCTGGTTCGATTGCTGGACTTGTAATCACATGTGAGTAGAGTATGTTAGTTTTTGTTACGAGGTATCGATTCAATTATGTTTTCTTTTTACAAACAACTTAAAGTCAGATACAAAATGTTCGCTTCCTAGCAGACGAAGTTCTTATTAAACCTATTTTTCTTATTTAAAGAAGTATATATAATTAGATGTATAATGTATATATAGATCTATAATGGTATAATGGAACTTAGCTGACCGTCGCAGCAACAAGGAGGTCTCTGGTTCGTAGTTTCGATCACTTTCCGAGGCCAGGACATTAGCTCTGAAGAAACGAATTACACCTTCAACCTTAGCCTTATCGCCGTTCATCCTGAGAACTTTACGTAATCCTTAATTAACAATAACACAAAAAATCTTGAATAGAGCTTGCCTAAATGAACTAGAAATAGAAACACAAAGCATATCTTAATCTTGGCTTGTGGTCTTGTTAGTTTTTGGCGCCAGTCGATAGAACCAGGCTCTGACAGTTTGTCATGTCAAAGCCATCGTACTTGGCTATTGCCTCAAGGTACAAAAACTTTGATAAGCTTTTGAGTTACTTGTCGCAATTTTAAATGATATGTCTTTCCGAAACTAGATCAAATTACGGCTGTAACGAACATTTGGCAATACCTGGTTTTTAATAATAAGATTTGAATATTAAAAAATATTCGCTATACTAAAGAACACTAAAATTCACTTCATGAAGATTTCGTTTTCAATACTAGATCTATATAAATATTTTTTTACCGATAATTAATCTATGGAATCAATAGAAAAAAGTTATAAAGAGTACTTTTTTCTTCTTAATGAAGATTTTTAAAATACATCTGTAATATAATACGAGAACCATTATTACAAATACAAACATGTATCTAAGAGCGTAGAAATATCGTACAATGACAGTATGAATGATCTGTAAAAAATCAAATGAAAACGAATGAAAAATATAACTATGATAAATAATAATAAAAAACTTAAAAAAAAGATGTAAAATTCTTATAAATGATATATAGTAAAAATCGTCTATAAAACATTAATTATTGATAAAATAGACTTTCCTACAGTCTGAATATCAAGGTCTATATTATTGTCTTCTGAAGATTAAATTTTGTATGTATCTGATATGAATATTTTTTCCGAATAAAAAGTCAAAATCTATAAGAAAAAAAACTAAATAAAAAGATTAGCAACAAGTGCGTTTAAATCTCTTGAAAACATTTTCGAGTCGAGCGTCGACAGAAATCATGATTTCTGAACCGTTTTCCTCCAATTATCTTCTATTGACAAAACTGGCAGATTGCTTATTCAAATAAGGTTTTTTTGTTTGATTCCGGCAAACTAGATTTTGGTATTTCCTGTCTTTGCCCAAACTGTTGATGAGTTACTGTTGTGAAAACTATCTAATCCTAGTTTGGCTTTCACAGGGAGTGAATCTCCAAGCCGGACAAAGTGGATTTCTTTCAACTAAAGGTGAGTTTTCAAATAACTTATAACCTCATTTTCACTTTTTGTTTTCTCTCTCTCTCCCTCTCTATTTCTTTTTTCTTTTTTCTCTTTTTTCTCGTTTCCTCTTTTTAAAATTCATAAACTTAAATATTTATATCTTAAAATGACTGCACGTATGAACGAAGTATTGATCTGATATTTTCAAATTAAATCTTATCTTAATGTTAACTATAATGAGGCGACTTGGCGTTCTCTAACGAGATAATATCAGACGTGATATCTGTAGATATTTGATGGTAATATTGAATTTTCAGTTAAAAAGCAAAGATGGCGCTAACAAGCAAGATATTTATTGATAATTTTCAAACTCTGACGACATTCCTGCCTTCCTTCCTTCTTAAGGAACAAACACGTCATTTTTTATTGTTGATAGATCATTTTTTCCATCGATAAACGTTGCGGATTTGAAGTTCATGAATTGACGTCGGGTTAAATACATATGTCTAGGTGATGAGCACTGAATTTGAAAACATAACCTGAACTATCTTATACACTTCCAAACATCACTAAAAATGTAAATACAAAGAGTATATATTTCGTGACAAAATCGTTTTCTATAATTGAACACTAATCCATAATCAGATTCTTTGATTTTTGTCTTTTCATTCACTTTTCAACAATCAAGTCTTTAGCGTTTTTAATGATTTTTCAACGACTTCCTATAAACGTTAAACTAAGAAAGTCCATAATTTCTACACAAAAAATCTATTTTTCTTTTCGTGATATTAGGTTTTTTTCTGTGGCTTTAGCGGTTGTGAATCGCGAAATATGAGGTCTTACAGTTAAATTCATTTACCTATACATTCCGCTCTATTTTTTTATTTAATAATAAGAGGAAATAAACGAACGTTGTATGAACAAACCCCAAAACAAACTCACGCATGTTACTTAATATTAGTAAAACTGAAAAGAAATAAGAAAGTCATTTAATGATTGAAGAAAAAAAATGAGACGAAGGGCGAAGTGATCGTAATAAATTATTGAATAAAACCGTCTGAATGCAAAATAATTGAGGGGGAAAAAGAAAAGAAAAGAAGAAAAATAAGAAGAAAAAATAACGATCAAGAGAAAAAATTGGCCGAAAAAGAAAGTGAAAAAGATTTTAACTACGAAGAAAAAATAGATCTGTAATTTTTTCCCATTTTGGTTCACATTTTATTTCACCAAAATATAATTATATTTTTCGTTAGTAGCTTGACTAACGAGTTCGCCACGTTACTATGGGTGCGATTCGTGCAAGGAAACTTGTTCTCCAGAAAGTCTATTCAGTGAAGGGATAGGGATCAACAAATTAATCCATTGATCTGTTACTAAAATATAAATCATTTTTCGTCCAATAACAACTAACTCTTGCCAACAGACAATATTCTTTACCTCTGGTCGTGATCAAAACTGAGATGAGAAAAGATCTCTGTAAATGGACATAAACGTATGGGGGAAGGGAAGGTGTGGCTTATGTAACCTCACCCTTAATGTCGTATTTGGCTTTAGAGGTTCAAAACGTCTATCCTACTCCTCCCCCCTCAGTGACCAGTCCTTTGACTGTCCCAAAACAACATGGGATTCCTGCGTTATCTGATACTTAGGGGGGTAGTGTAAGGCAGAGTATAATCAACGCCGCAGGCCAGACATAACCACACACGTGTTCAGTGTCTTCTTGCGAAATAAATGAGCTTCGACACACTTAAAATTAGAACAAATTGATACTCTAGATGATCAATGTTGATGGCTTCGAGCGGGAAAGCCCCGCTGTTCGTGACTTCCTGCGGCGGATTAACGGATCACGTTCTATGCTTTTTGTATGCAACACTGATGTCAAAACCCGCGGTTAATTTGCACATTGAATCACAACCACAAAACTGAGTCGACAGAACTACGATGAGAATAGAAAAGAAATCTCGCTCTTACTCGGCTGGAAATTAGATTATCAAATGGCTTAATATTGTCAAGAAAAACCCATAACCAGATAAACAAGTAAGAAAACTTATTTTAAAGATAATGTAAAAACGGGACTTTCGCGTTAAGAGAAGGCGAGACAAAAGAGACGGGTTCTGGCGAATTTAAGGGACAAAGGATGGCGCCGCCGTAGTGCAAGCGCCTATTACCTCTAGAGTCTCTGTACTCGGCATCACTTGTTAATAGAGCTGGTTTGATACGTCTCTCCCTTGATACAAAGGTTTTCTCTACGAGTTTCCTCCCTCCGCAAAACGCAAGCAACCGAGATTCCAATTCAATCTGTGATTTAGCCGTGCCCTGTATAATGGACTTCCTATCAGCCCAGGTTCTTTCAGCGTTCGATAAAAGTTTTTTTTTCCACTTTGCAGTGTCATCATCCTTCTAAACTTGATCCATCATCCTGGCTTTGCATACGAATCGTCAAGAAAGTGTTGGAAAACTTCATTAGTAGCAATATCCAACATTATATATATTAGAAAGTAAGCAGATTCGTGATTTATCAAATCCGAGTCAAAACTAGACAGTAAACTAAACGCGCACGTACAAAAAAGGTTATAATGGTAACTTTTATTTAATTTTTCTCAATTCATTTTTATCGTGATGAAAGATTTGAGGTGAGAATTTTCCAGTTTGGATCGAACTTTTTCATAACTTAACTAGAACTTCCAAGAAATAAGCAGACAGTGGCAAAAAGTATGGGTTGAGTGTGGTCGTAAAACATCTTCATTCATTTTGCATAAGATTAGACTACTAATCCAGTTTAGCTGAACCTTCCTTCCTACATTGCGCAAAAGCGCCTTTCATTAATTCGAAACTTTCATAACACGTGACTATAATAAAACCGTGCGTTGTAATTGGTTGGAAAGCAATTTTACTAATGGTTATTATGCTATTAGTCACGTGATCCATGTCCATGGTGAGGGTCTAATTGTTACAGTCAATTCAAAAAACGTTGTCGTCGACCGGCTCAAGTCTACGCGACTGGACCGAAAGGCCTATGTGTAAAAATCACTGAAGCGGTAAATATTCGTTCTGAATTAATTGTTCCCGCTAGTAATAAGATAATAATGGCGAGAAACAATCCATCAAATGCATGTCTTTGGGTTTAGGGAAAGAAAAACAAAGTAGTTATGATTCAGTTCACAATTTCGAAAATATGAAGGCATTAAAAAACGTCTCCTTCAACACTTCCCGCTCGCCTACAAAGGTTTCTTGCTGTAAACTAGCCATAACTCTATTGAGATAAAATAAAGGAGTCAACTCGGCTTCAATGATTGCTACCCAGAGTTCCTTTCGGTCCAGTCGCGTAGGCTTGAGTTGGTCAAAGACAACATTTTTTGAATTGACTGTAACTAGAAACAAACTTGTCGAACCTTAATGAAAAATAAATGAAATATTAGGAAATTTGACCAACACGTCTACCGAACCTTGCGGATCAATAACGTTGACGAGTTGATGAATAATTAACTAAATCCAATAGATGTCCTCGGCTCTGACGTAATGTTTTCCCATTTCGGACCACATGTCATTCCCTAGAGTATCATTTCTTTTTTTAAGGTTTGCGCTCGGTTGCTTATGAGAAGACACAAGAATATGGAAACAGCTCAAACAAAGAATCCTATTCTCAAGGGAATGACATGTGGTCTGAAATGGGAAAACATTACCCCTAGCCGAGGAGGTCTATTGGGCGTAATGGAATAGGGAGAATAAGAAAAAAATATCGAATGCCCTTGGCGGGAATCGTACCCACGTCTTTGATATTCCAGTCCGATGTGTTAACCACTAAATGTAGGGTACTCGTACTATTGGGTATATAATGTTTTCCAAATTCAGTTCATGTGTCATTCTCTTAAGAATAAGAATCTTTGTTTGAATTATGTCATATTCATATGTCTTCTGATGCGCAATCGTTAAATAGGAGAATGATATTCTAGGAATGATATTCTATGACACATGGCCTGAAATGGGAAAATATCATTTGAACCATACTGTTCATTCTGTTCCAGAATTCAACCATGAACTATACCAATTCGACACTGAGCTACGGAAAACCCCCGTCTATCCCTCCAGCATACATACTGGACAGAGTGTGGGCTTATGTTTTCGTTGGTATCTACATCCCTCTCAGTATTGCTATCACCTTGGGTAACGCCCTGGTTATCGCTGCTTTCTTCACCACACCTAAACTCAAAACAAAGACCAACTATTTCATCGTGTCGCTGGCGGTGGCCGACCTGATCGTCGGTACATTCTCTGTCCCTATGTGGATGTATGTGCTAGTCACGCAGGATTTTTCGAACCCGTTGTATAAGGCGTTTCAGGCGGTGGATATGGTGTCGGGAGTGTCGTCTATTATGCACCTGACTTGTATCAGTTTGGAGAGGTGTTACGCTATCATTGCACCACTCAAACACATGAGAATCAAAAAAGGTAGGTCGCCACTTAAAAAGATGGGTTCATATGAGTCTAGTAATGGACCCATCTAATACTCATTAATTATTTATGAGTTCATCGGCCAACCAGGGTTTCTTATTTGTGCCACGTGCAGTAGTTTGAAACCCCCATCAAATACGACCGCACCCATTTCAAAGTTCTAGTACTTTGAAATATTTCAAAGTCCTACTACTCGGACTTTGAAATATTTCACAGTACTAGAACTTGAAAATAAAAACAAACAAACAAACAATAAGAGTATAAGATGTCGTGTCAAATATTCGTCACTGTATTCGGCTACGCCTCTCGGCATTTGAAATTCCACTCGGATTTTGAAACCCCAATAGAATACAGCAACTCGTATTTTAAAAACATTACTTCAAAAAAAAAAAAAGAACTTGGATGCGAAGATAGCATGGAAATACAAAAGAAATCACTTTTTCTCGATGGAATTTGCGGCATATTTTTGTACTTTCATATTAACCTCGCATTCAAGTTAATCAGAAGGGTGCATTCTACACACTACCAAATCTGACTAGGCTCGCAAAGCATGATTTCCTTATCGAAAAAAGAATCAATCCCATCAACCACCACATGCTCGATTCACTTGAGTTTCGTGGAGGACTTCTTGGAAAAAAGATAAACATGTGCGACTTTCTTGCAAATAACTCTTTCCTTGTTTAAAACGAGACACTTTCAAGCATCTCTAAAGCATCTTGAAGATTGCCAAAGATCCAAGATCAGCAAAAGATGTGTAGTTTGTAATTATATCTTATCAAGAAATGTTTTTCGCCATCTCCAAGAGCTTTGAAGTCAGTGACGTGCACCTCTAATACTCCGACTTGCATTGGGTAGACCATTTTTATCCTCAAAATGATCATTTACATCTCTTTTCCAGCTGTCCTATATTCAGCCATCGTCATGTCATGGTCGTTAGGAATCCTATCGTCAGTTCTCAAGACGTCCACGGGTTCGAACAAAAAATTTGTCGTGACATTCGTGACGAGTGGGTTCTTCTTTACGCCGTTGCTTGTGATTTTTATAGCGTATTTCTTGATATTTATCACGGCCAGGAGAAGCATTACAGCCCACAGAGGGAGATCTTTGAAAAAGGTAAACTTCAAAAAGACGATACACCTTAATAGTTACATGAATATTACATGAGCGCGCAAACTGGCCTTGCGTCACTGTGAATAAGCCTGAAGCTAGATGACGTTTTACCCCCGTCTCTAGACCATAATAGTTTTTAAAATTCTTTCATATTAAAATTTTTGACTCCTTAGAGAATACAAGAACAATACTCATAATTAAAGAACAAATGCAGTGTGAAAAGGATTATGGTCTAGAGACGTGGGTAAACCGTCATCTCGCTTCAGGCTTATACAACATCAAAATGACGGGAACACGCTTTGGCTGTTAGAGACAGACCATAAAGGGGGGGGGGGGGGTTGGGCGGTTGGGCAATTTTTTTATGCAGGATTCTTGTTATACGTCTCATGGCTGTGTAGGAATGTTTTTGAACATAATATAGAAATTTTTTTTCGGGCAGCTTTCTTCTGCATGATTTCATTTATTTATTTTTCACTCTTTAAAGCTGTGCTCGAATTTATTTTTTTTTTATTTCTGCCCGACCCCCTAACCCCCCATCCCCCCAAATCTAATGATCCCTCCCTTATCTAACAGCGTGGGACAACCAATAAGTTACGTGAAAACTCAATATCCAATTGAAAATTAGCGTGTTATGTTTTGCGGAGGAGGGAGCCCAGACAGTCCCGAGAACACCCCTCAAGTCAAGGAAGATACAAAAAAACATTTCCATAGTAGATCATGGGATGAACTACCCAGGATCACAGCGGAGAAGGTCGATCGGCATTACGCAGCGCACACCACCCTTGCTTAGAGCAGTTTTCGTATGACTGAGAAAAGCTCGCGGCACGAACACGGTTCCAATCACGTTGCTCGAGAAAAAAATCAGCCAAATCAAATTCTAGAAAACATCACTATCATAGAACGGCACGCTTATGGCACTGAGCTTTTCTTAGCCATGCAAAAACTGCTTTATATGTTGAACACCATAAAGAATACTTTACCGAAATGTATCTATATTTTTTTGCACTTTTTCTTTTTTACAAGGATCTCCACATCGCGTACACTGTAGCTGTGGTCATAGGTATCTTCGTTATCTGTTGGTTACCGTTTTTCATCATCTCTTTGTTATACACGTATTGTCTATCGTGTACCTTCGTCTGGGACATGCGCGTTGTCATGACGGTCAAGATCTTTCATTATTCAAACTCCGTCTTCAACCCCATCATCTATTGCGTAAGAAACAGAAGGTTCTACTTGGCTTTCATAAGGATCTTGCGTTACCCTTTAATCTGTAAGGACAATAACTCGAATGACGAACTGGATTCGACGCGTGTGAATTACAAAATGACCATTCGAAAGAAGAATATGAATTGCAATGGCCAGGATGAAACTTGTCGCTTGACTGTACGATTCAAAGGGGCACTTGGATGAAAACACTCCGCTTTTCGAAAGTCCGAATAATTGAAGTATTCAATTGAGGATAATATGATTCAATTATAATTATGGAAATCAGATAAGTGAAAGTTTTAGCCTGGGAGCCACTTGCTATTGAGATATTTAGGGTTAAAAGTGAAAAGAACAATAGAGTTAAGTAAATGACGTCATTTACTCACAATTTAGATGCTAAATAAAATTGATAATTTTTCCCGCCACTTTTGACTGTGAAGGAAACATGTTGCTTGGCTACTATCTGAGCCATATGGATAAGTTTAACCAAATTTAAAGTCATTTCCGATTTTCATTGATTATTATTGTCCAAGTGCCCCTTTAACGGTCAAAATAATGGAGTTTAACTGGAATATATATATTCAGACACTAAACTGATCATTCCGGGCGGGTTGGAATCTTACTGTTATCAGGTATGTTTTCAAGAAGGGTGACTCTTATACGGAAGCCTGTCTGTACATTTTACATTTAACACTTATTGACTTGCACCGAGGGAAACAATATGTTTGGGGTCCCGAGACGGCCGATGGTTTTCGAGACGAATTGTTTGACTTACACTGGAAAAGTTATTCAATCAATCGATCGGACAACTTTTTTTAAGGAAGGTGACACGTAACACAGTTTTTACTGACAAATCAGTAGCCTTCCATCTTGTTACCGGTCAACAGCATATTGTTGCCCACTAAGAGGCCGTTGCCTGGCAAACATCGAAACCCGTTCACGTTCACACTCCACTCTAGCTTGCCCAATCAGAGTATAAGAAAATTGGTTTTGACTGTTGGAATATTTAGCAATTATTCGCCGAAGGCGAAGTGAATATCGGGGAATATAAAACTCCAAATTAAGGCGACTAGCCACCCAAACCAGACCACAAGATCTGTCCCTGCTGTAAGTCTCAATTCCTTGAGCATTATTTCTTTCTTTACCAAAGCGCTTTAGAAGGTTATAATAGATTAATAGAAGCGAGGAAACCACACGTGATCTGAAATAACTACACATGACTTAACGTTACCAATATTAGGGAAACGCCTTTGGCGCGACCCATTGTTATATAATTCTCAGAGTCCAAAATATTGTAAATATGAACTGGTGTGGTTAATTGATAATGAAAAAAACTGATTTGGTTTTGAGATTAGTTGCTTATTAGGCATCCCGAGGTTAAGTCAAGTTGGGGGTTTGCAATGCACTGTGAGATTCTTGTAGTTGACCTAAGAGACATGTTTCCCGGCTAAACCAGACCCACTGTGTAATGCCAAACTCGACCCAGCCTCTTCCTCAACCTTTTGATGGCTAATTCACAACTTCTATTTTATACACAGGCCAGGTTACCTTTCAACATGGCCACCATTGTCATTGACGCTGTGAATTCAATACCTTGCATTTGTATGACTTCTGATTTTTGAGCACACAATAAACTAAGAAAGGCATGCGACAAGTTTATTTAGCTTTTTCAGTGCAAACATAAATGTAATCAATGCCGATAAAATCAATCAGATCCTTGGTTCTCGGGCTTGTGGAGTGGGAGTGATTGTGACGCTAATGGGTTTAAACGCATACTCCTTTTACTCACGTAAATTTGATCTGTTTCAAAATTTATCATCAATGAAGACGTTATGATGGGATTTTTACTTTTTGATATATCTTAAAGGACTTGTTTGTTTGTTTGTTCGTTTTGTTTTTTGTTTTTGTTTTGTTTTTTTGTTTTGTTTTTTTGTTTTTGTATTTGTTGATTTTGAAATAATAGAATATAGAATAGTAAAACTTTCTGTTTTTGAGTAACCTATTTTCTTGTCTACCCACAACACTCAAAAGGACACCAAAGTAAGCTTATTTTGGCAATTACATCGACAGAAGGCGTCCTTCTGAAGCGTGTGAAGGAGTACGGAGTAGCGAGTTTTACAAAGATCACAACACTCAAAAGGACACCAATGTAAGCTTGTTTTCTCTTATTTTCTCTAAGATATTACATCGGACAAAAGGCGTTTCTCTGACACTCAGGTCGAACCCGCGGTTGCTAGGAGATCACGTTACCATCATGTTAATTCAGATCTGTCTGTCAAAACTAAATCTTACAAGATAAGACACTGAAGTACCCGCTCGGTGGCTGTATTCGACACTGATAGAGATACGAACCGCTTCATCGTTACGCTTTTCAAACTGAGAATTCCTTATTTTTCCCAGTGATTTTACAGGTAAGAATTTGAAACTTAGTCAAAGATCGACTAATGTGTATTTTCTAGAGTCGGTAAAATAGTATTCGTATGTTGTTTAACCGTCTTGGTTTGAAAGTTTTCGTGACTATGAATGGAGATTTAGATAGTTATAGTCTGTGGCTTTTTTTTTTTTTTGACTAAGCATTCCGGCTTTCTTGTACTAAACACGGGTGTTCATTCAGCATTTAATTCGACCATAGATCATAATGCCTTTACCGACTGACATTAAACATCAGCAAGAATGTACTTCGATAGATGAATTTATCCAGTTATGTAGAATGTCGCAAATTTCTGTGATAATTTCACAAAAAATATATAAAATACTTCTATAATTTCAATTCAGTGATTGCTTTATAATTTCTAGGAGGTCAACAAAGTTACATAGTTGATAGGCCTAAACATGTTTTTTTGACCAAAACTCCCGTTAGTCACGCTATGTTGTAGCGATAGCTAACTCGATCAACACTAGACTAGATAACATCAGGTCAACTACCGAACGACCACGTCTTTACTGCCAACGCAGGCACCGCGTAAAATTAGTTGCAAATTTGCGCGCACTGTTTATGCATGCGAGCGTGAGGTCACATAAGTTCAATTCTGTTCGAGTCTGTGTAAACAAGGTAGAAATGCAGTTTCAATACGATACATTTAGAAATAGTTTCCAATAATATAACCAAAGCACCGCAAAATATCACGTTACCAGTAAAATCCTGAAATAATATTGTACAAAAATTGGACCGAAAGGAGACTGGATCGAGCATATTTTCCTTTGCCCCCAGTCCCTGGGAATTTTCTCATGTAAAAGGTCGCGCTCTATTGAATAGATGGTACTTATTACTAAGGTTGATAGCCCAAATCGTGTAGACGCTTGGGTTTTCAAGGCTAGTGGTCACTAACAAACACACACGTGCTGTTCCACGCTGGAATGGTACAAACAAATTTGGTTCAACTTCTGCAGTTGCCAGGCCATTTGGCAGTACAAAATTAGGATACAAACTTGTACAAAATATAGATATAGAAGAAAATAGAATTAACAAAAGCATTAAAAAAGCTACTAAGAAAAGGAAAGTTCGTTCAAACCTGAAGCAAAAAGAAAGATTTTCTCATGGAAGACATAGAGACTGGAAAGATATTGTTTTTATATCGGTAAAAAAGAGGGTATAGACCCCTTGTATGTGGCGTCAAAGCAGCTCGTACTGTGGGAAAAAGTAAAACAATTCCAATTGTTTTTCCCCCTAGATTGAGCTATTCCAAAGTGCTGTAAGGGACAAGAGGAAAAATAGGACAATGATGATATAAAATCCACATTTCTTCCGAAAATCAATCTTTGAAATTATATTTTATCATAAGTACATGCACATGAATAGCTATTGACATTCGTAATCGTTCTTTGAATGGCTTTCAATTCGATCATAGTCAAGTATTTGTATAGGTGTTAAAATGAGTGTTATATTTTCTATTCAATACTCAGCCAGCGAAACAGTGATGTTATGCAAATCGCGCGCTTTATGTAAATCAGTACCTTGTGGCCCCTGCACATGGTCGCTACCTCAGTCAAGAAACAGCAGGAAATAAAGATAACTTCTCGGCTCAAAAAACACACTTAAAGATCAGAAATACGCTTCTTTGCAGTGTCTTGTACTGAATTAAGTAAGTAGAAGTAATTTGAATACGTACTGTTTACATTTCCATTGAACTGAATCAAGACTTTAACTCGTGTTTTATATTTTCTCTTCGACGAACTACAGCAAAGTTGAGCTCCAATTTCGCTGCTTTCTAGTGAAAGAAATTTGTTCAAAATCTTTGGTACAATGAGTGCAAAAGTTGCCAGCTTGATTTTAAAACTGTGATATCAAAAGCAGCTCTTTTTTGGTGTTTTTAAAGTAGAATCCTTTCGCTACTTGGCGCTTGTTTCCTGAGCTCAATAATTTTGGAATCTGACATCAAAGGAACAGAAACTTTAAAAAAAAAAATTATACTCCAGTGTAATATGGACTGAGCTAAAAAATCTTAAACTGCTCGACAACCTTTTATTTCTTGTTTGCTTGAAATCTTGCCGTGTATGATATTTATTTAAAACTTACTACTTTAATACTTTTTTATTATTTGTGTGCCTGCAAAAGACTTATGTGTTGTGGGATATCTTTATTCTATTCTCTTTATTGATTTTCTTCACAAAAATAAAAAAATAACAAAGTTTTAACTGTCTAAAAAAATACCCAAGCGAAAAACGAATATGAAAAAAATACGAAATATTCATTTTCTATTCATTGTCGTTGTTATAGAAGCAAAGTAGGCTCACTATTTTCTATAGTTAAGAGCCTACGTGCAAACAGTCTTTTTTTGGAAAAGAACAATTCGTCGAAAATATAACCTAGTTTAGTCTTTTAGAACCTAATTTCCATTCAAAGAATAACCTTTTCACAGATGAATGAATTTTTTAAAGGTGTGTGTGGGTAATTTCATTAATATTAGTAATATCACTTGTATTTGTGGTGTGCCCGCGCTAATTTTATGATTGGTTGGCATGGAGACGACAGGCGTCAAAATAGCAATATGTATTTTCATTCATTTGTTCATTCCTTCATTCATTTATTTTTCATCCATCCATCCATCCATCCATCCATCCATCCATCCATCCATCCATCCATCCATCCATCCATCCATCCATCCATCCATCCATCCATCCATCCGCCTGCCTATCCATCCATCCATCCATCCATTCATCCGCTCATCCGCCCATCCGTCCATCTGCCCATCCGCCCACCCGCCCATCCATCCACCCACCTACACACTCATTTTTATGGACCATTCATTATTTATCCCCTTGGAGGATTGGAGGATTAAGGATGGATCACAAGTTTTTTTAAATACTTTATTCCTTGTAGGTTCTTTCAAGATGGACGTCTTTGCTCGCAAGTCCTTAGAGGCGCACAACAAATATCGAGCTCAGCACAACGTGCAGGCTCTCACGTGGTCTAACAGTATTGCACGTGAAGCAGAAGCCTGGGCCAAGACTCTCGCTAAGAAAGGCAAACTGATGCACAACAAGGACAGGAAGTCAGGAGAAGGAGAAAATGTATTCATGAGTAGTGCAGCAGACTTTGAGAGTGTTGGTGCTGATGCTACAAACAGTTGGTACTCCGAGGTCGAGAAGTAAGTAATAATATTAATAAATATTAATAAATCCTTTGCGCCACGGGTCGCCACCCTTGCAGCCACAACTACAAAAGTCGAATAGTCTTCTCTATTTATTAATTCAAGATCTTTTATTCCTAGATATGACTTCAAGAGGGGTGGTCAACAGCCCCAGACCGGCCATTTTACGCAAGTGGTGTGGAAAGAAAGCACAGAGCTTGGAATGGGCCGTGCGAAGTCTAAAAACGGGATGGTTTTTGTCGTAGCCCGATATAAACCTGCAGGAAACAATCTGAGAGACTTTGATAATAATGTGCTACCAAAGGTACGCTGGTTACAAATATATACAACTTGTTGGAGGCAGTTGGTTGTCAGGATATTTGGGAGATTGGGTGGGGGAGGTTGATGCGGCGATACATCTTTGGTCGTTGGCCTGTTTATGGTTCTGCCAGGCTACCATTGCTATTTAGGATAAAAATATGGCGGCTCTTCCAGCAACCACTTCTTCATGACGCCTTTGCTAAATGTCGAAAGTTTGACGGAAAACGCATGACTTCGAACTGCAGTTTGAGGTTTGCTGTACCTAGCAAGAACGTCTTGCTAAAGATCTCTGTATATTCTGTATATTCACTACAGGTGTCTGCAGGGCAAAGGTCACCAGGTACGAATAACGAGATCAACAGTGCTAAGCAACCACAACCAGCAGAACATAAGCCGGCTAAAAAAGTTGAAAACAAAGGTAAATAAGAGATTTTTAGAATAATCTATCGTGAAGCGCTTAGTTGAATGCGAGAAACCCCGGTTAAAAATCCGCTCCCGCCAACATGGCTGCCGCAAGAGAAGGTTACCAATGAAGTGAAATACTTAGAAATGAAAATACTGTGTGCTGAAACGTCACGTCACACAATCTGAGGAGAAGGATATCATACCAGTTAGTTCAGTCATATTTGAGGTAAATTTAACTTCGTGTACATCGTAAGCTGGTAAAGGAACCAGCGAAAGAGATTGCTTTTACCAGCCAAGGGGGTAATAGTTTGGAAATAACCCAGTGATATTAAAAGCGCAAGCAAGAATGAAACAACACTACTGATACTAATAACATTCAAAAGCGAAAGGAATTTTTAACTTAGCCATGTTTTTAATTCAGGGTCAGTATGATTTATTTTGAACCACTGTAAATTATTAATCCTCTTATTATTATTGTTATTTTTTTGTCGTTTCCACGAATATTAATCAAATCGTTATCCCTATAATTTATTAGTAATTTATAATATTCTAATCCTGTTTGTGCATTTTGTAACACAGTGATAACCTATAATGACATAGAATAGCTTCATTGGTTCATGAACTTATTGCTTTATAATCATCATATTAATGTATAGGAAACCTGTTGATATTATCCACGTCTGTCCTGTTAGCAGGTGGTTAGAGGTCATGCAAGAACTCAACAAAGGGAGGGAAGAGAGAGGGATGCAGGTTTGTCACCTTTTGACTACCATACTAAGCTGTCGTCTCTTATTTCTTCATAGGAATGAGTCCAATCAGTTTGACCATTAAACCAACCACGGTTACTCTAGATGGTAAGTACTTGTGTTACTTCCGCTTCCGGTGTTGGGATCCGCTGATTTGAAAATCGCGGGCGCATACTTTTTTTAACCTCTACATAGTGAGTCAGTTCCTGCTTAACATTAGCGACGGTATGAGTTTATTCAAGGATACTAACATTTTTCTTACTTACAGGGACCAATATCTCCAACATTCTACAATCTCACAACAAATACCGTGTGATGCACGATGCAGCGCCATTGAAGTGGTCAGATGTCTTAGCGCGAACTGCGCAGGCGTGGGCTGAGAAGATTGCACGCGAGGGACGCCTAGTTCATGCCAGTCGCGAGGATAGATACTACAAAGGCGAAAATATCTGCCGTATGTCCAGCCACTTTACCACTGATGATGCTATTAGAATATGGTACTCAGAGAGAAGTAACTATGACTACGACAAGCCAGGATTTGATCTGAGCACCGGGCATTTTACCCAGATCGTATGGCGGGATACACGGGAAGTTGGTGTGGGAATGGCGAAGAGCCCCGATGGGAAGTTAACTTACATGGTTGCCCGATACAACCCCCCGGGAATATTCTCAATAGGTTTCAGGTGAACGTTGTATCTGACGTTCAGTGATACTAACATCCGTTGACTGCAGACAACCGGCGTCTAAGGGCTATAATATCATCTCACATTTATATTATTGGCCAATCATTGTTTGTAATTTTTCCATCAAGTATAAGCTTAATATACTCGTCATCGAATACCAACTTACTTACATTTAAAATTATTTGTATCACTCGCATTCAATCATCCTTCAACCATTCAAAATCCAAAATCTTTGTCGACTTTGCGCAGTCTTTCATTGTCGGTTTATGATTTAATACATTAATTCCCTTAAGAGTTAATCAAAATAACCTATAAATAATAAAAAATCATTAATAATCTCCATAAATAAAATATTCGTACTTCTTTATTACAAGTGATTAAAGATTTCTATCGCAGCCACGACTTACACTGTAGTGCGTTTATCTCTTCCATTATCAGGCGAGCTGCAGAATGTATTCTTGTATTTATTTATTCATTCATTTATTCATCCATTTATTTATTTAGAATTTATTTATTTATATTATATTATATTAATTTATATTTTATTTATTTTTATTTATTTTTTATTTATCTATTTATTTATTTATTTATTTATTTATTCGTTTAATTAATTAAAGTTTTTTAAGTGTTTTCGCCCGCATCCGGAAAACGTTCGGACCGTGTTCGGAATTCATCCGGAAAATACCTTGTATTGAGCTTCGAATCGCCTTCTGGAATACTTTTGAATGCCAAAAGGCTTCAACGAAACTATTTTTCTTATTTACGCAATACAGGGTTAACATACTACATACATAGCGTCAATTCAGAACACATTTCCTGTCAATGTGAGGTATTCGCGCGCCATGTTAAGAGCAATCATACAACAGCGAGCCGTTTGTGTTCGACTAATGCTGGACGGAACTCTCTTTCGTTCATTCTTTCTTTCCATATTTTCGTGCGTTGTATGTACAGTACGAACCCCCAAAACGATTATTTATAAGTTGTAGGTCACTATAACTCAATCTAGTATACATACTCCTTATTTCGTCAAGCATGCGCAGTAAGAAATGAGGGCTCTGGATACGAGATTGAGTATAACACGAAATCTTGTCACGCTATGTAATTATTAGTCACGCTCACTTCTTCGAGTCGTATACTTGCTCAATACAATTTGAAAACACTAATTTATTCTACGAACTAAACGAAAAAAATGGTCAGTTAATTTCAAGAAAGTAATGTTACCACACCAAAAATACGCTTGACAAAATTTTTTTTTTACCTTTTTGTCTACGGTTGTCAGTCATGCTTTGTCCCCTCTGTTGTGGACTCTCTCATACAAATTAATTGCGCGTGTCTTTGAACTTTGAAAAACAAATTTACCAGGGATAAATATTGCGCCGGCAGACGTCACGTGACAAGATTTTACCGGATTAAAGTGTGTTGAAAATTTGAATATTGTTTTTTAATGAAGGCAGAAAAGTTGCACAGAAGCGAGATAGACAATTAAGAAAAAATTTTGTAATTGTTTCTGTTTGCACCATAATTTTGCAACTTTCAACATTGAAAAAAATAAGTAAAAAAAATATTTTTCAAAAATTTCCGTTCAAGTGGTATAAAGAAATACTTTTCTGACATTGTAGTTTAATTTATGCACATTCGGTTCTAAATGTAAATGAGATCTTTTGTGTGTCTCACCTATTTAAAAAAACACACTTTCATGTGTGTCTTTGTCCTCTTATCCTTCGACTCATTCAAACTTATCAGAGGATATAGGTAAAACAAGTCACAAATTTTGCAACACGGAACGAAAATATCATCTGGAAATCCAAACAGTGAAATAGGAAAAACTAGCGCGAAAATCAAGGCAAGGTTAGTTGTCGATGTTGTCCCGAAAAAAAATGTTTCATTGAGCGACAATTATACTAAAAAACATATAAATATATTGATAAATGTTTCAAGAATAGTAAAGCGCCTTATTGCAAGCTTAATGCACTCTGAAAAGAAGTTTTCACTCGTTTCCTAATGTACTTTGGTCTTTGACTTTGATCTCCAATTTATCTGATTTTGAGGTGGTTAGTTTGAGCGTAAATCAGGAATATTATGCTTCATTTTAAGCAGTGTAGAGTTTTATTTATTAAGACTATAAATTAGTAGTCGATAATTGTGTTTTTGGTGATATTTCTTGCACGATTTTCGTTTTTAAAGCGACCTCTTCTCCAGATTTAAATCGAGTTGAAGTAAGATGGCGTTCTTTTCATATTTTCCACTTCCTCATTCATCTCGAAACATCGTCTCAAAGCATTCAAATTCATCCAAATTCTCTTCTCAGTCCTAAAAGCTCGATAGCTTTCGATATTTCTTAAGATAACACATTGTTTTTTTCTCTTCAATTATAAAAACGTTCGCATTAAAGTCGATACTTTTTCGAGAATTACTCGAAAATTAACCTGACAAATTCAAACGGAAATATTTATATATATTTTTTTCAATTTATTTGAAAATCGGTCTGTGAAGACTAGGGTCAATGCAATTCAGTTTGCGTTTAATTTCTTTAGTCGTTGCTGTCATTAAATCTCCAATTCTTGGTCACTGCGAGTAGGTCATACTTAATAACACCAGGAATTTGCAAATTTGTTTATGGTAGTAGTATAGTGACGGAGGTTGTCGACATCGACATAAATAGATGACAAGATTTTTAACAAAAAACTCACTTTGTTCATAAAAAATATTTCTAGAATTAAAGTTGATATGTTAAGAATGTCTTGTAGAGAACCAAATGCCTCGAAACGTTTAGTTCTTAACGGTTTTTTCTCGCAATATGATGGCATTTTTAATTTATTCATCATCCGTTTCCAGCTGTGTGAATAAACGCGCTCAAGATGGACTCGTTCGTTTCTAGGCAACCAGATGTTTAGCTAAGAAGGAACGGATGTTGTCGTCAAGCGTTTTTTCATTATTATTTCTTTAAATTTGGAATTGCTTTCCTTTTATTTTGAAAATATAGGCAGGGTAAAATCATCTTTAAGGATTAAAGTCCCAATATATTGCTACCAAATTGTAATTTTAAAGAAATATCTGTAAAGTAAAGACGTAAAAACTAGTAAAGTAACACTCTGCACGTAATTGAAATTCATCTTAAACAATTAGTTCTAGAAATTACTTTTTCCTATTTGAATAATTTCGAATCATTAGGGATCAGGAAAATATAGTGAGATGTTGGGACAAAAATATGAGATCCCGAAGCAGTAAACTTACGGTTTTGAAGGTTTTCAATGACACCATTAACTTTACACAGAGATAACTTTCAAAATTAAATCTATCATTTACAACCTGTGGGTTTTTCCCCCGCTTTAATTCACCTGTGTATTAAGAACTTACTTAAGTGGTCTCAAGTTTTATTATGTTGGCGCGCGCATTAACCACATCACTCTCAAAATCCCTTTAGTTATAAATGTGGAATGTTTGGTTATGCATTATAATATAGTACAAGTATAGCTGGTCTTCATAAATAGTTTTAGTGTATTATGTAACAAAAGGAAGCTCTGGAATGAGGGGATAAAAGTGCTTACATATTTCTTTGCAAGCCATCCATTCACATAAGTGTGAAACTTGATGAGTGCAAACACCATGTCTTTGGAACAGTACTATTTATAAAATATTGCACTATTGAATAATAATTATTATTATAATCTTTAAAAATGCCTAAAAACCTATAAAATTAATAAATTAAAATAATAATAATAATCAGATGTGGGCAAAGCGCACAGTATAAGAAATATTTAAAGTGCAAATGAACCCTTCGACATTACATTCAGTACTGGTTCTGCATAAAGTAAATAGTTGAATGGTGAAATATTTCTTGATTTGAGTGATGCGTCTCTAATTTAAGAAGGTTTATACTTTCAATATGCTAATAAGTGTGAAGTGTGTTTTGTGTAACTAGTAATACTAAATGCTGGCCATTTTGAAAACAAAATTTTAAAATAGCTTGTAAAATAATTTCTTAATAAATGAAATTGATTTTAACTCTTATTTTATTAGCGAACTGAAGCGACATGAACAGTTTTGAAAAACAGACCCTTGATAGCCACAACAAACACCGAGCTAATCACCAGGCTCCACCTCTGATTTGGAACGCTCGTCTCGCAAATGAAGCGCAAGATTGGGCCGAGCGGCTGGCTCGTGAAAATCGATTAAAACACGCGGACATAGAAGACGGTGAGAATATCTATATGGCATTTGGCAAGGATGTGAACGGAGAGGAAGTGACCTATAATTGGTACGAAGAAATCAAGAATTACAGCTTTGGAAGACCGGGCTTCCAAAGCAACACTGGCCATTTCACACAGGTCGTCTGGAAAGGAAGTCGAGAGCTTGGTGCTGGGAAGGCCGTAGGGCATGATGGGAAGGTCTTCGTGGTGGCTCGCTACAGGCCGTCAGGAAACAACCTGAGGACATTCCACGAGAACGTCCAGCCATCTGTAAGTTAATTGGAATTTCTCAATGAGCATCCTATAGCATGCACACTATAAAAAATGACTCGATAAATATACAGCAATCAATAAAAAATCCTACGAATTAATGAAGAATCCCGCGCGCGCGTGCTGTATGTAGTTGTGAAGGACGCGGGGGTTGGCAGATCACGAGAGAATTGTTAGGAGAAGAATGATGCATAGATAATTTTTCGGCAAATCCCCAAGTACTTAATAACTGCACACAACACAGAGAGCAAGTTTTTATTTCTTTTATAAAATATATTCAAATTACAAATCACAAATTTCAAATTGGATCTGAATTACGCAACTGAAACTGCGCGCGTGTGCTGTGTGCTCTCATAAAGCACGCGCGCCCAATCAATCATAATGCTAGATTTATAACAGTTATTTTATAATTTCATTCATCACAATCCAGGGCATGGATAACTCACAGAGTGAATTTGTTGAATTTAGCGTGTAAGGTTTTGTGGAGGGAGGAAAGCTGAAGATAATTGTATCTGTAGAAAACCCCTTAAATGAGGGAGAGACGTATGCCTTACAACCTCTACTCGCATGTGATGCCTAGTCTAAGAAATAATAACAAATTACAGATAGATAGATAGATATATTCTTTGTACCCTCGCGGGTTACAATGCGACTGATTAGGTCTCTAGCAAAATACATGCTAATAATAGATAATAAGGATGATAATAATATCAAAGCTTACTTTCGTTATACAGAAAAAAAGTTCCAATAGTTACTCGGGGCAGTGGGATCGCGTCAATAATAATCGACAGAGAAACTGCTCCCAGAGTTGACCTACACAAAAGACACTCTGGCCGATGGGATAGTAACACAGAAGCCATGCGCAATCGCCAGCCACTCAACAAACGATACTCTGATGGGTGGCAATCATTGAGTATCAATGAATGATCGATCTTGGATTCAACAAAAAGTACCACAGCAAAACTCCAATCAGGAACCAGTAAAGAATATCTCAACAAAACCTTCAAAGGTCAAACATGACCAATCATGGATCCAGAATAAAGGGTCTAATACCACGCCTAGCTGTTCCGACCCGCATAAAAGGTTCTCGAACGGGTATGATTATTTTACCGCCACGAGTGTTAGAGTACAGCAAAACGCGCCAAGTAAGATGTCCTGGAATCCTGCTTCCAAGCAAGACAAATACGACAACACATCAGCTAGAATAGTCTAGCTTCTCTGAGCCAAACAATCGCATGTCTGGAGGCTGGGACGCCACTGATGGTAATACCAGGCAGGGGAACCCTAAGCACGAGGAAAAAAAGAGAAGCACAGGTCGTTGGGACCCCATTACTGATTATAACCAGGCGTTTCCCACCACTAAATGGGACTCTGGAAAATGGTTTGAAGCCTGTTGAGGACAGTACGGTCAGTGTTACGCAGCAATCTGCACCATCAAGGAACTTTGAGGCATTGGATAATGATTATGGACAAGAACCAACACCCAAAGAGAAAAACAACAAGCGGCATTCTGGTCGATGGCAGCCTGGGGTGAATGACGTAATGTTCAGGGAACCACAGCAAGAAAGTGTCTATTCAACCAATCAACCCTTGAAGAAGCAAGAGTCGACTGGTAAGGCTAAAAATATCGCTGATCGATGGGAAAAGTCCAGAGAATCTAACGGTGGGTCGTTTGGTAGGAATGGAAACGTGGAGATTGATGGAATGCGTTTCCATGGTATCCATTCGGGGCATGGCAAGACGAGGGAATCTATTAAACGATGGGAACAAAATGAAATGGATCAACCTGAGCCATCAAGCATGAGCAATAGATTCAATAAATCAAGTCAGTCCGTTTCTTACCCGTCTAATTCAATCAAACAATCAAATCGATCCACTCGATCCAGCCAATCAAATCAATCATACCCAACAAACCAATCTAATCGATACTCCTGGCCTAATCCAATCAAATCAATCCATGGAACGATGGGATCCATTGTGGCAAGAAGATAGATCTTCTAACCAGAAGCAGCGACCAGCTAGCATCGAGGGATCCAAGATTCGTGAAGATAAAATTCAAAATACGCAAATGGCTGAGTACGAATCCACTCCATACAGGGAACCACGCGAGAGAAAGGTAAAAAATTCTTCAATTTTTTTTTTTTTAACGCTCTCGTCAAAATCAGGGCACAGCTAACTCACAGATCGATTTGGAATTTAACGTGTGGTTTTGCAGAGGGAGGAAAAACTTGGAATCCGTAGGAAAATCCTTGAATTATGAAAAAGATTTAACAAACTCTAATCCGTGTGATGCCGATACCTAAAAGTCTATACACTTGTTTTTGTTTGCTTCAGAGGAATTTCGCGCATTTAAAAATAGAAAATTCGCGCGCGTGTGCTTAGTGTAGTCCTATGAGTGTTAGGAGAAACAAGATGTATAGTGGATTCTCGTCAAAAAAATAATATGAATTCACGAAAGCAAGAAGAAACGTGATGAAATTAAACTCATAATATTTATCTCGTTAATAATCTCTAATAGATTATAACGACGATTGTTGACGGCCCCAAGAAGACTGTTGTGTCTTCTATAACGATCACTCTTAAGGGAAACGGTACGTAGCTTACTAGATACATGGAACTTTCTTTTTTGTAATTCGTCTTGTATAAGAACATTTTTATTAGTTATAACCGTTAATAGAAGTTAATCTCTTACCTGGGCGTAATGTTTTCCCATTTCAGACCACGCCGCGTCATTCCTTAGAATGAGATTCTTTGTTTAAGTTGTGTCGTCTCATGCGCAACCAAGGACATTCATTTTTTTACTCTTGAAATACACTTTAATTGAAATGGGAAAACATTACGCCCAAGGTAGATAGGTCTATCGTAATGTAAAGCTTTTTTCATTCCTTACACAGAGAGTCAAGTAAGTGGCAGATCGAAATCATCTGAAGGCGAGTATAAATGTATTATATCTTTTGCTTGGAGTGTTTTGAAATATGTTTTACTTTTAATCAGAAAGGAAGTTATGTAGTTATTCAAAGGTTTTTAATTTTGCTCTTGTAGATTTGCGCCCAAAAAGTTCTTACTCGAGAGGATACCGCGGAACACCCGGACGAGAGGGTAAGACTGTAGTTAGATATAACATGGTCACGTGATAATCGTTTTCCGTCGTTTTATATGGAAATGATCACGCGATATATCAAGGTTCATGATAAAGTCACGTGTTTCACGCAATTGGTTCCCGCCATTTTATATGGAAATGATCACATGACCTATTAGTGTACATGTTATAGCCACGTGACAGTGATGTCATTTCTTTCACACAGCATATACAAGTTACCCATATGCCGAGGCACGTGACAGAGGGATAGATTCAAGATCAAAATCTTCAGAAGGTTAGCCCCTAGAGACATCAATCTTCTTTAATTAGATGTATCTAATTTGTATTTTTTTTGCTTAAAGATGTAAGGTCACGTGATGGACATCCTGTCAATGAAGGTGAGCTGAAAGGTTTTTTAATATCGTGAGTAAGTAATAGACAGGATGAGTGGCCGTGTTGTATCGGCTATACGATCACGAGCCGAAGGCAAGAATGTTGTAGACAACTTGTGAAATCCGTTTATAACTTTATGATATATATTTATACTTCATTAATCCATTGAGACATTTTGAATTCATATGCTAATTAGATACAACCGCTAGGGCTGAATCAGAACAGTATACATCCACTCGTGTGGTTATATCTAATTAGCATTTTCAATGTAACAGTTGGTATAGGGTTTTCATGATATACATGTGACCTGATTTCTAGAGCTGGATTGGCTTAGACCCTCAATAAATATTAATGAAATTTAACAAAGATTATAAATGTATGTATGCTGATATTATTGCGTTTGAATCAATAGATCTTATTGTTGCGGAGGAATTAAAGCCACGACAAACGCAAAATCACACAAATTATGGTGAGTAGATCATGGATAGACATGAAAAAATCCCATCCAATCTCTTCCCATCCTTACAACCATCCATCCATCCATCCATCTAGCCTTATTTGTCTATCTCATGTCTTTCAAGGCTTTTTCATTCCGTCTCATCCTTCCTCTTATCTATTCATCAATCTCTTCCATCCTTTCATGTATTCATTTCTCCAGATACAACTGACGGATACCGTGCAATAAAACCTGTTACAAGGTTCCCTTCCCTTGGTCAGTTTGCACAGCAAGCCTTAGACACACACAACATCTATCGTGCTATGCACGGAGTCCCAAACCTCATGTGGTGCGCCGAGATGGCTGATTCCGCGCAGGCCTTGGCCGAAAAACTAGCAAGAGATCGGAGCCTGAAACACACAACACGAGAACGCGGAGATGGAGAAAACGTTGCCATGTTGACCGGAGGCTCTAGGAACGCCGCTAAAGAGGCAGTCGATACATGGTATAGTGAAATCAAGAAGTATAATTTCAATAAGCCAGGGTATCAGCCAAAAGCTAGTCACTTTACGCAGGTCGTTTGGAAGGATACTAGGGAATTTGGAATGGGTTGCGCAACTTCGTCTGATGGTCGTTTAGTGGTTGTGGTAGCACGTTATCGACCTTCTGGAAACGTTCTTAGACGATATGAATTGAACGTGTTTTCGAAAGTTGACCTTATTGATTTTTAAATCTTTGGCCGATATTTACATCTAACTTGAAATAAAAAATAGAAATGCACAGCACTAGAAAACAAGAAATATGTTGGACGGAGTATTCATTTCTTGGTCATGAAGCCTTATTTTTCAAATCCGTCAAAGACTTTGGTGCTCAAATTAGTTTGGTTGAGGATGGAAACACGTAATTCTTGTTTTAAATTTTTTTTAAACCGGACGAGAAGGAGACCGCTGACCAAGTGCACCACACGATATGTTCGACACAAGACTGAAGCAATTTTAAATTATTTCACTTGTATCTTGTATTCATTCAGCATGCGATTAGGGGGAAATAGATAGTTTAACTTTAAAAAATAAAAAAACAACTGAAATTAGTTATAAAATTTTCTCAACTCGTAAAATAAATATAACGAGCCAGGCTTTAGAACAGCAAATGTTAAAAACTCTCAAATGAGCGCGAAACTGTGTTAAATCTTATTATAAATGTATTAGTTCAGCGTCTTAACTCAATTCTTTCCTTTTTAAGCCGAGGGAGAAAGAATTCTAAAAAATAGTACTAGCAGTAGCATGAGAAACAGTTTGGTCAGAGATGGTCAACTCTTCGTATTACCATGTATAAATGAAAAGGAATGAGAAGGAATTCTCAAAAATCGTAAAATAATATTATAGCAGTAGCATGAGAAACAGTTTGGTCAGAGATGGTCAACTCTTCGTATTACCATGTATAAATGCTAAGGAATGAGAAGGAATTCTCAAAAATCGTAAAATAATATTATAGCAGTAGCATGAGAAACAGTTTGGTCAGAGATGGACAATTCTTTGTATTTCCATGTATCATATTAGTTTAAAATGAATTTGAATTAGAAAAAATATTTATTAAAATTTCTCAAGGAAACTGTTTCATATTATACTTTATAATTACATGTAGCTCTTGTAATGGAGTAAAATATTTATCAAATAACGCATATCGAAAACACATTTTAGCTTATCCGACGTAGCAACCGTTAACTAGGTAGGTAGAACAATGAATTTGGGATCGGTGTATAAGGGATCACGTGAGTTGTCACGTCACATTGTCTTGTCCCTCCTATATTACCTTCTATCTTTTTTCAGCCCTCCACTCAACTTTAATGCGTTCAATTCAACTCCAGAGGAAACGAAATTAGGTCATGCAAAACAATGTTTGTTACGTCATGTTTATGATCAGCACACGAGCGGATCGAGTGACTTTAAACAACACCTATTCTCGAAGATTAAAGTGTGCCAATTAAGAAAACGCATTCATTTCTGTAAAAATAGTATTAACCGAAATTCTACGCATGTGATATATTGTGAATATCGAGTTGATGAGCAAACTTAGTAGCCTTTAGACTTGGTTGATAGGGTGGCGCAAGAGTATCTTGAGGTATCTTGACCTGTAGGTCAAGTAGCTCTCAAACGGTTCAGGACCTCAGCTCAAGCAAGACAGAATATTAGAAGAATGTTATTTGCGTATAAGAGCACAAAAAAGCTATACAACCCACCTTTAAAAAAAGTTGACACCTGGTCTAATGAAACTTGAAAAAATACCCCAAATATTTGCCTCCTTAGACGTCAGTTTGCATTTCTTTTTCAGCTGTTACGTTTTCTTGCATTTATCGTTTTTTTTTCTTTCTTAATTTGAATAGTTCTATCAAAAAAAAAATCGAAAGACTGAACTTTGTAGGCAGAGTTGGCAGAAAAATTTAAGAACTTGCAATGAAGACTATCATAACAATGAAAAAGATCAAATTCAAACGACGTGTTTGAAAAGGGTAGAAGGAACTGTATTAGGTTGTTCTATAACTAAGCTGTGAATAAGAATTCAAAGAGGGATGGAGGATTAATATAATTGGTATACTGATATATATGACTTTATTAGACACAGATAAGATAGAAATAAATAGATACAAAATACCAGAGCTAATAAAACCGACAGAGTCCCCGTATACCTCAGGTGTCTGCTAACATGCAGGTATTGAGTTCAGCAAATAAGACAACAGGTCCTGACAAATCTCCTTTGGTATATTGATATATATAACCCGTAAAAAAGGAAAGTTGTTTTACTCTTGTTTACTTTATTCTGTTAGCTTTTGAATGTAAATAAGGCTTGTTTTGACGCTCGTATGCAGATTTTCCTAAACAAATTACCCCAAGGCCAATAGCATGCAAATGTTTTCTTAAAGATGATACAGCTTCCATATGAATGCTTTCGGCTCCATTGAATATACGTAAGACTGAAGAAGCCAGAATTTGATTAAATGCTTGAAGTATTTTAAGGTCGTGCTGTGAACTAACTCGTGGCTGAAAGTGGAGGAAACGATATTTTAGCTATAAACTACGGACATAAGAAGCTGTTCTAGCTAGTAGTACATTGAGAAGAATTTGGACAATTTGCAACATCTCTCTTGCCAAGTGAGTACAACTTTTTCTTCCGAATCTCACAAGCTTAGACACCGCAAGGTACTGCTCGGTTGAATGCAAAATTAAACACAACTTAACATACAAATAGTTACCTCAATTTTTTTTATTAAAAAAAACCGTCAGAAAACTGCATAAGTTTTATTTGAACGAAACCTGAACAAATGTATGGACGTTAGCTTGCGAAATCTGTCAAACGATGACATCTCTTTCTGACCACTTCTGTACTTTGGTATAGATGTCGCTGTTTACGACTTTCATGTCAAAAATGTAGTACTTTATGATTGATGAACACTTGCCAAATCGTAGTTTCACGCTAGCAATTCATTCAAAAAATATCCAACTGAACTTTTTTCCAAAAACATTTTCAAAGTTTGGAATCCTTCGACTTTATTTTGGGCAGTTTTCCGTTTGACCTTGCAGCTACGGGGCTACTTTCTTAACATTAATGTTACAAATTTGGAGTCATTTATTTGAGAAATAGCTTATAAACTAAGTGAGACATGCCTCAATTCTTAGAAAAAACTGAACACTTTTTTTTGCAAGTTATAATAGTATTTGTACTCCATGAAATTCTCGTGTTGTTGACGTAGCCTTATGATTATCACACTGAATATAATTGCCCGACTTGGATCAGAGCTTACGAATAAAATTCACTCTGTTCTCAAAAAAAGCTTTTGCAGTAACTAGGCGACTAAAGTACTGAGTCCGAAGGAGAATATTTCGGAGGTATTCTTCAAAAATATATCGGCTAATTTTAGAGTTGTGTTAAATGCGATGACACGGTGCCAAGTAAATATTTTAACATAAAAACATGTACAGGGTCAATAACCAAATACGTGCAAAAGATATTGCAGTTAAATAAAGAAAATACTTAGAGACGCCTGAATCACGATAGGGAACGAATAAACTTTATAATTCAGTTTTACTCCTTGCGAGTGAAAATGTTCGTGATAATTATTCGATATTATTAATATACCAAGAAATGGCGGCATGCGATAAACTTGCATACAATGAACAACATTTAGAGATCTCGTCTAATTTGCAAGCTCATCCATGTTGACAATAGTTTATATTAAGACCCTTAACGTGCAGTTTAATCTTACTCTTCGAACTTTTTAGATTCAAATTTGTGTTACTAAACGACAAAAACTTTTCTTTACAATATTGTTAAATAAAATGTTTTAAAGGAATTTTTCCTCGCTTTTTATAAAGAGAATTTTGACTCTTTCTCTTCGAATTTTTGGTATGCGACTTAAGATTAAAGGTTTATTGAAGCGAAAAGAGTTTAGCTATTGAATTGATATACAAGCTATTGAAATAATCGACAGGCTGCTTCTCAGGAGTGTCTTATTACTCTTGGCTGGCCAATTCAATACTATTTGTTTGCATTATAAGTTCTACGTCGTCCATAAGCACACTTTAAAAAAAATCGTAATTTTTTTCTATTATCAAAAATTATTTGAATATCAAAGAGTATTTAGCGAATACCGGTATCTAAGCATTTTTGACAGAATTCCTTTTGCGGGTTGATTCAAAAGTACATACAAAATAGCTGCAAACATTAATATCGATTGACTATAACATCTTCCCCGAATTCGTCACCAGGGCAGAATTAGTCATGTGAAAGAGAGCTTGTCTGCCTCGAGGTTTTCAAGGTTTTTAATTTTGTAAGACTTTGGCTGCAAGGACAGGAATGGCTAAAGTCCAATAGATGAGTTTTTCATTTAAATTACAAATTTATGACGTTGAAAATAACTATGTATGTAGATATATTGGAAGTCATCTGCTTCACATTCGGCATCACACAGCAATCACTGGCACAAATTGAAAATCCACCCCGATAACTCGAAAGTACATTAGACAGCTCGTTAAAGCTTTGCTCCTCTTCTTTTTCTGGTAATTCTACATTTGCTTTCTGGATTTTTTCAACTTTCAATAAGGTAACGTATTAAAGATGAGTTTAAAATAATAGTTTAGCATTTTTAACTAAAATATTACAAATATCTTTCTCGCCAGAGTTGTTTTTCTGGTTCGAACTGTTTCGGTCTACTCTTCAGTTTCCCACGAGATATCGATCTAAGTTTTCTTAAACTCAGGATTTTGATTTATAATTTATATTTTCAACCATTTTCTTAATCACGCTAGTCAAAATATCGCTCGACATAAAGCATCATAATTTATGTTTGGTTTTTTTTTTTTTTTTCATGCAGCAGCCATGAACTTCCTACTGGATTCCTTCTCAAAAGATGCACTCGAAGCGCACAACAAATACCGCACTATGCACCAGGTTCCCTCGATCAAATGGTCACGTAGTCTAGCCAGAGAAGCTGAAGCCTGGGCCCAAACCCTCGCTAAAGAGAGTTGCTTACGTAATGGCGATACAGACGATGGTGAAAATCTTTATGGTGTAACAGGCAAGTCAGATTTGAAAGGACACGAGGCTGTGGACAAGTGGTATGATGAGGTACGCAACTACGACTTCCATCGGCCAGGGTTCCAGAGCGACGCTGGTCACTTCACACAAATAGTCTGGAAATCGACGAAAGAGATTGGTGTGGGTAAAGCCAAGACCCCGGATGGCAAGGTGTTCGTTGTTGCACGTTACAGGCCGGCAGGAAACATGGCTAACCGATTTGAGCAAAATGTCTTTTCGAAGGTCAGAACTGAATTTAATACTGCTGTTAGCAGATGACCATGATAATGATGATGATAGTGGAGGCAATGATGATGATGATATGATGATGCCGATGGTGATAGTGGAGGCAATGATGATGGTGATGATGCTGCTGCTGCTGAAGCTGATAGTGGAGGCAATGATGATGATGATAATGATGATGATGCTGATGCTGATAGGGGAGGCAATGATGATGACGATGAAGATGATGATGCTGATGGTGATAGTGGAGGAGATGATGATAATAATAATAATGATAGTGAGTGACAACGATTATTTTTAATTATGATGTTGGTTGTGGTGATAATGATGACTGATGTTTTTGGTAGTGTTGCTGGTAATAATACATACTAATAATGATTGATTTCACACTCCTGTTTATACCAATTACTTACTACTTTCTAACGACGTCACAGGAACCCGGATCGTCTTCCAAGTCCTCCTCCAGTCGTGTTTACACAACACGAATCGAGAAACAAGAAGCTGAGCCCGTTCGTTCTGAACGAACGCAACGCATCAGAGACAGGTTCAACAAAGATGACGATGAATTCTTTAAAGACTTCAAAGACATGGACATCGGTCGAAAAAGTGGGAAAACTGAAACGGTGAAGACTTGGGAAATATTTATAAAAATCCTTCTACAATATAAATCATTTTCTACAAGTTATATTACTTTCTAAGTGTTGCGTTCTTTGTATGAAGAAGACTTCCGCAAGTCCAAAATGAAAAACCGTTCTGCCGTAAATATTTTTCTTCATACATTTTTCATAGAAGGATTCCGTTGTCGAAATTTCGGTTTTTTGCTCGTGGGGGCAAGTTTTTAAACCAAACATTTTGATTTTTTTAACAATTTTAATCCGCAATTACCTTAAGACTTTTTTAACCTTGAGATTTTTTTGCCTTGGACTGTTATATTTTCCCATATCACTATATCGAGTGTTTGAGAATAAAATTATTTTTTGTTTGAGATGTATCCATATCCATGTGTCTTCTCATGCGCAACCGTTAAACAAAAAAATGATACTCTAGGGAATGACATGTGGTCTAAAATGTGAATAGATTAAACCCAAGGTAAAGCGGTTTGTTACGGTAACCGTTCTTCTAGCAAAAAATGATACTCTAGGGAATGACACGTGGTCTAAAATGTGAATAGATTAAACCCAAGGTAAAGCGGTTTGTTACGGTAACCGTTCTTCTAGCATATTGCTTGCCCTCTTGTGCGTCCTTGAGGTAGTGCGCATCTCAAGACATTCAGACTAAACATCTTTTTGTTGCGTTTTCAACGTTTTCAGGTGACACTCGACAAAGGCCCAGGAACAACAGTGGTCACCAAGATTTACACAACAGATGACGGTAGCAACCAAACGAACACGAGGGAGGGGAAAGAAGGGAAGGGAAGGGAAGGGAAGGGGAATCTTTTTAATTATACACCTTAAATTTTAACTAGCCAATTCGAAGTCGAGGAAAACCTGTACCCAAGCTAGAGTACATTGCAACGTATTTCACCTTTTTTCTCCGTGTCTCCACTAGGCCTATGCATTTAAGGGATATAAAACGCGCGCGCGTGTCTCTATACTGTGATATAAACTCGCTGCTGGGAGCCAGAGACTAACGAGAGAATAGAGAGCTTGGTAGCACAAGTTGTAGCCAAGTACTTTACAGCTCCCAGAGGTTTTTATTACAGTACGATCAGCCCGTTACATTTCAAATGTTTTACAAATGAATATAAATATACGAGTTTGTTACTTATGTGCCTTGATCTGGCTGTTTTAGGTACTGGGGTCCGCACTGTGCGTAAAGAGGTTCACACATCTAGTCACAATGGATCTGACGAAGGTTAGAAGGCATCTTTACCCATCCTTAATCAGTGTTATCAATGTCTACGACATTATTTTCGTTATGTTATAGTTTAAATTTGTATTTTTGACACAGATTTAGGCTCAAGAAGGCGAAACTTTTTGGATAATGATGGTAAGTTGCGTCGTTATTTTTTTCCCCTCGTCTTGTTTCCATTTTTTTTTTTTGGATTTTGAATGTCTTTTATTTCTTTTTATAGATTTATTTGGTAAGAAGAGGGATCTCAACGCAAACACGAGAAGTAGATGGAACGACGAAAGAGGTAAATGAAAACAAAATATTAGTTTGATGTTACTTTAGATAGAAAACGATTGTACCAGCATTTGTTCCATGAACAGCAATCTTAGTTATACAGCTATTTCAAAAAAGGTTGAATACCGAATACTGCATACTGATGGGATAGTGCCTTCCAAGACAAAAGGTTATTGTGGGTGTCGTTAATTTGAAATAAGTAAATTTACAGCAATTAACTCTCTACATGTAGTTAGTATACTGTGTCAGATGGAATACACTAAAAACAGAAGAAATATTATTATTAATCCTACTTTAGACATTGTCACTATGACCCACAATGCACTTCGGTCTTGGAATTCACTATTAAGTATGCTGTATTCAGTATTCAAACTTTTTTGAAATAGCTGTATATAGCATATAACTAAGATTTTGCTGATTACGCGCGAATCAAATATCTGGTAAATTTTTAAAAATCTATACGGCTTCGATGTGTGATTTCCAGATAAAAGTCCATCAAGGGAAAGAGCCAGGCCACCGTCCAGTAAAACAGGTAAATCAAGATTGTTGTCCTTTTCTGATTGGTGGTTTCCTGTGTTATATTCGAGTTTATACCACGGTAATTTTTGGCGCTGCACGGCCGTCGTTCAGTTCCTTCGCCTTGCACATGTTTCTTCTTTGTCAGCCTACTTTTTCGTTTTGCTGTGTTGAAGAAAAGAACATACTATTAGAAAGTCAATATATATTAAGAGAGAATTCCTTTTCGTATTCTAGCAGTGAGCGCCAAAAAACTATTTTCTTGAAGAAAGGATGTTGTACGTGGCTAAAATGTTGTTATTCAGAAAGTTTAACTTGTTTGTAAATGAAGATTACCGATGAAAGTGAAATCAAAGTGTTAACCCACAGCAAAAAGTTCATTCGAAAATGAGGTTTAGGCTTTATTTGCTTATTTCCCATATATTTTCTATAAAAAAGCCCTGACAAAGCAACATTCTAACACAAATGCAACAAAACATCTTTGTACAATTGAAAATACCGCTTCAGACAGGCATTTTATCTTGGTACATCAGTTTCTAACTGTTTAAAAAAGGTTTTGAGTGTTAACCCAAAACGAAAATTGGGACAAAACTCATATGAAAGTCTAGTTTTTGGCGCTTTTTGCCATTATTGCTCATTATTGAAAAACATTTCCTCTTAATAGTTAGTTGTTATTCTAGATGTTTATTTACTATCTATTATCCACATTCCATCTCTACCCGTAAACAGGCGGAGCCAGTCCCAGGTCTAGCTCATCATCAGACAAGTCCTTCAAAGACCAATGCCTTTCCTCTCATAACAAGTACCGTGCCATGCACTCGGCCCCCGCTCTCAAATGGGCAAACGATTTGGCTAGAGATGCTGAAAGGTACGCAGAAAAACTGGCCCGAGCTGGAACCTTGCGGCACTCTAGTAAAAGCGAGCGTGAAGACACAGGAGAGAATCTGGCGATGTTTTCGGGTGATTATGACAGTGCTGGTGAAAGAGCGTCCGATATGTGGTACGAAGAAGTCAAAGATTACAACTTTTCACGTAGAGGATATCAGGGAGGTTCTGGTCACTTCACACAGCTAGTCTGGAAGGGAAGTAAGGAGTTGGGAATGGGCCGAGCTAAGACCCCGGATGGCCGTTGTACGTATGTCGTAGCGAGATACCGTCCTGCCGGGAATATTGTCAATTACATGGATGAAAACGTGTCTCCAAAGCGACGATGAACAACGGCATTATGTCACCAGGGCAACCAGAAACCAACCAATAGGATGCTATGAAGAGAACATTTTTCGCAATACTTTATTATTTTCTGAAATATATTTCGATTTTAATTTTTCAAATTTAAATTTTTTCAAATGATTGTTTTTGATATTCAATCTAACCCTTCATATTGGTTCTCTTCTGCAATAGAAAAATTGGATCATAATTTGCATAATAATTAAGCTCAAAATTTGACTTTTACCGCGGGCAATATTTTTGGGGACATACGCTGAATGCCGTTCGACTACAAAATTCTAAACTGACAACAATGTATAATTTCGCAATCAACAGCATATGCATCGTACAAAATATATATCATTAAGATTAAACATGAAATAAAGATATTCGTTTTGCTTTCGGGGATTTGTACTTAGAGCCGTCTAAGTTGTTTATGTTTGTGTGTTCTAGGATCTATAGAGCGTTTTCATAATTCACGTCACAAGGCAGCTATATTCAGTGTACCAAACGTTAGAAACTTTCTGCACAGTTTTTTCTTTAAAATATAGTTCAATTCCCTGAGGGTAGAAAATGTATTGTTTTGGTATGCCAACATGGCCATTGTGACGTCAAATGAAAAAGCTCTAACTTAAAAAGATCCGCGTGATGAGAATACGAAGAGCGAACGTGTTTTGCCGATATAAACTGACGTCGTTTACGAGCTTTCTGATTGGACGACGATGAAACATTCTCTCGCTGAGATTGTTTAACGAAAGATTATCCAGTCCTTACGATCCTACACAGCTATTTTGTAGTGTAAGGTATTTTCGAATTCCGTGTCTCATATTTGTGAATCTCTAAATCTTTTGTTAATTTTTTTCAATGGAAACCATTTCGAGGGGTTTATTTTAATCACGCGCAAATATTGGCTTTCGTCAAAACATGCAACTTGATTTTTCCTGTAAACACTAAAAGCACCTGACTTCTTCAGGGCAGCGATAATATAATGATCAGGACTACATTATCTGAAAATGATTCTATATTTACTCAAAATTCAAGCATATAATGAGTATCAAGTAACAATGCTTCTTAAAGAAAACGAATTTTCTGGAATTCCCCGCATTATTTTCATAAGCTTTAGTTCATCGCTTGAGTTAAAATTAATATTCTATTCTATTAATATTGATATTAAAATTATCCAATCATCTCTCGTTTCTTGGGTGACATCTCTCTGGTCTGACAATGTGAGGCGATTGGCAAAAAAGTCTGCACGAAACCCTGAAAATCTCTTCTTTCGTTTAAATCTTCTAAAATTGTGTTAGTTAATCGTAACCATTTCAATATCTCAATATTCACCTGAGGATAGAATCTTTAGTGTGCAAACATATGAATCCCTTGAGATTTGAATAGCAAGAGCCGAAATTGCCACCATGTTGTTTGATCTTAAATTAGGAAGCTAATATGAGCCGGTTATTCTTTCATCTTCACTAACTGACATGGCGGCTATGACGTAACACTGATGCACATACAAGAATCGGAAACTCTTGGAGAGGTGATGGAAATGTTTCGAAACACAATCACTCTGAAATGGGGTAATTTTCGGATAAGGGTTTGAAATAAAGTAGAATATGAGCCCTAAACTTTTTGTTTCCCTTTGACGTAATTACGTACTTTAGAATGAACCGTTAATTCATTTTAAGCACGGTTTGGAATTTAAAAAAATTTCAAAAGAGAATTTTTGTCACGTTATTACAAAGACAGTCATAAATATTTTAAAAAACTACCCAAAAATTACACACTGCTAATAGCATCAAAAACATCTTCTAAAATATTCGACTCATTTTAGATTCAATTATTTTTTCTTGGGTTTAAATTTTCAATTTTTCTTAAGTTTTTCCACGTCAGTTCTGTGACGCACTGTTTGTAATTCATATGATTATTTCAAGTTATAGAAGTTTGTGTTTTCTAATAACTCCAAACATAATTATTATACAGAGTACTGCTATTGTACTCGTTGTTTATCTTTTAGCTATTAATAAATATTTATTATCATGGATAATTTCTGCTTTAGGAAATTAAAATCACTTAACTAAACTTTTCAGCCTCGAGAAGTAAAACTTTTTCAGCTGTTGCTTCCTGTAGTAATAAATTTTCTATTTTATTCTATCAACACTTAATGAACACCTAAAATGGCGTCTTGGGCCCTTAATATTTCAACATTAGCATAAATTTACATAACGTAATCGTTATCAAATCTGCTCGCAAGGTGGCCTTTGTTCAGCCCAGCCCAACTCATATTAGCTCGGGTTGTTCATCAACAACAAACGTTGTAAACCAGATTGACGAAAACGTCATCTCGTTCAAGTTCCAAGCACGAAGCTGCGTTCCAACACAAGTTACTCACGTAAGTTTACCATATTCCTTCTTAAAATAACTAACAAAATAAATTTTCAACTCGAGAAAGTTGGTGTATTCAAGGTGACAATGCCTTAGTCTTGTTAAATAAATAATTGAAACTATAGATTGTGCCATTTTCGTTAAGATTATCGGCTTTTTACTCGATTTTCTCACAAATTTGAAACTTTTTCTTAAAACCATTTGTACAATTTGAAGTTTACCTTTTCGTACTAAGGATATTTCTCCATATTCTTACGCATTCATGGATAATCATGATTTTGGCTGAAACTATTCACGTAATAAATAAACCATAATTATTAAAACGAAAAGTATGAATATTTCAGCTTCTTGTGCTTTCATTTTCGCTGTGCTGACTTCGATTCAACGCAGTCATAAGCTTTTTGTCTTCAAGAATATCATCTTGGATTACGTACTCAAAAACTGATAATCAATAATCCAATTCTCAGGAACTTCTCCGAAAGATATCGGTCTAGTCATTTTCCTTGCTCTCTGATTATAGTTCTTTCAGTATTAGCTATTCTTTAGATTAGAAAATACGGCGGATTAGAAAATAAGCCAGAAAAAGACAACGAAAGCAAAACAATTATGCAAAAGAAACTTTTTTCCCGCGGGGAGCGTTTCAGTAGCCCGCCTAATTTAATTTCTACTTCAGAAAGATTAGATGAAGGTCTTTAATGCAAGGGATCTTGAAATTCTCTTAAAAACTGCTTTATCGTTCATCAGTTACCAATCCAAGCCAAAGTCTCTTTAAATAATCTGCTACCCGTTCATTGATGAGTGTTTTAGAGACAGGTTGAATAGTGGACCACTTCAAATTGAATACACTTCAGCTATATTACTCTCGACTTTATCAGTGTTACTTTTACAAGCTTGTTAGAAATGATTAAAGGATTTTATTATACACTGAATCTATGATAGATTCGGCGTAGAGTAATAAACGTTTTAGATTAGTGAAAAGCACTATTCTGTAATGACTAAATATCTTAATAATGATCTGAATATTGGCAAATTCAAAATATGAATGGTTAGTTTTTTGGTCATTCATGGCGCGATTTCCTATTGTGAATGAAATATTCTGTTATATAGTTATTTATTTCATTTGAATCTGGTTTAGGTGCATCAAAGCCCGATAATGACCCAACATCCTCGATAGTCCTGAAGAGGGTTCTATTTGTTTGATAAGACTCTATTTAGAAGATTTTCACTAAGCTTTATAATGCATAACAAGTAGTACAAATTATTAATTTTTGATATTTTTTGTGTGCGATTTGCAGCCGAATCCTTGGCCATAGAAGTTCGTAGGACAGAGGCGGAATTAATACCGAAAATCAAAAGAAATATATCTCTAAATGCGAAATACGATGTCCAAAAAAGGACAAAACTATTACAGTAAATAAAGAGAAATAACATGCACTCTTTTTTTTTTCATGCATGCAAGTGTTTTTTCAATTCGTCACCTGTAGCCTTCGGGTACAGTAGCGAGCGTGTCTCGTGAAAGAGCAAGGAAAAAACAAGGAAACGAAATTAAATTTTCAAGGACTGGTTGTTAGCTGTTTAATGAATAAGCATTCATGATGAATAAACATGTCTCGTGCTGTGTTAATTCTGCCACATTCAAAGTAAAATTTCAAGCAATGTAATTGTAAGCAACTTTCGTGAGAAATTGGATTGGAAATTGAATTTTCGTTTTCATGAATATTTATGAAGTTTATTTAAAGAAGGGAGTTTTAATAGTAAAATACAAGTGAAGCTTGTAAGAAGTAATTGCATTAAAATGGCTTACAAAAATACGCCAACATTTCCCGAACTCTTCGACTATCGTTCAACTTATCAGAGTATCAATGCCTCGGCTAACTTCTTCTACGGCCAGCCCTTAGCTTGTCTGTACAACCATCAGCGATAGTTGTTCGTTCTCACTAACACTCAACATCTGCCATGGGTAGGATAACCGACCTTACCACCTTGGAAGGCGTAATGCTTTCCCACGTGTTTCCCTGAAGGAATTATAACACCCCTTTGTTTAAGTTTCATCCATTTTCATGCATCTCGTTTAGGCTAGCGCCAGTTAGACAAGGAAATAATACTCGAGGGAAAAGTACGTGGACGGAAATGAGAAATTATTACCAGTTACGCCAAGTCTTAAAAGGTTGTTTTTTTTTCCAGTCTGTTATTTGTTTTACCGTCATTGTTGCTAGGCAACATATCTTACAGTGAAAATAATTAGGAAAGCGATCCAAGGACCGTAGGGTGTTCTCATAAAATACTTATTTTTATCTCCACAGAACTTAAACATGGACTCATTTGCAAAACAATCTTTGGACGCGCATAACAATTACCGCTCTAAGCACCATGCCCCGCCACTCACCTGGTCTGACTCGATGGCACAAGAAGCGCATGCCTGGGCAGAGAAAGTCGCCAAATCGGGCAAACTCCAACACGCGGCAAGAGAAGAACGTAATGGTGATGGAGAGAACGTGTTCATGATGATGGGCAAGCCGGATGTTACAGGTAGTGACGTTGTTGATACCTGGTATTCTGAGGTGAAGAAGTATGACTTCAAGAAAGGAGGGTTCCAAGGCGGTACTGGACACTTCACTCAAGTCGTGTGGAAGGGAAGCAAGGAGCTTGGAATGGGGAAAGCCAAGTCACCTGATGGCAAGATCTTTGTTGTAGGCAGATATAGGCCTGCTGGGAATAATATATCCCATGTTAACGACAATGTATCTGCGCCGTAAAACATGACAATGTCAGGGGGTTCGATGGGTTTCACGGCAGCCATGTTGTAGGGCAATAGTCCTCTTTCTCATCCGATGAGACCACTCGTTTTGATGACCGCAGACTCGTTATACGATTTCAGCCTCGCTTATAAGTCATCTATTAAATACAACATTAAACGTCCGTGGGATTGTAAAGCAATTAGCACATTCTTGACATTCCTGTTGACTTTCGTAAATGATTTACTTTGAAACGAGGCTAAAGATGTGAAAATCGAGCCTGTAGTCAATTATCACAGCGGTATTACTGGATGTGAAAAGGTTTGTGAGATTATAACTCTAAAGAGGAGTGAAAATTTTTGTTTTGTCTCTCAACATAACTGCTGTGAAGACTGTAACTGTAAAAGACTCACTATAAGCGGTAGCTTCTCTGTTTTGAGTGATGAGTGAAATTATTTACAGTGCTGTCACTCTAACCATGAACATTTCGAGGTTTTTTTGACATTTTTTTCTACATTCTTACAGCTATCCAATCAGCGATCTCCTTCTTAAAAGGAATGAAACAACTTTTTAGACATCATCCAATCAGAACACACGATATAATTGATGTGATTTAGTTTTTCAGTAGTTCCCATGAGAAAGCTAAAAATAGAACTCCTAACGATTGTCGTGATTGGATAACGCATTAAATAAAGTTTGAAAATTGTTGAAAAAATGTCAAAAAACCTCGAAGTGTTCATGGTTAGAGTATCCGCACTGTAAAGTTGTTTTCTTTTTCTTTTTTTCTTTTACTTTCTTTTTGCCCTGTCTTTTCGTTCAATGCATCTGTAGTTTGAGGTAAAAGGTTCTTCTCTTTTAAAATAGGTGTGTGTGTGTGTGCGGGGGGGGGGGGGGGTGTATGGGGGAGATATAACTATTAAGCCGATAAAGGATCCAAGCAACTGTTTAGTTCAAATAAAAATCCAAAGCATAACTGAACTGATATAATAAGCGAAAGTCTATTCTTAATTATATATATTAGCATATTTTGATTCGAATTGGGAAATCATTGGTCGCTTTTCTTCCACTAGATTTTAATTGGAATTTTTTATTGCAATAGACCTATTCCGAATTCGCTTGACTGACCACGAAACGATGGTGTTTGAAGTTGAAGACTGAACTTGATTTTTTTAATTCATCACGTTCAACCTCAACTTGAAACCATTGTTTCGTGGTTCTCAATCGAATTCGGGATAGGTCTATTATATGTGATATTCATTATATTGGAATCTGTAACACTCGGCACATTCCTTCGTGCAGGCTCACGTCCAATAATAGTATTTGAATATTCCCGCCATTCCAAAACACACTCGTCCGCTGTGTTTGGATTGCTGATGCATTCAGCCTGGTTAAAAAACCATCGTTTATATCAGCAATTTCGCTTGCTTTTGACTGAGTTTTACCCTCGTTATTCTGCTGCGTTGTTCTTCTGCCTTCTGCAAAGTAAAACACAAGTGTTTGTAGCTATAAATAAAGCAACAGAGTTCGAACATGAATGAAACGACGCTGAGAAGCTGGAAGCAGTAAACGCGAACACATGAAGATGGTAGAAACGAATCCTCAGACCAAAGGTAAAGATTAATTTTTAAAAACTATTTCTGTGCTTTAAAAAACTCTAGTTTGATTCATTTTGGTAGAATTTTCTGTGTCTAAACTAAAACTCGTTTTGGTTTGAGCATCGAATTTACAGCATATCTATCCAGCTTTCGCAGTTCAGCTCTTAGTATACTTTACAGTGACAGGAATGATATTGAATATTTATTACAAATAATTTTTAAACCTTAATTATACTCTGATTTACGTAAGGCGTCCAAGTAAGGGAATCATTTTCGTGCTTCTACAGAAATTGGTCGATTCTACACGACTGTTTCCCGACTTCTTATCGAAAGCCTCGGATAGAATTTGTGTATCATTCGGTAATTAACCTTCCAACATCCATGTGTCATAACTGAAAAGTGTCAAGTTCATTTTTCATTTATAAAATATAAGCTTTCTTATCTGCGTATAGAAATCTAAATTCGGAGCATCAGTTCCTACACTTTTAGGACGTTTAGGATCCTTAAACACCCTTGGGTAAGCAATAAGCCTGAAGCGAGATGACGTTTTACCCCCGTCTCTAGACCATAATAGTTTTTAAAATTCTTTCATATTAAAATTTTTGACTCCTTAGAGAATACAAGAACAATACTCATAATTAAAGAACAAAAGCAGTGTGAAAAGGATTATGGTCTAGAGACGGGGGTAAAACGTCATCTCGCTTCAGGCTTATTCCCCGCCTCAACGCAATCACACGTCACATGGACAAGCGTTTGGGATGCGCGAAGTCTCGGGCGAGTATAACTAGCCTGGGTTTGCGTGACAAACTGACAAGCCTCTTCTGTTGCTTCCTTCTGCTTTATTCGCTTGTGGTACTTTACAATGAACTCATCTGAGCTCTGGTTATAGCTCTCTCGCTGCTCAAGTGAACTCTTATCCTACTCAAGTGAACTCCTATACTGCACTATTGAACTCCTATACGACTCCAGAACTCTGAGTGAGCTCGTATTTAAGGGCTAAGTTAAACCCTATACCTCACATAGCCGGTTTATACTAGGTCCAACTAGATTGGACCAGTTCAGTCAAGTATGACGTAAGAGCTTGAGACAAGTGTTTGACTTTAGGAAAAAGTACGACCAATCAGTTCTAAGAGCTGACCCTCATAATCTATCGATGGCATTCGCTAACTTAATTAGTATAGAGCAGATTGCACTAAAGATATCCTAAATTTATAAGTAAGATCATTCTGAAAAAGGGAACAAAAAAAGGCTTAGGAAGTAGTTGTTTGCACAGTAAACAACCCTGCTGCTCTCCAATACGCAATTACAAAGTGGTACATGATCAAAACCCGTTTCCACTGGAAACTGAGTACTGTAGATTTGCAGCTGTTGTTTACGACAAAATGTTGTTCCTAATTAGAAGTGAAATACTATGCCAATGAACAAATATCCTTAACCTAGAGTCAATGCATAAGTCATATTATGAATGACTTACCATTAGTCAATGACAGGTTGTCTATTGACATGTCATTAGAATAAAGAGATTTCCCTACATTTGTTGTTTACAGAAGGCTTAACATATAAGTTTCTTTTTCTGGATTATTTTTCCCTTAATATTATTTTTCTTCTTTACATTGATACGATAAATGTTGTGTGCGATGTTTCACAGTTTAGCCACTTGCAAAACATTGCTACGTGCAACAAATTTTCCAAGACGCAAAGAATGTTTTTGCTGTGCGGCAGAAATGTTTCATGTTTCCAAGACGCATGGAAACATTGTTTCGCGATGTTTCCTGGCAGTTTTGCCACCTTAAGGAAACATTTAGGAAACATGTTTCCTCGTTTAGACAAGGCCTTACAATACGTAGATAAGCGTGTTTTTTTTTTTTTAATTCTGGCATTTCGCATTTTTTAAATCTGGCATCTCGCACTTTTTTTATCTGGCATTTCGAATTTTTTTATCTGGGCATTTCGCATTTTTTAATCTGGCATCTCGCACTTTTTTTATCTGGCATTTCGCATTTTTTAATCTAAGATTTCGCATTTTTTAATCTGGCATCTCGCACTTTTTTTATCTGGCATTTCGCATTTTTTAATCTAAGATTTCGCATTTTTTAATCTGGCATCTCGCACTTTTTTTATCTGGCATTTCGCATTTTTTAATCTAAGATTTCGCATTTTTTAATCTGGCATCTCGCACTTTTTTTATCTGGCATTTCGCATTTTTTAATCTAAGATTTCGCATTTTTTAATCTGGCATCTCGCACTTTTTTTATCTGGGCATTTCGCATGTATTTTTTCATCTAGAATTTCGCATTTTTTAATCTAGCATCTCGCACTTTTTTTATCTGGCATTTCGCATTTTTTTATCTAAGATTTCGCATTTTTTAATCTGCCATCTCGCACTTTTTTTGTCTGGCATTTCGCATTTTTTTAATCTAACATTTCGCATTTTTTAATCTAACATTTCGCATTTTTTTAATCTGGCATTTCGCATTTTTTTATCTATCATTTCGCATTTTTTAATCTAACATTTCGCATTTTTTTAATCTGGCATTTCGCATTTTTTTATCTGGGTATTTCGCATGTATTTTTTTCATCTGGCATTTCGCATTTTTTTAATCTGGCATTTCGCATTTTTTAATCTAAGATTTCGCATTTTTTAATCTGCCATCTCGCACTTTTTTTGTCTGGCATTTCGCATTTTTTAATCTAACATTTCGCATTTTTTAATCTAACATTTCGCATTTTTTAAATCTGGCATTTAGCATTTTTTTATCTGGGTATTTCGCATGTATTTTTTTTCATCTGGAATTTCGCATTTTTTTATCTAAGATTTCGCATTTTTTAATCTGCCATCTCGCACTTGTTTTGTCTGGCATTTTGCATTTTTTAATCTAACATTTCGCATTTTTTAATCTAACATTTCGCATTTTTTTAATCTGGCATTTCGCATTTTTTTATCTATCATTTCGCATTTCTTAATCTGCCATCTCGCACTTTTTTTGTCTGGCATTTCGCATTTTTTAATCTAACATTTCGCATTTTTTAATCTAACATTTCGCATTTTTTTCATCTGGCATTTCGCATTTTTTTATCTAAGATTTCGCATTTTTAATCTGCCATCTCGCACTTTTTTTGTCTGGCATTTCGCATTTTTTAATCTAACATTTCGCATTTTTTTAATCTGGCATTTCGCATTTTTTTATCTGGGTATTTCGCATGTATTTTTTTCATCTGGAATTTCGCATTTTTTTAAATCTGGCATTTCGCATTTTTTTATCTGGCATTTCGCATGTATTTTTTTCATCTGGCATTTCGCATGTATTTTTTTCATCTGGCATTTCGCATGTATTTTTTTCATCTGGCATTTCGCATTTTTTTATCTGGGCATTTCGCATGTATTTTTTTCATCTGGAATTTCGCATTTTTTTATCTGGCATTTCGCATTTTTTCATCTGGCATTTCGCATTTTTTTATCTGGGCATTTCGCATGTATTTTTTTCATCTGGGATTTCGCATTTTTTTCTTATCTGGCATTTTTAATTTTTAAAATTTTTGCATTTGCATTCTTTTCTGAAGTCTTTCATAGTCATTGCTTTTACGAAAGTTCCATGTGGTGCCATATGGGGTTTTCTGAGAGGTTCTTGCGAAACCTCTGGCAAATGAGAGCAGAACTTGGCTTGCTCAGGAAATCTTTTGTTCGAAGTCACCTGTGGAACGTGTTTTACCGGTTTGCCACGTAAGATCTTCTGTTATTCAAATGAAATGACAGATGTGACTCAGCTTGTAATATTAATGGTTTACTTTGAAGACCAAAGATCAGCTTAGACTACAAAACTGTCCCTACTTTTTCGCGAGATTATCCGTAGGAACGAGTTGAAGTTCGATCGACTGAAGTATTGACTGAGAAGGAAATAAACGTATATAGGTCATGTCTGGTGCTAAGCCCAAAACAAGCCAAAAATCAAGTTCGAAACCGGTACCTGATTCGAGCCACATTTCACAAAACCAAGATGAAACGTTTTTTAAAAACGATGCCGAAGAAAAAAAGTTTCTAGAATGGTTTTGGAAAGGAAGTAATGGAAACAACTTGGTTAGAAAGCTAAACGGTTATGCTCAAAGAAATGATAAGGATCGCATTCGCAGGGAGAAAGAGAGTCCTGTTGTGTATGCTGTGGTCCTGGATACTGGCAAGTTTTCATTTGAAGAAGGAGGTAAACAATGGAAGTTGTGTAAAGTTGGTTTTACTCACCGTTCGATCAAAAAGGGTACAGGAAATCGAATGGAGCATGTGTGTCAGCGAATTGAGAAGGAATTACCAGGTGCAGAACCAGAGATACTGTTTGCAATACCAATCGGAGCAGTTGACACTACACCGTTTAGCCAAACAGAAAACCGAATACGAGAAAAGGTTGGGAAGCCAGTACACAAAAACATGGCGAAGGAATTCGGTCTGCCTGTTCCTACAGAGTGGGTTTTAACAACCCAGGAACACATCGACACTATCAAACAAATTATGAAAAAGGAGAAGAAGAAGACCAAGGATGTCGACGAAAGTGGGGATTTGATTGATATTTTTAAGAGTATCAAAATTACACCGGAACCACCTGAGGAATTATATAAAGAATTGTGCACTAAATGAACTGACTCAAGGAAAAATGATTTCTGCTATGAAGTATATTAAGGCAGATTAACTGTGGACCATGAAATAGACTGTAGTTGCATTACTTGTAGGATATTAAATGATAATAATAATAATATAAAATATAAAAAGGCTTGTAAAGCGCCTATACAAGCCAGTTCTAGGCGCTGTAAAAAATAATAGATAAATACAATACAAACATAGATTACAAATCACATGATTACCTACTAACCTTCAAAGCTCTACATGGCTCTGCATGCTCCTATGTACATTCAAGAATTAATAAATAGATAATGTCCTGCTCGTAATCTCCGTTCGTCGTCACAAGTATTGCTGTCTGTAAAACCTTATAATTTAAAGAGTTATGGTTATCGTTCGTTCACCGTTGCTGCTCCTGTGTTGTGGACCATGAAATAGACTGTAGTTGCATTACTTGTAGGATATTAAATGATAATAATAATAATATAAAATATAAAAAGGCTTGTAAAGCGCCTATACAAGCCAGTTCTAGGCGCTGTAAAAAATAATAGATAAATACAATACAAACATAGATTACAAATCACATGATTACCTACTAACCTTCAAAGCTCTACATGGCTCTGCATGCTCCTATGTACATTCAAGAATTAATAAATAGATAATGTCCTGCTCGTAATCTCCGTTCGTCGTCACAAGTATTGCTGTCTGTAAAACCTTATAATTTAAAGAGTTATGGTTATCGTTCGTTCACCGTTGCTGCTCCTGTGTTGTGGACCATGAAATAGACTGTAGTTGCATTACTTGTAGGATATTAAATGATAATAATAATAATATAAAATATAAAAAGGCTTGTAAAGCGCCTATACAAGCCAGTTCTAGGCGCTGTAAAAAATAATAGATAAATACAATACAAACATAGATTACAAATCATAAGCAAGTCTAAATAAATAAGTCTTAAGTTCAGTTTTAAAAGATTCAAGAGAGGTATTGTTCCTTATAGGATTAGGCAGAGAGTTCCACAACACAGGAGCAGCAACGGTGAACGAACGATAACCATAACTCTTTAAATTATAAGGTTTTACAGACAGCAATACTTGTGACGACGAACGGAGATTACGAGCAGGACATTATCTATTTATTAATTCTTGAATGTACATAGGAGCATGCAGAGCCATGTAGAGCTTTGAAGGTTAGTAGGAGAATTTTAAACTTTATTCGATAATCAATAGGAAGCCAGTTCAGGTTGATGAAAATAGGAGTATTGTGGTCGCGTTTCTTGGTTAGAGTAACAAGGCGGGCAGATACATTTTGTACAGATTGAAGACGGTTAATGAGGTATTTCGGAAGCCCAAATAAAATAGTTATAAATGAATATACAGTTATAAATAAAATGATGTCACGAAACAATTCAAGTCTACTTTGGGACTTATCGTCGCTGCGACACAATGCGACATTGAAAAATTTTGTGATCAAATTGAAACATATTGGGCAATGATGGGCAACAATGAACGATATTGGACAGCATTATGTGACCCTGGGTATGAGATGAGTTTAACTGAAATAGTCTTGTAGTCTTGTCTTGTCAACTTGACACTTAAATAAAGTTATTATTATTATTATTATTTTATAAACAATTCCTTTGAAGTGAAAGGTATGTATAATTATAACAGTAACCTTGAAAGTTCATATGATATTCTTTTTAATTTAGTTTATTTGGGAAAAATTTGATGTAAAATGTGCAAGACTCCAAATAAAATATCTTCATTCATTCATTCATTCATTCATTCATTCATTCATTCATTCATTCATTCATTCATTCATTCATTCATTCATTCATTCATTCATTCATTCATTCATTCATTCATACATACATACATACATACATACATACATACATACATTCATTCATTCATTCATTCATTCATTCATTCATTCATTCATTCATTCATTCATTCATTCAATTCATCAACAACAGCTTTAGTGAACAAGGGCATTTATTTTCAGGTGAACTCTCGATTAGATTGTTGGGAACAAGGGAACACCAAGTTCTATTTTCAAAGATTTTTTTTAACTTTTGGAGCCCCTACGATAAAACTATCATTTAAAAATAAATAAATAAAAATGAGAAAAATACAGTTGTTAAGACTATTTTTGTGAAATGGAGACCAGTTAGCAGCATAGGAAACTGTGGTCTCTATTTGAAAATAACTGGTTACCAGGGCCGTTGCTACGATGAGGCGAGGCATTTGCCTCGGTAAAATTTCAGATACTTCATTTTTTTATAACGTCATCCGAAAGTGATTTTTTAGCTACATATATATTGTGAGCTACATTACGTTATTAATTGTGAGACTCATATCAGATATGCCCTTTCTCTTCTTTTTCTTTGCCAGAATGTGCAAAATTTTCATAGCTTTACTACAACAATAAATGTGTCGCAAATGCCTCTCAAACAGCTGGAAATCGCATTTCCGAGGTTCTGAATTTTCAATGTTTAAATTTTTTAAATCTATCATAATGCTGTTTTCTTTAAGGGAATAAAATCAGAAAGGAAAACTAAGAGTTGATGAACGATTTAGGGAAAAAAGCGGTAGTTTGAAAGCTTAGAAAACAAGCAAAACGCTTTTGTCATTATTCACTGTCCTTGCGAGTCGCAGAAACAAACATGGTGACCTGTTGATGCCACTAGCAAGAAAGGCCGGTTTATGTCGAGAAATCTTTTATGTTATACCTACACCAGTAACTAACTATAACACCAGTTAATGAAAGCTGTTTCCAGCTTAGAAAACCTGAAACTAAAAAAAATTGCGACTTTGAAAAAATTCTCTGTAGACTTTGTACACGAGCACTTTGAAGTCACCAGCGGTAGAGCATATTCTCTGTACTTTAAATCTCGCTATACAATGTATTTATTAAGCTGGTAAAACTGTTTGTAAATGACCAGGTGGTTTTATTGAGTGACTGATGGCTACCCATGAAAAAGCACTACTGTAAAAGACTAAACGAAAAAATGCACATTTTTAGAGCATAAAAAGCTTTAAAAAGCTTAAATAAACTGATATAAGTTTTTCTGTCATGGTTGAGGTGTGTGTAAATCGTTGGTATAGGGTTGAATGATTCGGTTAAGTTGATCGTTCAAAGAGGTGTAAACCGTGAAGCTAGGCTCAGTGATCATTTTCACCCGCGTTCCCGTGAAGGAAGCAATATAGATTAGAGCAACAACAGTTCTTGATTAGTTTAGAACAACTTTTGTTAGCAATGAAGTGGAACTATTTGTGCCCCAGTGTTCTTGAGTGGAATAATAGGATTTGTTCAGTCTTTGCAAATTGGTCATAAAAACGCGACTTTTCGAAAACCAATACGTGTGGAGACATGTAAAAAGGATTCGAAAACGCTACGTGCGCACCAGCCTTTTTTTGAAAAAGTTACACAAAACCTCAAACAAAAAATTATATACGTTTACTTGTGGACGAAGCCGAAATTTTGGTTTCAACTGGAGAATTTCAATGAAAACAAAGGATTTCAAGACAATAGATTAGGTAGTGCAAGTAGCTGCATTAAAAATGTAGTAGATTGCTTAGTCACCGACACGTGTTTTTGAACGAGAATCAGCTACAAAGACCAGGCACTACGAAGCTTGCCTTGTAAACCAAAAATGCACTATAAAATGTTTCTAGGTCAAGATACATATTATATTAGCGCTCAAAATGAGAGGAAAGTATAAAGATTAAGGAACTCAGTCGTACCGTGGAGATGGCAACAGAAAGCGGAGGTCTGTCTCCTGAGTATTACCCAAAGGGCGAAGATGAAAACAAGCGGATTAAACGAAGGCTAAGGAACAGTCGACCTTGGAAAATCCTCTCCTCGTTCTGCCAGAAACTTGACTATGTATTATGTTGTGGATTCATCGTTTGTAGACATTGTTTTGTAAGATGTTTTCAGCTTCGTCAGTCCGTTTTCTCTCGGATGGCTTATATCGGGTTTCTGTTAGGAGGCTGCATGGTGAGCTGTTTAATGTTGACTCCAAAAACAAAGATCTTACTCAGTGATCGCTTCTGCCAGACCATAACGTACTTCGTGTGCGACACACTACGAGGTTATTCTGCCGTATACCGGATCTTTTCAGCAATTGCAATCTTCTTTTTCATTATGTCACTAATAACATTTGGGATATCGTCAAGTAAAAGTGCTCGTTCGCAACTTCACAACAATTTCTGGGGAGTCAAAATCGTGTTTCTCTCAGTTCTGGTCTTCTCGTTTCTCTTCCTCCCTCATTCTGAATACAGCGGAGAAGTTTGGGTGTTTTTTGGTTTGAATGGAGGTTTTGTATTTATTATTCTAGAATGTGTTCTACTAATTGATATTGTACATTGCTGGAACTCAAGTTGTGTCGTGAAACTAGAAAGTTGCCAGAATAACCGTCATGCATTTCGACTTTGGTACACCATTTTATGGTTGCCCACAATCACTCTGTACAGCGTCTCCATCATTTCCATTGCGCTATTTTACGTCTTGTACGCACGACAAGGCTGTTACAATAACATGTTTTTTATAAGTTTCAATGTGTATCTCTGTTTAGCTGCCACCTACATATCGGTCAATCCGATCGTCCAGGAAAAGCGCCCGCGATCCGGCCTACTCCAGGCGTCAGTTATCACCACTATAACACATTTGTCACGTGGTTGGCACTATCAAACGCACCAGATGACAAATGTAATCCATCTCGTTCGTACCTGTTTCCTGGATGTCCTTTCCAAAATGTCCAGTTACTAATGAGTCTTGGACTGATGTTCTTTCTGTTGATATGCTCAAGCTTACGAGACGTTTCACCGCCACAGTATGGCAAGTTCAAGCTCTTTTCATCTCGCCACGTCGAAGCTCCTTTACCCAACAGAGAAGGAATAGCACCAGACAGCATTGAAGACACCCCGTCTCCAGAAGACCGACCCCAGAAGGTAGTGACAGACGACGAAGAAGACGGAGTAGAGTACAGCTTATTCCTTCTTCCACGTTATGCTCTGTCTGGGTTGCCTTTATTCAATGATGACTGTGACTAACTGGTACCGACCTAGAGGAAGGAGAGAACCTGACGGTCAAACTGGTATCAAGCTGGGGTTCTGTGTGGATTCGTATCTCAGCCGCCATATTCAGTGTTTTTATTTATATCTGGACACTAGTGGCACCTGTCATGTTTCCTGATACTTACAAGGAATTGGTCTTCTTTCAGTTCATGTTGAAGGAGAATTAGAAAATAAATGAGGGGAGGGGGTGGGGGACTCAGCTTAATGAGCAGGGTTACAAAGACCAAAGACATGAGACAATGGATTCATTGTAAGTGCGTAGACGGTGCATTTTGCTCTAGCTTGGGTTGGGTCATCCTCCACAAATTTGCAAGATGTGATCCTATTGGAGGGCACACATGTGTAGAACAATAGAAGACAATGACCTTTCTCCAACCCCACCCCTAACCAATCACAGGGGACGTTGCAAATTCATGAAGCCTAACCTGGGTGGGTCACTTGGGTACATGCTATCCTTGTTCCAAGTGCCTCCGCAGCTTCAAGACGAATCGGAGAGCCTGGTCACATACATGTACCCACTTTCATAGTAAAACCACAATGCTTTTTTATTCAAAGATTCGTTACAAAAATATTGCAAACTAAATGCAAAAAGTAGCTTTATTTTCCTGTAGCATAGCTACAGCAACGTACTAGGAAAGAAAGTTGATCATACAATAAGCGTGTAAAAGCACAAGGTTTTTTAGTCCAAGGTTTATTTAATACAAAAACATTGTAATAAACTACACACACACAATAAAGTAGCTTAATTTCCATGTAGCATAGCTTCAGTGACATACAAGGAAAGAAATTCATATCTATAATATGTGTGAGTCTAAGACCATGACATACTTCAAAATCAGCTTTCATCTTCATACTCCCATGTCAGCCCATTTCTCACTAATGGCTAAATAATAATTCATATATTGATTTTTTTCAAGTGATTTTTGGGAGTGGAAAATAAAAAAGAAATGACAAGAATGGTACCTTTACACTGCAAAAGAATTTCAAATGCATAGCTCCATAAAATATCCATACCCCCTCCCCCCACAAGTTGGGGATACAATCCCTAATGGGTAATAGTTAAGGAGTGGTTAAACGTTTTCAATGAAAGAATATTTTAGGTACTACACACAACGTACAAAACTATTTGCCTTTGTAAGGGGTATTGATATTTTTTGGTGAATAGAGAAATTAACATTAAAATGATCCTAATTAAACTAGATTTTCTCTTGATAATTGTATTTAGCAGTAACTATAATTTCAATAAAAACTATCTATTGGTACTTCTAATATGTCTAATATGTCTAATAACTAAATAGAAAATAACCTACAACACTTCAGCACCATGGCGGCACAAAGGATTGACCTGTTCACTAGGAAGTCATGTCCTATCACATGCTGTCGATTCTGGGACTCTCTTTTTCTGCATGCTTGATGACTCCTTTTGAAGTTACCAACTGCTTTGGCTGTAGCTATCACTAGAACCAATCGTCTTCTATATTATTTCTCTAGATTATTCACAATCTCCTGAAGATATAATTGACATAAACATTTTAAAAAATTAAGCAAAGTAAAATTTTTTTATAGAGTCAAATTTTGTTACCTACCTTGTGACTCATCTCCACGTCTTTTTCTTTCTGAGTTTTCTCTGGTGATAGATAAAAATACATGAAAATTTAAGAATCTCTTAATTTTATCCAACCCTGAAATATGATACATGAAGTAAGGACAAAGCTAAGTCACATTTCATATTGCAAGATGGGTTTTGTGAGAGAAGGAAAGCTGGATAACCTGGTGAAAGGATTTTAATTGCATAATGGTAAAAACCCCACGATCCAACTCTACTCACATGTAATACTGAGTTCAGGAATTGAATAAGATACCCCTGAGGTGAGAGGTGAGAACACTGTAGCTGTATCCATTTTATGGAAGAGTGATGAAAATTTTTCTTACAAAAATTTACTCAGCCCCATCTCCCACCTTAACACCTTAATTTCCCCCTGTATTGAGGTTAGTAATATTTAGGAGTTCTATAAATATAAGGCATGTTTTACCTGGTATATCCATATTGGTTAATAAGGTCTCTTTGTAGCTGTCTCGTTTCTTCAATGAATAAAGGAAGGTCTTGATGTCTGGATGCTGGTAATAAATTGGTACATACTTGGCAAATAGAGAGGGATTTCTTTGAGCAAACTCTGAAATGAAAAAAAGATGTTGAAAGCAGCCATTATAAAGTACTGATATTGGTGAATTTATTGAAACACTAACTTAATAATGTCCAGAAATCTATCCCTCCCTCTATCCATCCATCCACCCCTTCCTCCCTCTATCCCTCCCTCCCTCTCCCTCCCTCTATCCCTCCCTCCTTCTATCCCTCCATCCTTTTATCCCTCCCTCCATTCCTTCCCTCTGTCCATCCACCTATCCACCCATCCACTAAACCATCCATCCATCCAAAAGTTTTCAATTTCAATCCATCCATCCATCAATCCATCCATACATCATCTATCAATTCATCCATCAACCCATTCATCTATCCACCCAACCATCCATCCATTTAACCATCCATCTATCCTTTCCCTTATCTGTTTATACAATCATCCTTCCCATCTCTTCCCTTCCCTTCCCATCCCATCCCACCATCCTATTTATCCATCCATCCTGATTCACTTTCTACACATGTACATTCAGTTTCCTTTCTATTTTTTTTTTAAAAGTCCAAATGAAATCAATAAAGAAGTGTACCTGGTTTGAGTGAGTAGAGTCCCTTAATAACAGACATCATGATATGTGGACTGACAGCAAATGGGTTTTGAGATACTTCATCTATCATATCTAGAACGAATAAATATATTTTGGTTTCTCAACTTACTTTACGTTAATATTTTTTTCAGTTAGTTTCTTGATAATGATGACTGGATGTAAATGAAACGCTGAAATCTATCTACATTAGTTTTTCTGATTAATTGAAATATATATGAATCTCTATAAATCCTGAATAACATTTATACATAAACTGTAGCTATGCCCATCACATGTGATGCATGAAATGAATAATATGAATGAATGAAATAACTAAAATTTATAATAAACTGTTAGTAGCAATACGTGATTGCAACTGATTATTTTATTTATAAATGCGTTTATTGAGCAAATTAAAAACTGTAAATTTTAAGAAAACACAAACAAAATTTGTTCTAGCGGGACAAGGAAACTCTCTCAAAGAATCAAGAATCAAACCAAACCCGTGACCACGAGGTAAAAAATAAATAAGTGTAGTAACATGTACTACACCAGTGAACTCTTCATTCCCTTAAAAACTTACTAAATAATAAAGGGTTATCAGCAACAATTTCTGTAAATAATCTTTTCAGCTCTACTGTAAGATCTGCATGAAGCTTTGGTACACATAAATCGATTCTAAAAAAATAAGAAAAATTTACAAATCTTTAAAAAATCAATAGATACATTTAACATAAGTTATTGAAGTCCTTTGGTGTCAGCCTGTACAGTGAGGCACGGGATAGAGGATAATATGAAAATTAGTATAAGACCAAACAAAAAAATAAGTGTGTTTCCTGTTGCAAAAGAAAAATAATGGGGCCGTAGGTCAGTTTCTATACTGATACCAACAGTGGAAATGATCTCCTGTAGTGCCTTTGGATGAAAAAATTAGTTGCAATAATACAAGAAAATTAGGGGTCAATAGCGCAGCGCAACAGTGACGTCATGAAAAGAGACAAAGGCGAAATTCGGACAAACAAACTACAAGTTACTTCAGCAGATAATTTTCACACCGTAAGTTGATCGTAGTTTAATGGGTTTATTATCGTAAGTTAAGTAAAAATAATAAATCGGTTCGATAATCCTCTGTAGCGGTTAAACAATGCAATATTGTTCGAATCTTTAAGATATTTTTTAGAATCAGTGCGTTCGCTAATGGCACAACAGGTAATACTTATTTTTTTGTTTGGCGTAAGAGTGTTGAGTAATTTATCATTCCATAGTTTTCTTTTGTTTTACTGTTAAATGTTACTCACTGCTTATACAACTTTGTTTCATGGGCCAAATAAAATCATTCCAACACCATCTCACACATACCATGTAATTAAAAATCGCAACAATGCCTGTAACAGCCTGCAGGTACTGAGCCATCAGAAAATCAAACTTCTCCAAATACGTTTTCCCAGATGTGCCCTAAAAAGGGAAATTTGAGTATATTAGAATGTAGATCTCTAAATAGACCCCTTCACAGTTCCCTGCGCCATCTTGAAAGGTAGCCCTGCTTTTGCATTGAAGCAAAATGAACAGTGAGCTTGCAATGATAGACACCTCTTTTAACACCTTGAACAATTATTCACATGTCTCTATCATTGCAGGCTCACCGTTTGTCTCGCTTTGATGCAAAGGCACAGCTACCTTTCAAGATGGTGCAGGGAACTGTGAAGGGGTCTATTAGGTATAAAGGGAATGTTTGTTGATTTACTTATCCTTGCAATGCCATATTTCAAAAGGAACCAAGACTAGAGTAAAATGTTAATAGCACTCTTACCTGTAAATCCTTTGTTACCTCTGTCAAGTGTATCGTTACTAAATCAATTAAATTCTTGTACATTATCTCAGAGTATTGCTGACACACACACTTGTAAACAGCACTAGTCAAAAATAAAACAACGTTATTATTGTTAAGCTTCAGGAAATATGCAATATATATATATATATATCTCATGGCTGAGGAATGGAATTTCCAAGAGGTGGTAGGGGTTTGAGGATTGCTTTTTAATTTTGTGGTTCCAGGAAATATTCATGGAGGGAGATTGAAGTTTCCAAAAGTTGATGAGAGTATGAGGAGTGTATAGTATATGGTGTGGTCTAAGAATATTTCCAAAAAACCCCCCAACCCCCCAGAGAGGGATCTCAACTTTTAAGGGGTGGAAAGGGTCTATTTTTTTGTCTAGTTCCAGAAAATATTCATACCTCCCCTATTAAGGGAGATTGAAGTTTTCAAAGGTGATGAGGGTATATTGTCTAGTTCCCAAAAATATCCATACCTCCTCTATTAAGGGAGATTGGAGTTTTCAAAAGGTGATGAGGGTATGAGGAGGGTATATTGTCTGGTTCCAGAAAATATTTACACCCTCCTTTATGAGGAAGGACTGGAGTTTCCAAAGGGTGAGGAGGGTCTGAGGAGAAAGTATCAGTGTGCTTACCTATACATCTCTTCGTATGATATTGGTATAAATTCACCAGGATTTTGCCGTAGTATTAATAAAATAGCTCCCTCTAATTTGGGCCAGAATTGTGCAGAATATTCTATGTCACTTACAGGGGGAACTATCAAACAAAAACAGTTTACATATGAGTGGATTATACACTACTTAATATAGTTAACGAATAGTTTTTTTTCTGTGCTATGTTCAATAATACGGCATCCAGGAAGCGATGTAAGCATGAATGTTCTTGATGCTTTCTAAGTTGTTAGAAAGCATTACAGAACAGAACACAGATAAAAAAGGTTTTTTATTGTTTTTATCATATAGAAGAAAAAATATGTTGTAGTTTCAATGCTGTTTTCTTACTAACACTTCTTTGCAAAGCTTGCTGCATGCGAATAGCATTAGCAAACATCCTCTGTTCACTGCCATATCAATGTTACGGCATATTTCATACCTTGTCTATGCTGTAAGTCAGTACTGTGCATTTCCCATTCAAAGAAAATTACTCTAAAGTATGTGTCTAAGCTACTGGGCCCGTTTGTACGAAGGGTGGATAGCGCTATCCCATGGATAAATCCTTATCTAGTGGATAAGTCAATGCAATCCAATAGATTTATCCACTGAATAAGATTTATCCGTCGGATAGCGCTATACCCTTCATACAACCAGGCCCTGGTATTCAATGATATTAGATTTTTACAATAATTGTAGATTTAGATTGAATCAAGGGAATCCATTTTGCAAACAAAGTAATCTTAATGACATTTAAATGCACATTATATTATTATCTATGTTCAGATTAGTACTTTGTCTTAATGTGGTAGAGAAAACATCTTACATTTTATTTCAAAAACAATATTTTTAAACATCAACCATTTGTTTCAAGCTTCAATGCCTTGGTTTTAAGTAATACATAAAACCTCTGGAAGGAGCCATCAAAAAACGTATAAAATAAACTAATGAATAAAACGATATGAAAATAAAATGAACGTAGATTCTATATCTTTAAAGCTTAAAAACGATTCATTTATATTTTATTTACAACGACGTGACGCGAAGTGCAAATCTTTGTCACCAACTTCAAAAAATGTAGCATAAAAATTCTGGTCAAATCTTTTAAAAACTTACTTCTCTGAGGACGTAGAAGCGACGAGAATTCATTATTTGTGTTGGAAATGACGTTAGTCTCTCCCATTTTTGGTTGAAAACCATTTATTTTACGAGAGAAAGACTTTTTCACCTCAAAACATTTCTACTCTTCGAAAAACAACTTGGACTTTCAGATACCAGTGTCGCGCGACCGGACAACACAGGAATCCCTACAACAGAATATTTTCTTCCGGAAACAAGTAATCTATAAACTTTGCTCCAATTTTATTAAATCGTAAGTCGAGAAAGCTCAAATCTCATATTTGTTACTTTTTAAGAAGGCTAGACAAATAAAACATTACTTAGTAAATTTGAAAAGAAAAAAGGGTGTGTTATGGGTTCCCTGTGTTCTCTCCAGGCCTTCTCTGTCACGATCCAAGATGGCGTCAAAAAACAGTGAAAATCGCGGTAAAAAACGACAAATAAAACAGGCCGAATCCGACGAGGATTCTTCCTCTGACGAGTGCAGCAGTGAAGAAAGTGCATCTGATGAAAATTTCGACGAAGATATGGTGAATATATTTATAAATTAAACTGACAAATTATAGATAGACTGACAGAGTTAATGTTGGGTGCACGTGTTTGTTTTTTGTCTTAATTTAGGAAATCCCTGTAGAATTTGAAGCCTTTCCTCCTGCGGAGTGCGACTTTAGAGCTATGAGAAATCTTTTAAAACAGGTACGTGAATAACTTTTTGTCTTTCTCAACAGTACAGGACAAAACTGCACAACCCCCTCTCCCAAGAATTATATCCCCTCCCCCCCCCCCCCAAACAGGGATTTGGGAGTTCAGTAGTACTGTGCATTGTAGGTTGATATATTTATTAATAACTGTGTTACACTTTAACTTGTAGTTATTTTGAAGGATTCCATTGATCTATCTGAACTTGCAAACCTTATAATTTCTCAAGAGAAAATTGGCAGCATAATTAAGGTAATTATAACTGCCATCATTATTTTTAATCCTATGGAGATATATTCGTTGATAGGGCTACATTTTGTCCATCAATAACTACAATTAATTGTTATAACAACCACAACTATGATAACCACAGGAAAAAAAACCGGATTCCCAAATTAGGAATTGTTGGGAATTTCCTTGAATTCCCAATTCGAACACCAACGTTGGGATTTATTGTTGGGAATTTCCTTCTAATACCCAATAGAAAAACAAAATTCCCAACAAACTAACATTGGGAATCAGTGCCACGTTCCCAATTTCCTTCTCTCTGGGAAGTGGAAGTGGATGGGAATTTGTTGGGAATTCAAGGAAAAATCCCAATTTGGGAATCCGTTCTTTTTTCCTGTGAACAGCAGCAGCAACAGCTGCAACGACAGCAGCACCAACGGCAACTGCAACAACAGATGCAACAGTAGTAGCAGCAACGACAGCAGCAGCAGCAACAACAAAAGCAACAATAGCAGCAACAACAGCCACAAAAGCAGCAGCAACAACAAAAGCAGCAACAGCAACAACAACAGCAGCAAGAACAGTTAATCTACCTTTATAGGAGAAGAAGAATAATTATACTAGAATTAAAATATGTTGGACAAGTTTAAGATGCTTGAAATTGGTATGTTGAAGGTAGTGGAAGAGGATGAGACAGAGGAAGAAAAAGAAAAGAAAGAAGATGGTCCCAGCACAAGTAAAGGAGAAGAAGAAGAATATGAAGAAGAAATACTAGGTTTAATAACCATCTTGGATTTGGTGCAATACCAGGTATGAGTTGAGAAACTATTGCCATTATAACTAAACATAGTGCACATGTTGTATGTTTGGTGATTTTGAAGACTGTGCATTTGCTTGGATTCTATATACAGTCAATTCAAAAAACGTTGTCATCGACCAACTCAAGCCTACGCGACTGGACCGAAAGGAACTCTGGGTAGCAATCATTGAAGCCGAGTTGACTCCATTATTTTATCCGACTAGTTATGCCTTGTTTACAGCATGAACCTTTGTAGGCGAGCGGGAAGTGTGGAAGGAGACTTTTTTTTAGTGCCTTCATATTTTCAAAATTGTGAACTGAATCATAACTACTTTGTTTTTCTTTCCCTAAACCCAAACACATGCATTTGATGGATTTTTTCTCGCCATTATTATCTTTATTACTAGCGGAAACAATTAATTCAGAACGAATATTTAACCGCTTCAGTGATTTTTACCCATATTCCTTTCGGTCCAGTCGCGTAGGCTTGAGCCGGTCGACGACAACGTTTTTTGAATTGACTGTATACTTGAGTTAACAGAAACTTACCAAGGAATATACCCCAAAAACCTTATGCATTTGCCAAGATATTATATTACAAATGAGGACAAAACTTTATCAAGGAAATAATTGCATAATACTGAGGTCATGGGATGCAAAGATTTTGCATCCAAAATATATTTATATTGGTGTTCGAAATGCCATCTGAATAGAGTCTTTTTCAAGAAAAAAAGTGGGAGGAATTTATTTTTGTCCATTCAAGTAGAGGTTTTTCACTCAAAAACTGGAAGTTTTCATCAAGGGAAGGGTTTCCCAAAAAAAATAATTGAGGCTGTTGCTAGATCATTTATGTTATTAAAGGGGAAAATGCATGTCATTTTACAGGAAAAGAAGTGCATTCAACAAATAAAGCAGCTTTTACTCCACAAATGCAAGTCTTCTGCTGATCCTGAAACACAAACAAAATTTAAAGACATACTTGATAGTAACAAGAGAGTAGGATTGTTATTTTGTGAAAGGTTTATTAATATCCCACCACAGATTGCCCTCCCTCTATACCAAGCACTAAGGTAAGGAGATTTTGAATTCTTTAATTATTGTTGCTTAATGCAGATTTGTACTGGAAGGAAAATACCCACTATAGAAAGTCAGGAGCAGATTTTTTAATGACCGTGAAAAGCTCATGGAATACTTGTCTTGTGCCATGATGATGGTGATGGTTTTGTGTCCATGCCATTGTGATAGATTCAAAAGATGTCACATTTTATACTCTAATGGTGTGCCATGCAATTTCACAGCTATACAAAATCTACTCTGTGCTTTGCAGCAACTGCAATGCAGTGACTTGTCTCTTATGCCGTTCCTCTTGAATTGTCATGTTGAGTGGTCACATTGACTGGTCAAATGTTGATTACTGTAGTTCAATGTGGCTGGCCATCATATTCTATGTGCAACTATTACACACTCTATCAAATTTTCTTTAAATTTATTATGTTATGGTCTTATACCTCATTGAGCTGTGATACTAAGTGAATATTAAGTTGCCTTAGACTTTTATTCTTGATTCATTTCAGGGCAGAATTGGAAGAACAGCATAAAAAGGTAGAAACATGTACATGTACTCCGAAAGCCAATGTCTTGCAATAGATCAAATATTCTGACTGAATTGTCCACCTTCATTTTGGGCAACTTTAGGAATCAATGGTGGTGTAGCATTAGTACACTCACCTCTTGGGTGATGGGTTTGATTCTTGGACTTAGCATTACATGTGAGCAGATTTTGTTAGGTCTCTTCCTTGATTCAAGTATTTTACTCTAAATTCTAATGCAATCTGTGGGTTAGCCTTGCACTGACTTTGATCAGCCCAGAGCATGTTTCACGGTCTGAGAAACTTTGAAGGCCCTATTTTACCAGTAAAGCCATGGGAAAACATGACATTCAATGGATTACTTTAACAGCTATCAATCTAATTTAGGATAAAAGTGTCACTCTGAAGTACTTACTAGTCTTGTCCAAGTCATACAAAGAAAAACAGACAGGTCAATCCAAGAAATCCAAAGGCAAGAAAGCAGCAAAGTTACAAGAAAAAAAGAATCAAGACTTAAACTTTAGTAATGTAGAAGATGAAATACTCAACAAGGTACTTTTTCTTTGGATCTGTTCTTTCATTCATTCATGCATTTTCCCACTCCTTCATCTCATTCATTTATTATCCAATCATTCATTGTTTTGTGTGTTTATTCCTTAATATTCTCATTTATTCATTTATTTATTAGCCAACTACCCATTTATTTATTTAACTATTTATTCATTTATTTCTTTAAACATTAGGTCATTTATCCCTCCATTCTACTTTCCCATGTCTTTCTTCCCTCTCTCCCTTTTGTCATTGATTCAGTTCCCCATTCGTTTTCCCATTTATTCCCTTTCTTTTCCAGGAGTCCACCATCAAGTTTAGTTACCCTGTCAAGGTAGATGAGGAAGAGATTTTACTTGGTGGTAATTGGAGTTTTAATGATACATTATTGGAACCTTACAGAACTGTTATGATAATACCCTATGATAGAATGAGCACTATTATTGAACAAATGGAACAGCTTCTAGCATCTTAATCATCTGTGGTCTAATCAACTAAATGTATACACTGTGTAAAAGAGATTAGAACATTACTGATCGTTCAGATGAACGCTGATGAAGGAATGACATGTCTGTTTCCTACTTATTTATTTGTCATATTTGACATGCCAACACAATTTGAACTAGTAACTGCTAGTCATTATCTGTTATCTTATCAATCCTTTTTCTTTTTAAATTCATTTCAGTACAATATTTTTATATTTTATTCATTGTTCAGTGCAATGAGATTTTACAAAACATTTTTGAGTTCTAAAGCTTTACCACTGTTTTCATCGTTACCTGCTGATTGAGGCAACAGTTGTGCAAGGAAAAACGGACAATACACTGCCGTCAATCAAAGTATAAAGATGTACTGAACAATTTATTTGTTTGATGGCAGTGTATTGATTGATTACCCTATTGTGACTGTTAACTAATCAGCGAGTGGCAATCTAATAATTGAACACAACGACATACTCTAACACACACCATTTACCAGCCTACTCTCACAGACCTTCTCATCATGGAACACTCTAACACACACAACATATAACAACCTATTTACACCACCCATCTCATAATGGAACACTCAAACACACACAACATATAACAACCTATTTACACCACCCATCTCATAATGGAACACTCAAACACACACAACATATACCAACCTACTCACACCACCCATCTCATAATGGAACACTCTAACACACACAACATATACCAGCCTACTTACACCACCCATCTCATAATGGAACACTCTAACACACACAACATATGCCAGCCTACTTACACCACCCATCTCATAATGGAACACTCAAACACACACAACATATAACAACCTATTTACACCACCCATCTCATAATGGAACACTCCAACACACAACATATACTAGCCTACTCACACCACCCATCAACAAAGAAAACACAACTGAATTTCATACACCATGAACAGGATGGCTGTACCTCATAGAAAATAAACAGACATATAATAAACACTAAGATAATAACTGCAAGACAAGTCACTCTTACGACATGCTCTCTCCTAAGCTTTAAATTTGGTAAGTATATGAATCCTAAAAAAATTCCTAAGATTAAACCAGAAAAAGTAGAAAAATTATTCACGAGTGGAAATGAAGATAAAATGAATAAAACCACCAAGGAAAAAAAGTAACCAGATAAATACAACAAAATTCTGGAACTTTGTGTTTGGGCTCTAAAGGAATATATGATACTTATGACTATGATCCCTGCAAGCGAAGGTACTCCTCCAGTTGTTATTGATGTTGACTCGCTGCATAATGACCCAATCTGAAGGGGAAAAGTTGATGAGTTAAAATGATTGGTTTATTAATATTTTACGATAAGCGTGAAGGATTCTGGGATAGCTCAGGGTCTACCTGCAATAGAATTTGGAGTCGAATCTACTCACCACAAGGTTGGTAAAAATATAAAAGTTAGTAATTAGTAAATTTTTTGGTAAAACTAATTAGGGAACGTATTGTATTATTATTACTCCATAATATGGTTTCCTCTCTCAACCAATCAAAGCGTACAGAATTCCATACTGTCCTATAACAATGCGATGTTGAATATGGAAGCCATTTGAGAGTCAAAGAACCAAACAAGACATTTCATTTACCAAATGTCCTCCCACGCCAGCGGTCGTGTGCACAAGTACCATGCGCAGCAATCCAATCTTCCTTTCAATGATCAAGCAGATCGGTAAGCCTAGTAGATTTAGTATGGTGCCGTCCACTATTCCATGTGGGAGGTATATTGTCACAAGAAATCTCCACCACTGGTGATAAGATGGAGGTAATATCACGCCTGCAGATAACAGATGATCGTCGTCTATACCACGCACTTCGGGGTCGGCATCGCATGAAAAAGTAAGGCAATCTACCTACGGAGAATAGAAGAAAGACGTACTATTCATGGCACTCATATTTAAGGCAAAACAAAATTTTTTTTTTCTTCGGAAAACAAACTATCTTGTCATGCGAAACCATTGTTCCTGCTCTGCAACATGACGGCCGTGAAATCATTCTATTGATTACGCGAAGAATTCTTGTCAGCCTTGATACTAACAGGGGAGAGTACTAGTGGGGCTAAATTCAAATTTCCATCGCAATTCAAACCCTACATCAAACATTAGAAATAGGGCGTGGTTGGTTTTTAAAACGCACGTGCCCGGGTACATTGAAATTCAAGGAAAAATTCTGCTGCCCTCGGTCTTGCACTTCAATGCAAACCCTCGCCCTAGCGTTTTAACCTTTATATGATATTATGAATTCTACCGTGTCTCAAGATTTTTTTCATTGCAATGTATCAAAGCTATACTAGTATTGCAGCGTTCCTTCTAAAATGGGCGTTATATCAAACATAGTTGCGACTGAAACCTCTCATGAATTTTGTCTGACAACGCTGTCAAACAAGTTCCATCTACAAGATTTATCTACCCAAGCGTAGGGGTTGATAAATACCTGGTAACAATGTTCAGCATGGAGGTGATATACTCCGCCTATGAAGACGCAGTGGTCAGGACTTGTCATGTGACATTTACTTGCTAATGCATCGCAACATGGACGTATTGCATGCGCGATGAAGTTCTGCCCTGTACGCCGTTGACTGCACCTTATTTCCTTCCATTGTGTCATGTTAGGCGCTGACATGCTTTGACATTGTTTCTGTCAATAGAATCACACACAATTTTTGTATTAATTTTATTTGAAATTTATCCAGCAGGGAAACAAAAATGAACTTGGGAAACAAGAGGAGAGCCAGCGCAGGGATAATTGGCGCATCATTCACAGGATTAATATTCAAATGCTCATAGGCAGGAAAACTAGAAAACTTACCTTCGTCAATGTGCCAGCGATGTTCAGGGTTTCTGCTTCACAGCAGCCTAGTTTTTCCCGTCCCAATCGCAGCTGAATGTTGCTCCATGAAGTTGCAAACTGGTAATTGTACCGATGCTCCGTTCTCATACAAGGAGGAAATAACGCACCAAGCTGAACGAGGCTGCGCTCTGAGGGTCCGTACCAGGGATTTGGATATTCAGTGTGGTTTATAACAGTGGGGCCTCTGAATGTGAGCGTTTCTATCGAGTCAGAAAATATGTACATTGAATATCATCAGCACTTAAGCTTTTCCTTAGATAGTACAAAGAAGATATAACTAGCCAAAACTAGTGTGAGCTGCGTCGGTGTTTCTAATGAAACAGTAATGATAAAAGGGTAAATTTTACATCGTGAAAAGATGAAAAACTTAATGACGTTTCGGACGCTAGTCCTTCTTCGGAGTAAAAGATAGAGATAGATAGTACACATGGTTGATTCTGAACCATAAATTTATACGATAAATGTAAAAGTAGGGATATTTAGGCGGATTTTAAGAATACATCTTACCTAATCTGCTTCGTCGAATAGGCTGTAAAGCATTCGATATCTTTCCTCCTCTATTACATACCCAAATCATCATGGATATTTGTACCAAACCATAGGCACACGTGAAAACGGGCCAGTGTTTGTAGTCCGAACCAGCCGCGGGAACGACTAACCCTCTTGTGTTGCTTGACGGAGCAGTAGGTCGTATCTGAGAAGTCATTAGACTTGATAATCACCCTAGCAGCAGCAAGGAAAAGTCACCACAAGCTGAAATGGTCGACGCTTTACGGCTACGCCAGAAGTCAGCAAGTAGTTTGAAAGATGATACGATGTCTTACTCAGTATGAGAATCAGAATTATACACCGGCGGTAAGATTTCTTCAGCTATACTATCGATGATGCCAAAATGATTGCAATGATGCAATTGATTAAATTATGAACCGTTACTTATTACTGCGTTTAGATACTTTTTATCCGGGAGATGAAGAACCATAATCTACCATCACCGGGGTCGTTCCATGATGAACTGTTTCTTTCAGTTTCTCTTTGCGTTTTTTGAGTTGATGACATGTAAATGCGCGAGCGCGACTTGTTCTCTGCGCACGCACGAACGCAACACAAACTGATGCGCGAGAATGCGTGCGCGCGATTTATTTGTCTGATCATGGATCATATAAGAGGACTGGTTATTATCCATGGTCTAATCAATGGTTCTGCTTGTGCACTCAACTGAAAAACCACTACCATCTTTTTGTATACATTTAAAAATTAACCATGCAAAAACCATGTCATGTTGGTGTCAAATTAGATCCTGCAAGAATAGCATAACTACTTATTTATGCTCTCTTTGATCCTGTGATGGAGTGCTCACACTAAACCTGTGAAATACTAATTTTTAGCACTAAATAGTGATAACTAAACAATAGAAAACAAAGGATTCTGTATGAAATAGTATTAATTAGTACTATTTAATGTTCACGGTTTTAGTGCGTGCACTCTAACAAGATGAATTAACTTAATTGTTAAAAAACGTATGTACGTTTGATCTTGAAGGATTGGTGTAACAAATTTGCTTTCTTTCTTAGTTTTGGGAGCAGGACAGTTATATTAGTAGCCGTGTTCTATGGGTAAAGAAAACACAAGCCTAGTGCCTAGAATAAGAGTAACTCTAACTTCTAAAAACTGGGCATTTGTAGTGATTTTAGCAACTTTAGGTATTCTCACAAATATCATTTGCCACGGAGTACAAAAAGCTTTCAATTGGTGTGATAAAGAAAATTTGTGGACGTGGAGTTGGTCATAATATGAGCAACACTCAAGAAGCAACATGCAAAATACCCTGTATTGCCAGGGAATCTGCAGTTGATTTTTGAGGGAGGGGAGGCTGGAGGAAGGAAAGACTTTCACCTACCATCACAATGATCACAGGCCACCAAGCAATGCAAGGGTACTTACAAAACCAAGTTACATGGATTGAAAAAGATAAAGTCACTAATAGTTAGGTCATCAAGAGTGTACAAATGGCTTTTCAATTTAGTACTCAATGCCATAGTTTAGCCATCTCTGACATGAGCTGGTTGGCTAGTAAATTGACCCCGGATTGCACAGCTAAGTAATACAACCAATACACAGATATATAAGTTGGAATAATTTTTATTTGAACAAGCTGATTAAGAGAGGTGGTTGAAGCTTGACCTTGATCGACAATTTGGAAATTCTGAAAAAGAGGAATAAAAAGTTAAAAATGCAATAAATACACCTCCAGATAAATGAATAAAGGTTTGGGTTAGTAATTTTATGAATACACAAGCCAAAAACTCCAACATTTTGATCCTCGGTTCAGAAGCATGCAAAACCAATTTACAGCCATTCTCAATCACACGCGCCCTCTAGCGAATGTTTCTGTCGCGACGAAGAAGGTTTGTGGTGGACGTCAATCACAAAGCCTTTCCATAACAATGTTGGAAAACACAAACCTATAAGGGCACGTGCCTATGGAATGTCATGGAAACGCCTCGATTGACATCCACCAAAAGCTTCTTCGTCGCAACAGAAACAATCACTAGAGCGGCGTGTGTGATTGAGAATGGCTGTAATAGTCATTTCCAAATTTGCTTTGGGAAGCACTGGTGTCATTACATCAAAGCAACCTGGGTTCAAATCCCACCAAGCTCAGTGTCATATGCTAGTAGAGTTGCTTGTTGGTTCTCCTGTGCTTCAAGGGTTTTTCTCTAAGTTCTTCCAATATTCCTCCCTCTTTAACAATCAACTCCTTAATTCCAATTTGACATGGAATGGGGACCGGTGGTTGACTATTAAGTGCTAACCTTGTAAAAACAATGACAGCTTTTTAATTTTTTTCATAAATAGCATGCATTGGTGCGTCAAAGATAAACTTGATAAAAAATCTTCAAGTCTACCAACATAGCACTGTTTTACATCAAAAACTATTCCTGGTAGGTTAAACTAACATTTGGTAAATTGAATATTGGACACTGGATAATAAAGTCATGTTCCACCACATGAAAGTTGTATTGTACATTATATTGTTACAAAATATACATAGGGTAGCCCATTCTTACTCACAAACATGTCTGAGGATATAATTTTTTAAATTAAATATTTCAAAATTTTTAAATATTATAAAGCAAAATACTCGAATTCATAGAATGACTTGTTATAGCCCTACTGTACATGCCATTGATTTGCTGTCTGTCTTGAATGTACTCAAGAAAAACAGCTGGGAATGACAATGTTAAGAGCATATATTTATTGACTGTTATATAGTCATAGTTCTTGTGGTTACCTGTAAAGATACTTCACTCTGTAGCCATGGCTTGGACTTCCTCCTCTGTGTGTTTTCCCTTCTCTGCTAACTTGGAACGGTTCTTTCTTTCCAAAATTCTCTTACGATCTTTATCTAGCTTGAGCTTGACAACCTCAACCTTGCTGGGATCGATACCTACACTCACGGTAGCACCATTAGCCTTCTCTCTCTGGATTCTATCGATGTGAATAACCCATTTTTTACGGTAGACTTGGATGATTTTGCCAACTTGTTGGCTCTTAAAGTGCCCACGTGTGACTTGCACCTCGTCGTCTTTACGGACTGGAATTGAGCGAACGTTGTATTTTTGTCGCAATTCTTTCGACAAGGGAGCACTCATAAGCTTTCTTCTAACACTTGATGGGGCTGAGAAGTGAGCCTTACGGCATTTTCTGCGAGAAGAAGTCACGTCTTTATGTTGCTTCATTTTGTGCTTCCAACCTCATGCAACACAGCCGACTGAAGAGAAAGAACATGTTTAGAGGGGGGACCCTTAATACTACCCATCGATACAATACACCTACCCCTCAACCGCTGGAAAAGAACGCAGGCTCACCAGGAAAAAGTTAAGAAATATTTCAAATTTTCCATTTCTAGGTAAATAATATTTCAACTCTATGATAAAAAGTCTTTTTCTCAAGAAAACAGACAGTTTATCGTTTTAATTGCGCTTTTTAGATAAAATGTTTTGTTTCACATGCGCGCTACAAAGAAACTTGGAAAAAAATTCAAAATAAAGCTTGTTGTATAAAGTCATTTTATTTGATATTTAATGACTTATTCTTACGTTTAAAATAATAGCATTTAATTTTTATAATGATTTAAAAAAATGCGCCAAGGATTTTTTTCTTAGATATTGTTTTCCGCTGAGTCGTGAGATCGGGGCTCAAGTGACAGCGACGCAAGGTCTGAAAAAATGAACAAAAATAATGGCTTTGCTCGTCGTGTTTAGTCTATAAAGAGTTATGGCGTTTTATTACCACTATTTAACGCTATTATTTACCCTGCTCCTTACCTATGAGGCCACATCGCTGCTCCATGACGATATAAGCGGCTTCAAATACATTGTCTTGGACAAGAAATCCAACAACGCAGCCTTCTACTCAAGTTTATTCAAGAATGGCAAGATTGATCAAAACAAGTTGACTTCTCTTTCGACTCGTGGCAAAAGAAGCCTCACAGACTCCCCTATCTTGTATTCTAGCAATAGTTCAAGGAGTGGACTAGCTACAGAGTACGAGTTCCACGGTGATAACCATAGCGTAGCTTTTCTACACTGGTCGGGTTCAAGAAGCCAGGTAATCATAAGATTGATTAGGATTCTTATGAATGACAGCCTGTTTCTTTAGTATTTCGTTTAAGCACAGATCTGTCATTTTAATATGAATATCAAATGAATAGTCTTCGGTGATTATCTAGAATCTTCTAAACATATGTTAAAGACTCTAGCTTTGATAAGGTATTCCCACTCGATCCATGCAGCATTAACAAAACACTGAATACGCATAAGTTATAGAAGCGAAATTTTTCTCCGGTTTCGAATGCTGAAACACGAAAGAATTGATTAAGACGCATTGTTTAATGATTTTTTGTTTGAGTTTTTATTAGTGTTATTTTTTTGACTGTTAAAAATTTGAACTGTTCCCAGATGTTCATGATGTGGTTTGTTAGTATGGTTACGTCTGTATTGTACTTTAATGGCTTCTTTTAGACTTTATTTTACAATAAATGGATAGAATAAAAATGTGTAAAATATGTCTACGGTCCTTGCTAAACGAGGAAACATGTTTTCCTAAATGTTTCCTAAGGTGGCAAAACTGTCAGGAAACATCTGGAAACAATGTTTTGCATGTGGCTAAACCGGGAAACATTGAGGAAACATGTATGCAGTATGCATGTTTCCTCGTTTAGCCAGGGCCTACCAAGTACAAAAAGATAATTGATTTTTGAGAGAGAAACAAAGACTTTATTTTTGACACATATTTGTTTAACAGCAAGTTAATAGAAAACTTACACATTATTTTTGGTTATAAGAGTATCTTACAGATGTAAATTATTCAAATATCAGAATGTTACTCTTTCTATTCATGTGCTACGAAGTTATGTTTTATAAGTCGTGTTAAAATTCAAGATTATCTCATTATGAATGTCATTGCCCTATGCTAAGCTAAATTCACTTGTTTGTGATTGTTCTGTGTTGTTTAGACATTGATATGTGGATGCTGAACAACAAATTAAAGCTTAATGATGATAAAACTGAAATCCTGATATTTCATGCTAAGCACCGTCCGGCTCCACCACTACATGCAGTGCAAGTGGCTAGTTCCTCTGTCACTCCTTCAGAGTGTGCAAGAAACATTGGCGTTATTTACGATAATACCTTATCTCTGGACAGTCATATAACTCAGATTTGTAAATCTGCTTTTTATTTTATTAGAAACATTTCACGCATTAGGAAATTTTTAAGTTTTGAAACCACTAAGATATTAATTCAGGCTTTCATTACAAATAAGTTAGATAATTGTAATGCCTTACTTTTTGGTTTACCGAAGTATCTTTTGCGGAGGCTGCAGTATGTACAAAACACTGCTGCCAGGCTGGTTACCTTATCACGCAAATCTCAGCGTATTACACCCATTTTAGTACAGCTGCATTGGTTGCCGATTGAGCAGCGTATCGAATTTAAAATTCTTCTTTTTAAGTATAAAGTTATCCATGGTATTGCGCCAAAGTATCTCTGTGATTTACTTGAGCCTTATGCTCCTCAACGCTGTTTGAGATCTGGTTCTAAGAGGTTACTCAAGGTTTCAAATTATAATCTAAAGTCTTATGGATACCGCGCTTTTTCTATTTCTGCTCCAATGCTTTGGAATGCCTTGTCACTGCAAATTAAATGTAGTACATCTTTAAATATTTTCAAGAGTTATCTCAAAACATATTCATTTCGCAAAGCTTTTCCTTGATCATTCGTTAAATCTTATTGACTTTTAGATTACATAGTTTTTTGATTTTGTATTACAGATATTGTTATTATTAATTATTATCATTAATTATTATTTGCTTGTAAAGCGCTTTTGGACATTTTAGGAAAGGGCGCTATATAAATAAAATATTATTATTATTATTAATATTATTGTTTGGATGAGTTGTTGTGTTGATTAACAAGGATATTGGCCGTTTCGTTAAGAGTCAATAGGATTGGTCATCATGATGGATCTTTGATAGGATAATCTCTTGATTATATTTGGTTTTGAAAGCTTAATTATTCAAGCAAAACTAATTCTTCAAGTCCCAAAGATCAATAAACCATATAGCTGCTAAGAGGAATGTCATGTATGTTAAATTTAGTATTGGCTTTCCTGTGTTAAGTACAGTTCACAGATACAACTCTGCCATAAACTGATTATTATTCATGATCCTCACACACAAGAATATTCACATTCAAATATTAAAACATTTGATGAGATTGCTCTTTGTGTCGATTTTAGGTAATTTTTATCTTCACGTCCAACTATCAAAGTATTCAGCGCAATCCAGGAGGAAGCGTGCATGTTGAGAATGCTTATTTATGGAGGTAAGGCAGAGAAATTAATCACACGCACAAAATCGGAGTTTACAAACCTGTGATGGATTGGCATACCATGCAGGAGGGGTAGTCATTCTCTTTGTGTGGGATTTTAAAGTAGTTCCACCGAATGGCTTTTCTGGAGCACTAAAACCAAGGGGAATTTAAAAGTTGATTTTTGCAGAAAAAGAAAGCCAGAGATTAATCCACACAGGTGGATATGACATACTTTACATTGGAACGACTTTATAAAGAAAATGCGGATGCCACACAGGCTGATATTATGCTGAGATAGGGAATCAATCCTGGATTGCATTATTGAAAGGCAAACATTCTACCATATTATGTCCCCAATGCTTTTCAAAATTGATTGCTTTATAGCTGCTTCATGCTACAGTCCTGTTGTCTTTAGTGTGCACTAAAGCATTTGTCTTAACCTTTGTTCTGGTTTTAGATCCACTGATTATGGAACATCATTTCAACGAGAAGACCAAACTAAGTTCAACAAAGGCAGCAAAAACATCAATGGAATACATTTTTGTAAAGGAAACAATAAGAGGGTAAGAATGAAGGTAGAAATTTGTACTTGAAAGGTGTTCACTTGAAAAGTGAAAACATTTGTACTACCAATAAATATTGATAATGGAGGTTAATGATGTTAATGGAAGAATCTGGGAAGAGGCAGAGGACAAGGGCAGGTCCAGCCAAAACTTTAGGGGGGGCTAATTGAGTTTCTTCTGTCAACACAACAGAAAACAATAAAAAGGAACTAATTCTTCAGCTTTTTTTTCCCTGCTAAAGTGGGGGCTTCAGCCCCCCTTGCCCCCCCCCCCCCCCCCTGGATCTGCCCTTGAAGGGTGGGGTCTTAAAATTATCCACTTCATTATTCCACTTTTTTTGCTTTTCATGCGTTACAAATGCCATTAATGAAGTACCAGAACTTTTATGAAAAATGCTGACTAGTTTTAGTTTTATGCTATGTTAACAGACATTTCCCTGTAACCATGGAACAGAATCTCTCATATGATACTTAAAAAACATGTCGGCTTTAAAAAAGATATGATACTTACTTACAAAACATGTCGGCTTTGTGTTTTGTAGGTGGTTGTGTATGATAAGAAGGGAAAATGGGTGTACATATCTGATGACGAAGGAGATAGCTATGCAGCATATCAAGTCAACTTCACTCCTCAGGAAATCCTTTGTACAAGAGATAGTGGCAAGAACTTTTTGGTAGCTTTTGATGAAACAACATCTAAGGTAGAGTTGAAGTGAATGGATGGATGGACGGATGGAGGGACGGACAGACAAAAGAACTAATGATGAATGGAAAATGGAAATAATTTAAAAATAAACAAGAAATGATATCAATAAATTAAAACTTGTTTTCTTTTATCAGCTTTATCATGCAAAAGACGATGGGAAAAATTGGCGATTTATCTGTAATGATGTTGTCCAATATTTCTGGTAAACTAAAGACATTTTATTATTTCACTAGTTGTTTATTTATTTAAATATAATACAATATAAATAATATAATATTTAGATCTTGTTAACTGAGCGGGAGGTCTGTACGGGATAATCTTGATCGAGGTTGGAATGTAAAGACCGACCGAGGTCAAGATTATCCCATACAGACCGACTAAGCTCGGTTGATAAGAGTTTTATTATATGACCACTTTTCATTGAAAAGGACAAAATGTTTTCACTGTAAGATTAATATGCGATCGGACCGGTTAATACCGGAGAATCTAGACCATAAAAATAATATTATGATTGATTTTTGTCATCAGGGGTACCAACTCTACAACATTGTTCATAGAAACACAGCAACCAGGGCATAAATGTAAGTATCAAATTGGTAATTATTGTTACAAAAATTTTTATGTTTTGGGTAAGAAGGGTAAACCTCATTAAATCCCTTTTCCATCCTTCTAGCTGAGTGGTGAATTTGGTTTCAGCCAATCACAGTGCATTAAGCTGTTTTGCCGCCATCCCTCATTCCCAGGCTACTGTTTTAAATCCAACTTTTGCATATTTTTCTATTTTCTTTTGACTAAAATATAATAATATACATGCCTATAGCTACAAAGTTGTGAACATTTCAAGAATCATGAAGGCATCAACCGTTTTTGCACGCTCAGTTTTTTGCATGGTGCAAACAATCACAAAAAAGAATAAATTATCCTATGAATAGGCACTTGCAATGCGAAATTCATGGAATTGGCCTAATTGCAAAATACTAATAGTATTTTTACTGTAGGAGGTTGGAGTCCACATTGAATAAACATGATTCTCACTTCAATCTTTTTATCTCTTTTACTGATACACAATGCTTTTACAAAACCTTAGTCGGCACTAATAATATTGTTTATTGTTTGAGATCAGTTGTATGTAACTTGGTGTGTAATGATAAAAGGTAAATTGTACACTGTGAAAAGATGCAAAAACTTACTGACGTTTCGGACGCTAGTCCTTTATTGGAGTAAAAAGAGAAGTGTAACTTGGTGTGATTGGATACTTAATTTTATGAATTGATTGACAGACACATCAGTTTTAAAATACATCCGTCTTCCTGGTGACGCATCGGACGTGAAGGTGTTTGATGCTTTGCTTGGTGGTTTTGTGATGAGGTCTTTTGAAGTGAATGGAAAATACATGTTTGTCAAGGTATGATACTTCATCAGGGTTGATATAGTAGTACTGCACTTGCCTCTCACTCTTGCAGGGCTTAAAATAATGGCTGGACATCAGACAGTGTCTGCCCAGAATTGGAACTTTTCAGGTCAAATTTTTAAATTCCCAGTCATTTTGACAAGTAATGTTGAGCCAAAAACGAGGCATGTCCAAGCTAAAACTAATTTGGCCCGTCATCTTGACCAGCGACTTACCAGCTGTTACTTTAAGCCCTGCTCTCTTGGGTTTTGGATTTGATTTATGGACTCGGCATCATGTTAGTAGAGTTCATGAGGTTTCCCCCCTTGATTCAAGGGTTTTTCTCTGGGTTCTTTAATTTTCCTCTCTCCCCCCAAACCTAACAAACTTAATAAGTTGAGTTGTTCCCTGACTTTGATCATCCCAGAGGTTGTTTTCAAGGTGGGGAGACAACAGGATTACCATGATGAAGGAGACTAAACCTTGAGATGAAAGATGTTACTCTAATAGCCATTAAAATATGGTCATTCTTCCAGTCATTGTTCCCTTTCAAAAATAATCAAGTTCCACAAATATTTTTGTAATATTGCCTTCTATTATGTGTCATAAAAATTTGTCTTTAGAAAATGTACCCACAAATGGCAATGTATGTATCTTACAATGGAAGTTCCTTCAAGAAAGCAATGTTTCCCTTCAACTTGGATGTTAAGGTAAGGTAGATATACTCTTAAAAGATAGTAAATAATATTGTATGACTTAATGCTGCAGGGATCCCAAAAATGGGTGTGGATGTGTCTGGGGGAAGGGGTGTCTGGGGAAGGTGTCTGGAGGGTCATTGCTCCCTTAATTTTAAGGTTGCAGACCCCTCAATACTACATCTACATCTACATCTATTTAAGTCCATCAAAGGGGGACCCATCACAGATAGACTATGATAGACTAGATAGATAGACTACTCACATTTAAAGATACTCTATGGCTCCTATAGCTGTTTTGTTGCTCTAAACAGTTTTTAAATTAACTAATTTGTTCCCCTTATTTTTTTTCTCCAAAGGATTTCAATGTGGTAGATGCCAGTGAAGATGAAGTCTTATCATGTATCCGCCATGATGATTATTACAATCTTTATATTTCTGATAAAACTGGAACAAAGTATTCGCTGTCACTTCGTAGGATACTTGCAACTTCTTCATATCAATGGGGACGGACACTGAAACTTGCTGATATTCACAGAGTAAGAAATCAGAAATAATATTGGTGTCACAACGGCCATGTTGGTGTACGAAAACAATACATTTTCTAACCTTGTGGTATTTCAATTTTTATGCAAAAACTGTGCAGAAAGTTTCTGTTGTTTGTTACACCAATATGGCTGCCTTGTCACATGAGTGAAAACACTCTAGATACCCAGTAATAATTGTTATGTAGTGAGTCATTCCAATTGTGTCCTAGTGATGGGCTGCAGCATGTTAAATAATGACTTTACATTATTTTTGTGGTTGTAATGTAAAGATTATTGAAACAAGATTGTTAAATTAAGGAAGTGAAATGATGGTACTATTACTAATGAGACTTTCTTTAAAATTTCAGGTCAGAAGTTTGCGTGGTGTTTACATTGCAAACATCCGGAGAAAGGACGCCATTGTTCGTACATTTATCACCTTTGATAAAGGTGGTGAATGGAATAGACTTGCCATTCCTGATAATGTTCAATGTAAAGAGGTAATACATACATATCATTAAGCCATGGCTTGCAAAAGCTGTTACACTTTTATGAAGTCCTGAAACAACCTCTAGGCTTACCTGAGTCAGTGCACGGCTAACTCACAGATCGAACCCTGAAACAGAATCTGGGCTGATCTGAGTCAGGGCACGGCTAACTCACAGATCAAACCCTGAAACAACCTCTGGGCTGATCTAGGTCAGGGCACGGCTAACTCACAGATCAAACCCTGAAACAGAATCTGGGCTGATCTGAGTCAGGGCACGGCTAACTCACAGATCAAACCCTGAAACAACCTCTAGGCTTACCTGAGTCAGTGCACGGCTAACTCACAGATCGAACCCTGAAACAACCTCTAGGCTTACCTGAGTCAGTGCACGGCTAACTCACAGATCGAACCCTGAAACAACCTCTGGGCTGATCTAGGTCAGGGCACGGCTAACTCACAGATCGAACCCTGAAACAACCTCTAGGCTTACCTGAGTCAGTGCACGGCTAACTCACAGATCGAACCCTGAAACAACCTCTGGGCTGATCTAGGTCAGGGCACGGCTCACTCACAGATCGAACCCCGAAACAACCTCTGGGCTGATCTAAGTCAGGGCATGGCTAATTCACAGATCAAACCCTGAAACAACCTCTGGGCTGATCTGAGTCAGGGCACGGCTAATTCACAGATCAAACCCGGAAACAACCTCTGGGCTGATCTAAGTCATGGCATGGCTAACTCACAGATCGAACCCTGAAACAACCTCTGGGCTGATCTAAGTCAGGGCATGGCTAATTCACAGATCAAACCCTGAAACAACCTCTGGGCTGATCTAAGTCAGGGCATGGCTAATTCACAGATTAAACCCTGAAACAACCTCTGGGCTGATCTAAGTCAGGGCATGGCTAATTCACAGATCAAACCCTGAAACAACCTCTGGGCTGATCTAAGTCAGGGCATGGCTAATTCACAGATCAAACCCTGAAACAACCTCTGGGCTGATCTAAGTCAGGGCATGGCTAATTCACAGATCAAACCCTGAAACAACCTCTGGGCTGATCTAAGTCAGGGCACATAACATTTTTTGTTTTATACTTGGTTATAGCTTGAATGTGGTTTAAATTTGCACATGGTGCACAGTGAGAGGTATTATCAGATTTCAAGTGTGCTGTCCTCTGAATCTGCCCTTGGACTTATCATGGCTCAAGGTACAGTCCAACTAGCTGTTTCTGACAATTACAAAATCAATTCAAGCTAAACAATTATTTCAATTTTTTGTGATCGTAGGTAATGTAGGAAGATACTTAAATGAAGAAACAGATGTATATTTGTCTTCTGATGGAGGACTTCACTGGAATAAGGTAATCGTAATACAAAAGCTAATAATAGCCCTAGTCCAAAATATGCTTTGCTTGTCACAGACAAAGGTTCGAGTACAAGGCTACGTGCAAAATTAAATTTATTCTTTTCTTGTTTCATGAATCACTGAGCATTATGTGTGAAGCCTCACATTGAAACCTTTGTGTGCGTGACAAGCGAAGCATATTTCGGAAGCGGGCTATTATAATACCAATATACCCTCTTCCCTGACCCTTGACAATTTAAGTCCCCCCCACAGGAAGGGATGGATATTTGTTTTGAACTACACACCTTACACTCCTCAGACCCTCTCCACTCCTTGGAAATTCTAATCCCCCTCCACTGAGGAGGTATGGATATTTTCTGGAACTTGTCAACATACCCTCTTCAGACCCTTGCCACCCCGTGACATTTTAAATCCCACTCCATGGAGGAGTTCGATAAAGTTCATCGTAATGTATAAACCGTTCTGATAATGGCTGACAAGTGCATGAAAACATGGCCACCCAGCACAATATACCCTCTGCACCCCTTGACAATTTTAGTCCCCCTCCATGTAGAGGAAGTATGGATGTTTTGTAGAACTAAATATCAAACTATTCCCTTGTTATCTAGATACTAAATGGATCACATGACTATGTGTTTGGTGATCATGGTGGATTAATCGTTGCTGTTGCACTTGGGAACTACACCAAGAAAGTTTGGTAAGGTTTATTGCTGTGTATTTACTCAATAAATGAATACACACAAGAGAGTATAAATACTCATGATATACACGAGTCTCAGCTCACAGTGGGTTGATGATTATAGAGGGGGGAGAAACTGCAGTCCCCTAAGTGGTGAAACCCTCGTAGCAAGGGAAAATTAAACAACATTTCAAACACTCTCAACACACATGCTGTCTGTTGATACCATGCCTATGATACCACCATTAGTGATGTACTGGTGTGAAAGGAAACTTTCAGGGTGCAGGGTGCTGCTGCCTTGCTTTCATGCCTCCCCCTTCCCATTTTACTCTGTTACCCCCTGCCCTGTCTGACCCTACCCCAGTTCTGCTTTGACAGCAAGAAAGACATATTTTCATGTTGATTTGTAATTTTACAGGTACAGTTGTACAGAAGGAAAATCTTGGAGTACAATTGAAATGGAAAAGAATGTTAGGGCTTATGGCCTTGTGACAGAACCAGGAGAAACAACTTGGGTTTCAAAGTAAGTTGGAAAAAAGGGAGAAAATCTTGGTTAGAATAGAACTGATTTTTGAAAGTGTGACAGGATAAGCAAGCATTGAATGCATGCGAACGGACGGACGGACAAGCAAATAAACAAACAAGCAAATGAGTAAGCAAGCATGCGAGCAAACATACAATCAACCTATAGCGTCATGTCAAATCCAGCCATACTTACTTTAAAGCTGGCCGCCGTCTTGGTGATCGCATTTGCAATCATCTTTATGATATTCGCAATAACGATCCCACCAAACCAGTTTCCCGCCATTTTAATCTAGCTAACCATTCTCTTTCTGACTTCATTGTTTTCGGTCTTTCTTTGCTTAACGGCAACAATGATTGTCGCAAGACCAAAGAAATGCGGCTTATTCACCTATTGGGCACTCTTAGTCCCAACGGGATTAATGAACGCTTTATTTTCAACTAACCTTTTCTTTTGTCTTTTGATTGTTTGTTTTTGTTTCCTTGCCTACCTTGCTCTCATTGGTTTCTTTTGTCTTATTCTATCATATATACACTCCTTTCTACCACTTCTTTCTCTTTTACTCCGACGAAGGACTAGCGTCCGAAACGTCAGTAAGTTGTTTCATCTTTTCACGGTGTATAATTTACCTTTTCATCATTACTGTTTCATTAGAAACACCGACGCAGCTCACACTAGTTTTTAGCTAGTTATATCTTTTTATTACTTTAAAGCCATAAATCTCAGCTGGCTGTCATATAACCAAATACTCTTTTTTTATATCAGTATCTTTGGACAACATTTAACCAAGAGTTTTGAGTGGCTTTCAGTCAAGCTCAACTTCTCTTCTGTATTTGAACGAAAATGTACAGATCAGGATTATACTCTGTGGACACCGAATGACGAGGCAAGTATCTTCTCTAGTTTTACTGTGTCTGTATCCTTGAAGCAGTCGTACTCTCTCCCACTAACGAATGCATTACATACTGGTTTCAGTTGGGTTCAAACAATTTTTGTTTATTATGCCTTATGTTGTGTTGGTTTTATCAAAGCTAAAATTGCTGAAAAAGGTATTTTTACTGTTTACGTGCTGTAAGCCAGTACTGTACATTTCTCACTCGTACAACAACCGCTTTATCGCCACCCTTTATCATTCTCCAATAATTGTCCTAACTCTGCTCACGCGATCAGCGTCGGATCCAGAAATTTTAGACGGGGGGTGACTATTACAAAGGTTTTACCAGGAATGCAAGGACAAAGGGGGATGACTGTTACTAACGATATACCGTGAAATTTGAGTAAGGGGGGTGACTATTACAAAGGTTTTAACAGGAATGCGAGGAAAATGGGAGTTATTGTTACTAACGATATACTGAGAAAATTGAGCAGGATAGGGGTGACTAGTCACCTACTTTACCACCGCTGGATCCGCCCCTAATGATGTTGATGTTGTTATTCAATTGTTTGCAGAGAATGAAAGGGCAGTGCCTGTTAGGTGAACACATGGTGTATGAACGTCGTAAGGCTGACATCTGCTGCTACAATGGCAAACAATATGAGCGAGAAATCAACCAGACGTCTTGTAACTGTAGCTTGGAAGATTTTACGTGGTAAGTTTTTGCAGTAGAGCCAAATGACCATAGGTGTAGCGAGATTCCCAGAGTGATGCGTGAATTTGCGAGAGAAATCCGCGTGAAACGTGAACTGGGCCACCACCACGTGAGGTACTCTTCCCGTGCGTTTCAAAGTCGCTAGAAACCTTAGAAATGGTTAGCATGGATTTCAGTCTGGAATGATGATCCTGAACCCTGACTATTGTTTTACTTATCTTATTTCAGTGATTTTGGATTCCAAAATAATGACATATCTGACTCGTGTGTTCCAATCAGTGAAGACCTCATCGTACCTAAAGTGTGTCCTGAGTTTCAGACATACATGCGCTCATCTGGGTAAATATGCCAAAGAACTGTTTGCACAATGTTCTTTCTCATAACTACTTTTAATTAATGATTTATAACACAATATCACAGGGGCGAGCGGATCCAGGGGAGGGGTGCTGGGGGTGCGCACCCCTCCCTGGTTCAACTTTGTGCACGAACTTCGAAGATAACCAATACTGCTTTTTTCCCTTTGATTCTAAGGGGTGCACCCCTCCCTGGGTTAACTTCGTGCGCAGCATCCCTCCCTGAACAAAATCCATTCATTCCCTTGAGTATTATATCTTTATTCATCAATAAGTTTTGGATAGATACTTTAGTGAATGCGGATGCACCTCTACAAACAGGTTTTATTCTCAAGGGAAGAATGTGTGGTTTGAAATGGGGGAAACGAGCTATACTAAAGCTAAAGAAATCTATCAGTTGCCGTAGATCACTATGTCAATAATCGGTATCTTGCCTGCACATTATCTACGGCTTACAATTGGGTTGTTCATAGGTTATTGCCATTAGATGTTTATGTAAATTCAGATTCATTCTTCATTCTCAATTTGCTATACTATGTTTCTTTAGATATCGCAAAGTCGCTGGTGACAGATGCGTTGGAGGAATTGAAAAGGATTTTTACCCAGTGAAAACTTTGTGTCCCGTAAAAGGTGCACTATGATTATGTTATATATGATAGTATGAAACAGAAGGGAAGAAAATATATATCCCTATGTGCCATGTGATTCTCCTTTTGACAGCCCATCAAAAACGAGAGAATCATCGCACAGGAAGAAATCTGATCAGGCGGTCCATCGAAAAAAACATGGCGGCCGAAGTAAGAAAAAAAATACTTTACTTACTTCTTTGCTTCGCTAGCTCCTGGATTTAATGGACTTGCTCCTGTTCGCTTCCCCAACAACGCATGCAAAGAAACTTACGGCATCCTCTTAATATTCTTTTTTACTTCCAAAGGAAGAATATCCTTATTTAGTTTTTTCTCTCCTGACAGTTCCTTCTGGACTCTCTATTGTACTCAAGCGGACGACTGTGGCAGCTCACATTCCTATTACATTCAATCTGAAACAAGAACAGGTATTGATTTATTATCAAAAAGTTTTTTTTAAATCCATCATATGATGAATTAAAGTTAAAACTTCTGAAAAAGTACTTATGAACTCTTTAAGAGTCGGAGATATTAGGACAACTACTTTTGAAATGATATTGAAAGGTATCGTTTTCGTGACAGATCGACCGTGCCTGCATTTGTTAAACGAACAGAATATTGCAGTGCAATGATAGGAATTCTGTCTAAATTCCTTGATGTTTATTTCACAGGGTTCAACCGGCAGCACGTGGTACTTGTGGGATTTTGGTGACGGTTCTAAACCCATCAATGTGACAGGAATCACGAAGGCACAGAAACAGAATCACACATTCACTGATCACGGGAGCTTTAACGTGACAGTCACGGCATCCAACAGTATGGGCACAACCAGTACTAGGATTGCTGTCCAAGTCATAGGTTAGTAATGGAGGTTAGGGATTGGGTCAGGGTGTAACGTGACAGTCACGGCATCCAACAGTATGGGCACAACCAGTACTAGGATTGCTGTCCAAGTCATAGGTTAGTAATGGAGGTTAGGGATTGGGTCAGGGTGTAACGTGACAGTCACGCCATCCAACAGTATGGGTACAACCAGTACTAGGATTGTTGTCCAAGACATAGGTTAGTAATGGAGGCTAGGGATTGGGTCAGGGTGTAACGTGACAGTCACAGCATCCAACAGTATGGGCACAACCGGTACTAGGATTGTTGTCCAAATCATAGGTTAGTAATGTTAAAGTTTGGTTTAACTACTCTGATAAAGCTTAGAAGTTAGCAGTATTTGGCCGTATTTGACACTACATGTACCTATTAGTGATGGAGATTGGGGTTTGGGTAGCCTGTGGATGGTTCTAGTCTGGGATCTGGTCATCTGCCCCAACCTTCACCGTCCCCGATCAAAACCAACAAGGATCGCCTGCCGAATTCTGGCGAGGGTGGGTTTGATTCAATTGCACACCAGGGGCCTCATCTGAAGAGAGCAAGCAGTGTGACCGGATGGCCGTGGTGTGGGTTTTCTTACTTTACATTTCTGATTGGTCTGTTTGTGTATTTTAGTGCATTTCGATTGGATAAGAGCACTTTGAGAATCGAATACATAGTTCTATATGATTTTCCATAAAATGGTTTCAACAGCCGAGTGAAGTATTCTACGTTTGCTTGTATTCATTATAGATGCGATCCTCCGTGTTCTCATAACTCCCCCGCATGCCGTCCTGATCGGACAGCCCGCTCCCTTCAACATAACCTTATCCTCTCAGCACACTGAACGGAGCTGGGTAGCAGAGCATGGCTATGTGCACTTTGTCTGGACATTCGAACCTAAGCAGAGACCTAGCTTAACATGGGAAAACGAAGTAGAACATACTTTTACCAAGGCAGGCGTGTACACGGTTAAAGTGGAGGCCATCAATGCTATCAGCAGGCAGTACGGACAAGTTACGATCCATGTTTACGGTAAGTACTTCTTTATATAGCGCAATAAAACAGATGTCGAGTGACTGAAAAACTTAAGAACGGACGTACAACCGTGACATTGCACGAGTATTCTGATTGGCTGAGCAGTGATATTGCGGATAGTGATTGGCTTAAATGCGTGCCGTTATTTTATATATTTTTTTCTTTTTAATAATGGATTTGTCAATCCACTATTCTTTTTCCTAGACGATCTTCGAACTTTACGTATATCATTTGACGATGAGCTTGACAACGAATACAAGGACTCGCAGAAGTGGAGAGATGAATTCAGGAACATGTTTTTGGCTAAGCTGACAAGCGTATGTAACTATGCCTATAACTATTGCCTATGGCAATTTCTATCTGATGATGATGGTGATGATATTGCTAATAATAGTAATGATGATGATCTGATGCTGAAGATGATGAGGAAAACAAGCTGATTGATGATGGAGTTGGTGATGATGGTGATGGGGATAATGATGGTGATGATGACGATGATGATGATGACGATGATGACGATAATGATTACGATGATAATGGTGATGATGACGAGGATGACGATGATGAGGGTGATGATGACGATGATGATGATGATGAGGGTGATGCGGTGGTGATAAATATTTTTGATAATCGTTATGGTTATAGTTGGTTATGGTGATGATGATGATGAGGTGGGCCGGGATGGTGAGGATGATGATGATGATTCTGCGGCTGCATGATGCTGGGGATGATGACGATGATGATAATTAGCAGAAATAATATTTTCCTTTACCAGGTTGTTTCTATTCCCAAATCTCGGCTAGAGGTGTACGTACTTCCTGGTTTACCGACACAAGTTGACGTGTCCATCAAACCAAAAGACACTAATGACAACCACACAATGGACCAAGTAAGTCCAATCCCTTCGCTTAATGGGTATATCAAGGGATAAATTCTCGTTTTTAAAATCACTTATTGTGAACAGCTTATGTGGTCTTCTTGTATGAGATATAAACATTAAAAAATGTCAGTATGCAAATGAGATGACGTAAATTCCAGAATGTGTTACATTTTGTAGTGTAATTTACGACAAGTGTTCTGAAGTGAAATAAACTAAAAGTGTACAAAACCACATATTTCAGTTATTAGGATGAAAGTTTTTTAAAATCTGTACTTTCTACAACAGCATTTTTGTATTGTAAGTTAGTCTTGAATCTTTGTCATCTCGTGTGCATATTGATATTTCAAATTTTTATATTTCCAAAAAGATAATTTAACATACAAAAATACGGCAACCATACTACTACACTGTTCACATATAAGTGATTTTGAAAAAAAAAATTTTTTTTTGATATACTTTTAAGCAAAATACATTGTTACTCCTTTTAAACAGACACCTTGGGAGCCTTGCCTGGTAAATGCTCAAAAGAGGGCTTTATTTGCTGAATTCATAGTTCCGACTCCCCTTAGTTACCGTTGCTATGTCCCACAAGCTCAACAAATTAGCTTGAATATCTCAGAATTTAAAACTCTGATTGCGTCAAATAAATCATAAATTGTTTCAATTATTTCATGTCCTGCGAAAAGAATAGAAAATTGCCTTGTAATCCTTGTAGTATACTTTAAAACAGATACTGTGTAGTTGTTTGTGGGACAAGATTTTAATTCCACTGAGAAAACTGCTGCAACGTTTGCTACTGTATGAGTCTGAACTACGAATAGAGGCTTGTTGTACAGAAATTACGAGAAGAAAATTACGAGACCGCCCAGGGGGTGTACTCGGGTGGGTAACATGACGGGGGGGGGGGGGGGGGGGGGGTCTGACGGAGCTTCATATTGCAACCCCCAAAAAATACTCAAACCTGAAATTTTACACCCAAAAAAATACATGGCATCTAAATTTATGACACCAAAAAATACAAGACATGAACGATTGACGTGTAATAAATTAATATGGAACCAAGGGAAAGTAAACAAGGTTACATATTACAAATAACGTTGTATTGTCTTCTTTTATTGTTATCAGTATGCTTCTTTGCGGAACTCACTCACGCCTTGCTGAAAAAAAATCAGTCAAATAATTTTTTGATACAAAAATCGAACTCAGAGATATGACGACCCAAAAAATACGGGTTTCATTTCGAGACCTAAAAAAATACGTGGCTGGTCTCTTGACCCAAAGAAATACCGGGAACGACGAAAATTGTCAACCCAAAAAATACGTCGGACATCCTCGTCATGTTACCCACCCGAGTACACCCCCTGGGCGAGACCGTGTAATTAGCTGTCCGTTTGATAAAGCGTGTCCTCCTCTGTACCTAATGAAATTAATTTAACCCCTATAAATTGTTTTATTTCTGTAGATAGTGGACAGAATCAAGGTAGTGATCAAACAAAAGCGTCTTGTCATACAATTAAGTGAAGGAAAGTCTACTGCGGCTGTTTATGCTGAGCTCCTCGATAATTCAGGTGCTGTATAATGTTATGAATAAAGCATGAAATTTATCATGAGATAATGAAAGGAAATGGAAATAAAATGGGAGGAAAGGGATGGTTCGTACATGAAAGAAGGGAGGATTGTTTAGGAGAAGGAAGGAGTGGAGGCAAGTTTCAAATAAAATAAATTATATTATATATATTTTAATGAGCTAGGAGATAAGTATAGAGGCTTTGCACTATCGCGTGATGGCAGCCATGACAGGAGGCAGGAACAGTTTAATCTGGTCTAGTCTGATTTAAAAGAAAAAGAATTAACTTTCCCAGGGGGAAAATGCTCTGTCGTTGTGCCTCCTGTCATGGCTGCCCTCACGTGATGGTGCAAAGCCTCTATAGAAATCATTTGTCTCTAGCTAAAAGGAACCCAGACCCTCCGAATACTGGTTGGATGCTAAATAATAGCTCAAAATTTGAAGAATTAAGAATGAAGTTATGAAGTGGGTTACATTGATACAGCTAGGTAGCAGAATAGATACGGTAGCATACAAAACCATTCCTACCGTAAACGTATCATAAGCTTCAAGAGTTTTCACCGGGTTCACGCCCTCCTCTCCCCTCCCCCGATAAAGGAAAATTGCACGCTATGACTGATTTAATTAGTATTGTCAATTCAATAGGTGACCGTGCCGTGTCCAAATTATTCCCACTTCCATTATGAACTATTTGAAGGATATCTCAATAAATTAATTTGCTTTATCCACTTTTAGGCAAGAAGCCTATTGCTGTTGACGACAAGCAGGGTAACCAGGACACACGTCTGGCCATTGCTATAGGACTGGCAGCCGGCTTCATTGTCATCTTTCTAGTTGGGATTATATTCTATGTGTACAGGTAATAATAACCAGAATTAATAGATGTTGCCCATGAGATTTGGATTAAGGGTTAGGCTGCGTTTACACGGTACCGGACGATTTTTCAACTGTCAAATATTTGTGCCGCACACAACTGTTTACACAGAACCGTCTCTTTATTCGTTTAAAAAATACGCTCTGTTTACACAGAACCGGATTCAAATTTTGCAGGGCTAGGCGTACGAAATTTTAAGATAGCTCAGTCCCGTGTGAACGGAACCCCTACAACTTTTTGTTCGGTTAAATCCGGTACCGTATAAACTCATGGTATTTGTCATGTTCATTTCGTTGATTAAACATAAGAGATTGACTGGGAACATAAAGGAAAGAAACAACCTTTCCCTCTACCTCCCCAACTCTTTTTCCTTCCCGTTACAAACATCACGAATATATAAGCCCAGGGGATATAACCGGGTTTTTACCGTATTTTTGCCAAGAATGCTTCAGCACCCTTTTATAGGAATATTTGGATCCGCCCCTGCTGGTGTTTGCGTGGAGATGCGAGGCTTGCCTCCCTTTAGGGCGAAGTGAGGTCTCGAATATGGAGGGGGGGGGGGTGGGGATTGGGGTGGGGGGAATGTATACCATTTTCCCGTCAAATCCACGGGAATCCCGCATGAATCAATAACATTTTGGTGCTGAAAGCAAACTTTTGGGGGTCACGTGCCCCCCCCTCCCTACGCTAGTGCCTCCCTTTAAATGTCTCACGGTCCCTGGCCCCTTCACTTTTTTCAGACGATACATGTGGATATACAGAAGATACAGTCGCTTGTCGATGAACGGTAGTAGGCCAGATGGATTTATTCCCCTACACCCAGGTGGACAGGAAAGCGTTGGGTACAATGCCGATGATGATGTTGTCCGGTATGCTGTGCCTGAGACAGAGGACATAAACGACAGCGAAGATGAACTTCTACTTGACGATCATACTGAGCCAGGTTAGGACTCTGCTTTCTGATTATTATCGTCAGTTAATCGAAAATCGAAAATCGAAAAACTTTTTTCTATTTCCCTATTTTTCGTTTTTCTACCTTCATTTTTCCATTTCCTCTCCTCCTCAAGCTTTTCATCTATTTCATCTGTTCTCCTCCATCTATCCAGACAGCATCGTTCACTAATACCCTTGATACCGTGCCCTTACGGCCTTGTTTCATTCTTCCATTAGGTCGTCTGTCTTTAGTCATTAATGAAGACACTCAGCAAGACAACTCACAGAGTACAGACGCAGCAAGAGCTTAGCGGAAAAACCAAACGAAATGCGATGAACCAATTATTTCACGCTGTTAACGCACGCAATTACACTATGATCGCACACAAGAGAATATATTTCTTGTCGCACCTGCATAAAAAACACGTAATACGTCTAAGTTATTCCACCAGGAAAGTGCGACGTATAGACACCACAAATATATTTGCACATTATGTCACCAGTCAAGAACTATTTAACGAATCTATTCTGCCTTTAAAACGCTCCCAGAATGCATTGTTTTCTGCGTATGACGTCATATTTTTATCAACTTTATTCGTAACCAAATGAAAAGAAAAATGAAAGAAAAAACGGACAGAAAGGGCAAATAAGAGATAGAAGTGGAAGAAATAAAAAATCACCTGAAATGAAGTGAAGAAAACAGCATATCTAGAAATCAGTTATAACGATATGATCGTGAAAATGATGCATTTGGGGATATTATAAGTCGTTTAAACTTAAAACTATAGGCATAGTGACATCAATTCACTACTCTTATAAATACCATAATTTCTGGAATATGCGGGCTTGGCTTTAAATCCAGGAGTTTCTTGTTTAACTTTGTTATTCTAATTTCTGCTTTGGTTTTCTTTTTCAAATGTGAGGCTAAGTCCACACATTCTAGAAATTATGGTATCCTTTTCAAGAGCCTAGATTAATCTACTAACAAAGTAAGATTAATTCTGCATTATTATCAAGGTGCACACCAATTTATATCATTTAACTGATATTCAGTGTTATTTCTCTAACATCAGTAACTAGTTGAAGTATAATTTTAGACTTGAATCTAGAGTTTGTGTTTGGTCGAGCGAACGACGATTCTGATTGGTCGAGCGACCGATTATTCTGATTGGTCGAGCGAACGATGATTCTGATTGGTCGAGCGACCGATGATTCTGGAGCGGTGATTATAAGGTTTTCTAAAGTTCCAGATCGGAAGTAATTCTAAAACGTTTTTTTATCCTGAATTTCGACTTTTCTCTGATATTCAAGTCTAAAATTATACTAAAACAATTATTGCCCTCAGGCTCAGTGATTATGGTAATATTTCACCGATAATCACTTCGCCTTGGGCAAATAATTGTTAAATATATAATGTTAGCCTCAACGGAGCCGTTTACGTTCTACTGCTAGGGCCATGTTTCTTTACCAGGGACACAAACCAAAACGAGAAGTTACAGATGAACAAAATCTAACAAACTATCAGTAGTGTCGTCATTGACTTACCGTGAGCCTCCGTGGTGCATGAAATCTGCTCTCTATTATAAGCACTTCTAATATCTTTAACTGTTGTTAGAATAATAGGACAAGAAAAAGTACTCGCGACAAGAATATAGTAGAAAAAAAACCACACTAAACTAAGTCAAAAATTGATATAAAATCATGACTTGCTGTGACCTTGACGCGGTGAAATCTGATTATCAGTAAGAAAACGAAAATAGTGTATATTCGCGACAAAAATAGTAAAAAAAAAAAACCCAGCTAAAACACCTACGCTAAACTAAGTCAAAAATTGATATAAAATCATAATTCGATGTAAATTGTTTTGCAAGAAGAAATAAAATAAAGAGCAAAAATATAACGTACAGTTAAAGCTAGTTAAAGTGTGGTTAGAAAAATCTGCTGTGAGGAACCTGTTCGAGACGCGCATAAGCTACGCCCGCGCAGAATTCTGCCCCGACAACGCTATATATATTCGAAGATTTACAGACTCATCAGGAAGCTCAAACGAAGCCTAAGGGAGAGCTTAGTCGGCCCCTAGACCGCAAACTCAAAAATCTTGATTGTAACCACGCTGATGGCTTTGAACGCATACTCCGTCCTTTACATTTGGGATGCGTTTAGTAAAACTAAACGAAAAGTGCATTATAGTAAATTTGATCTATTTCAAACCCTCTACGGAAAGAATATTTTGGGATTTTCACTTTTTGATTTATTGAAAAAAGGACCATACTTCCAGACATCGAGTGCTGAACCGTCGTATGGCAGCGCGAAGCATTTACGGCTACGCCGGAGATTTCGACCCCGACACCCGGCGCTATCCGAATTACAGACTGATCAGGAAGCTCGGCCGAAGTCAACGGGAGAGGTTAGTTGGCCCCTAGACCGTAGATGATTAATCCCTTGCTAGCAGCCAGCACACTCAAACATATCGATCGTGACGCTGATGCCTTTGAACGCATACTCAGTCCTTTAATTCCATTTGGGATGCGTTTAAAATGTAGTGAGGCATGATTCACGCGCAAACTTGAAGTACAAACCAAAATTACCGTGTCTCATTTTCTCACCAAACGATACACACTAAAAGGACCGTCAGAAAGGATAAGAATAACTGAGGGGGTAATTAATAACTTGATTATGCGCATCAGTATTTATTATTGAAAACGAAGCTTTTTGAAGTATAAATTTATTGTATCTATTTTTTCCGAAAATTGTGCTTCTTATATTCCTTGCCCAGTGTTTTGTATTTCTCAAGCTTCGGCCTTCATTCTTCAGATTTAAACTGTCAGTATTTTTTTTTTTTTAAAACAAAACAGTTTTCATTGTCTTTACGCGTACTCTCCATGTTCATCAACTCGTACCCATAGTCCTCTCCGTTACATTGCCGCGCATGCGTAGTCACGAACTGTTTCGACACGAGGGATCCTCCATTTTTTGTCCTCGTGGGAAGAAGAGGCAAAAAAAAGGCAAAATGCCGACGTATTTTCAGCGCCCTGAGAACGCTTTGAAAAGAGCAAATGGTACGTATTGTTTTAACAATCGTATATAGTAAAATATATGGGTGAAAAGTTGCTTTTTGTCTCGAAATTCTCGTCGTAAATCTCATCTTTGTCAGACTACCATTTGATTTATGACACGTCTGTGTTCGCCACAGTCTTACTACAAGTCTTTACTATATCTTTTAGGATTCCTCGTTATCCTTATGTTTTTTAAGAAGGGGCAATAATTTTGACGTATAAACCCTGTCTTTTTACGCTAATTTTCGACTGAAATATTCCTTTTTTTTTTTCATTAACTACCCGGATGTGGAAGGAATATATATAGATAATTTTTGATTCTTAGTCCTACTCAGTTTTGTGTCAGTATGCTGATATTTTTATACTGAGATTTTCTATGATATATTGAAATAAAAATGGAACTTGGTCTCCTTGTGGAGACAGCAAAAAAACACAGGGTCCTACACCTAAGTAAAGTTCTAACCGGACATTTCTTGATTGACAGAGTTTATTGAAGTTGGAAAAAAAGAGCCTGCTCTTGACGTCCTTTACGATGTCATAAAGAGCAAAAAGCACAGGACATGGCAGAACAAGATCCATGAACCTATCCTCTTTAAGTACCTGGAGCTGTGTGTAGACCTACGACGCAGCCATGTCGCCAAGGAAGGGCTATACCAGTACAAACTCATCTGCCAGCAAGTCAATATTGCTTCTCTTGAAGACGTCATCCAGTATTTCCTCAAGCTTGCCAATAAGAGAGCAGAAGATGCTAAAGCAGAATCAAGGCTGGAGGTAGAAGATGATGTGGATGATTTGGATCAGATACAGACACCAGAGAGGTAAGAAAACTCTTGTAGTTTTGTCATACACATATAATAGACCTCCTCATCTTGGGTGTAATGTTTTTCCATTTCAGACCATGTGTCTTTCCCTTGAGATTAAGATTCTTCATTTGATTTGTATCCATATTCATGTGTCCTTTCATGTGCAACCAAGCACAACTGTTAAACAGAGAAATGATACTCTAGGGAATGACACAGATCTGAAATGGGAAAACGTTACGCCAGAGCTGAGGAGGTCTATTCTTAAGGATTACATAAATGCTGAAATTGTGTATTTCATGCAATATAGGACTGAAAAACGCATCAGGTACTCACTTTACTTGTGTTGACAAGGGCTTCCTAAACATTGATTGGCACCCACAACACAATGCTTGGGACCCCAGTTTGAGTAATGACATGGGTCCCATGACTTGCTTCACTTGTATTGACAAATAATTGTTGATTGGCACCCACAACACAATGCTTGGGACCCCAGTTTGAGTAATGACATGGGTCCCATGACTTGCTTCACTTGTATTGACAAATAATTGTTGATTGGCACCCACAACACAATGCTTGGGACACTGATTTGAGTGGTTACACGAGTCGTAAGAACAGAATTGAATCCTGATTCAGCAGTAATGGTAACAAACTAATATGCAAATAACCCTTCCCAAGGACATTTTCAACAATTTGTGGTCAGGCTGTTAGAAAACAAAATTTGAAAATTGCTGATGTGTCGCTTTTGTTTTACAGTCTATTGCTAAGCTTTGTGAGTGGAGAGGATACCCAAGATAGGACAGATAGAATCAAGCTTACACCATGGGTCAAGTTTTTATGGGAGGCATATAGAAATGTCTTGGAGCTGCTCAGAAATAATGTTCGTGTCGAAAAATTGTACCATGACACAGCTCAGCAAGGTAAGGCAGTCTGAAGTAATAGGTTATTTATTCTTTCACTTCCTTACTTATTTATTTACTCATTCAATTAATATTCCTATATTAGAGGATTTCTTAGATTGTTTTATTACATATACTGTCTTTTCTTATGCCAAACATGTATTTCTTGATTAGATTTTTTAGTACATTACCATACACTAAATTATTTAAATGTTTTCAAATTTTCAGCTTTCAAATTTTGTCTGGAATATTCCCGCCGAACTGAGTTCCGGAAATTGTGCGATAATGTAAGTGTCTGAACAATATTGTGCGAAGTTTAAGAAATTGATGTAAAAGGAATAAAAGATTAAGTATTTTAAAGCTTTGTATATTTTGTTCGTTTCCTTGTAGCTACGTAACCATCTAAATGTTACGCTAAAGCACCAGGGACAGCCTAATTCTGTCAACTTGAACAACGTGGACAGTATTCAAATGCACCTAGAAACAAGACTGGCCCAACTGGATAGTGCAATCAGCATGGAACTTTGGCAGGTAAGTTATAGCCTTACGGCAGGACAGTAATGAGAGGAAAACATTTGTCAAACAGCTTTCAGGCAACTTAACAAATTGCAGACTGTTTTTTTATTTTGTCTGTGGTCTAACAAACTGTCTGTATGCAGCATTGTAATCAGTATGGAACTGTTGTACTGTAGGTAGGGTTGATCCTTTAAATCAGGACAATGGAACAGCAATGAGAAGAAAGTTGAAGCACTTTTTGAACAACTTTTGTGCCACTACACACAGACTGTCAGACTGTTGGTATTTTTGATGATCTTTTTTTTTAGGAAGCCTTCAAGGCTGTAGAAGATGTCCATGGGATGATGCAGTTGTCCAAACGGCAGCCCAAACCTCAAGTAATGGCTAACTACTACCAGAAAGTTGCTCTGGTGTTTTGGAAGTCTGGCAATTATCTCTTCCATGCAGCTACCCAGCAGAGGTCGTACTTGTTGTTGAGAGAACAGAAGAAAACTCTTACCCCTGAAGAAATACAAAAGTATGCTCATCTAGTAATAGTTTAAGGGATTCTTACAAGTTCAGGGGGTTGAAAAAATGAGTCATGTACAGTAGGGTTAAAAATTCAGCTAGTCATTGGACAATATCCGTCCAGAATTTAAACTTGTCGGGTCAATTCTTTGCCTTGCCAGTCATTATGACTAGTATGGTTGAGCCAGAAATGAGGTATGACTGAGATAAAACTAATCTTACCAGTTATCATGACTGGTGACTGATCGACTTTTAATTTAAATTAATTTAAATTGTTTTCTTCATGACTTTGACAACACTTCCAAAGTATATGATTTATTAAATTCTTAGGATTTCATCTCATGTCTTGCTGTCAACACTGGCCATACCCATTCCTGTAGCCCTTAGTGACACAGAAAAGTACCTTGAGCTTGATGAAGCTGCACGTGAGAAGAAAAGGAGACTTGCAGCTCTGCTTGGATCACAAACCATACCAACAAGAGAGACTCTGATACAAGAAATGGTGAGATCAGATGTTGCCATTTGTGATAATAAAGAGGATTAGCACCTCCAAATGACGGCAACCATATTAGATGGCAGGAACAATACAATCATCTTATATAAGAAAGAATTCAGTTTCAGAGAGTAAAGGGATTTTATTGTTCTGCTATCTAACCACAGGCAGTCCAAGCTGTATTATAGGCATGGGCATGTGATGGTGCAAAACCTCTATTGTAACCAGCACGTAAATAGTTTTGAAAAGTAAATTTTCTATGATCCATGTTCCGTTTACATGTAGTTTTACTAAACGCATCCCAAATGGAAAGGAGTGAGTATGCGTTCAAAGCCATTTGCGTTGCAATCAAAAATCAACTTCTAAATTTCAATTACATCATGGAATGAGGGGAACATGACTACAATAAAATAATAAAGGAATACAGGCTTTGATTTTTGTAGAGGGAGATTAATCAAGAGGAACCAGACAAAAACCTCTAAATCACAGGAGAAAAACAACGATTAACTCTACTTCATTATTCCATTCTTTATAGATGTTGTTTTGAACTAACAACATTTCTGTTTTCCATCCAAAGCTGAAAAGCAATGTGCTGCAGCACGTGATGCCACAGCTGCAGACATTGTATCAAACCATGGAGAAAGACTTCCATCCTCTACAACTCTGCTTCAAGGTGGATGAGATTTGTAAATTTATGGAATCAACTGAAGAAAAAGAGTTGATCCAGTATATACAGCCTTTGCAAAAAGTTGCTTTCGTGAGGCTTCTGAAACAGGTACACTCATAGCCAGAACTTGCTTTACTTTTAGTACAGATAAACATATAAGATAGAACAAAAAATATAATTTTCTTGGTTTATTGTTGATGAACATTGTTTTTGAAGTCCATGTTCTGTTAGTCGACAAAGGTGCATCATAAAAATTTAGTATGAAATATCTTAGCTTGTATCAGTGGTTGGGTGCAGATGATGATCACTACAGAATTTAAAATCCTAACAACCACCAAATGTGGTGAGGACAACATTCATCACCCATAAACTGATGCACCCAACCACTTAATCATGATTATTTATTCTCAAATTGGTGCAATAGATCAGATTGGGCATAATGTTTTCCCATTTCATACCCTGTGTCTTTCTCTTTGGAGAGCCAGCCTGTACCGCTCAGAACAAGTTATATGATTGGATTAAAAACAATAGATTGGTCATCCAAACAATAGCACTAAACCTAACCTTACAAAAGCAGTACTGTAAATAGGGAGCAATGAAAATCCAGCTTTCGAACGGTACTGGATTACTCTCTCGGGAAGAATATTCTTTGTTTGAGTCATATCCATATTCATGTGTCTTCTCATGTACAACAATTAAACAAAGAAATGATGCTCTAGGGAATGACACATGGTCTTGAGAATAAGATTCTTTGTTTGAGTCATATCCATATTCATGTGTCTTCTCATGCACAACAATTAAACAAAGAAATGATGTTCTACGGAATGACACATCTGAAATAATAAAACATTACGCCCGAGCTAAAAAAATCTATTAAATCCAGAATTTTTTTTACTGTTTAGTATAGCTAAACGATAATAAGTTATTGAGATACTGAAAACATTAGTTTCTGGGCTCATTGTCAATAAATAATATCTTTGTTTTTGGAGTCCATGTTTGATTAGTTGATGAATATGCATCATTATATTCAAAGGTTGCTCAAGTCTACCAAACTATGGAATTCTCAAGACTCTTGAAACTTGTGCCTTTCGCCACGGAATACCAACTAGAGAATGCCATTGTTGAGATAGTAAAGAAACGCAATGTCCAGGTAATACTGGAAGAACTGTATTCTTTGGAATACTTTATTTCAATTTAAAAGTTTTATGCAATACAGTATGTAAATGAATTATGAGAGAATGTGTTTTCGTTCTAGGTGCATATAGATCATCGTACAAAGTCTATCAACTTTGGACTGGACCTTCATGTTGCTCACAGAGAGGAAGTTCCAGAAGGCCCATTCCTGCAGGTCAGTCTCCTGAACATAGATGATGTCTTAAAATGTTCAAAACATTACAGTGAGATAACTCGCTACGCTCTTGGTTCCACTTGAGTTTTGTACATTTTAAGACATCAACTGCTGTATGATCAATAAGAGGACAGACAAAGGAATTCTGTTAACATTTTGTTAAAGGTCTACTGCACATGATGATTAACCCCACACTGTCCTAATATTCACCAAATATACTGAGGACAACCTTCATCACCCATAAACTGATGCAGTACAAATATGCCATCTTTGATGAGGTATATAACTGGACTTTGTTCTTGATTAGTTTATTTGATGCCTACAGAGTATGCCTTCAGAATCACTGAGAAACCAACTGAATATGATGGCTGTGGCAGTAAATAAAGCTATTAGAATCATCAAGAAAGAAGAGATAAAGGTAGGCAGCACAATAAAATGATATCATCAGAACGCTTTGCAAATATTATTCAAATATTTGTTCCTACATTTGATGATAATTTAACTGTGGAATTCTTAGGGATTCTAGTTTTAATATATAGTAATTGTACTATAATGTATTCAGCCATTCAAGTAGAAGTTAATGGCATTTCTTTGGTAGACCATCCTTACAGTGCAATGAGCAAAAGCATGACTATGTTTAATGCATTCGTATACTTCTATGCAAGTGTTTACATGACTTATTTGGTAAAACGAGCCAGTTTCACATCAGAAGTTGTTGGTTTAATGTTGCCTCGTTCTAATGTGTTGGTTTAACATTCGTAATCCTGTGCATCAAATTATGTAAATACAATATTACCAGTCATACTTTTGCATGTTGTGCTGTAATTCTTTTTCAGATAAAATATTTATAGTGCTCGTTAAACAGGATGGATAAAACTACTTGTAATGTTGTTTATTGTTTGATATCAAGGTTTGAGGTTGCTTATGATGAATAATATCTCGTTAATCTGAGCCATGCTTGGAGGAGAAACTTACCGCCTGATACAACCCAGTACCTTGTTCATTCTATTCTTTGTACAATAGTTATAATAAGCATAAATAATAAATTGTTTCTCTGTCAATGTTCATTTTTCCAGGAGAAGAAAAATGGAGAAGAGGAACAGTTAGCTCAAGTGTACTTACGCACATCACGCAAAGAGCACAAACAAATGCTGGAAAGAAAGGCTGTTATTGAAGCTCGCAAGGAGTATCTGGAATCCCTTCATGTCCAAAGGGTATGTACACAAGTGTTGAGTCCACTTTTGTTGTACCATAAAACAACCTCTGTCTGTGAACTTATTTCTTTATTGTTCACTGAACACGATACATTTTTATCCTACCGATATCTATATCTCTTGTTTCTCTCTTTCACTATCTGTCTTCTTGTAACTTGATACTTTGTCACCCTATTCCATGAAATGCTATGTCACATACACATACCATGTAGTTTAGATAAATTTACATCAACTTGACATGGTTTTACAGTATCTGAGGCATACTCACAGATTTTAAGAGCATATTTTTCAGGGTTTTCATTGAGGGTTGGAGATTGAAAAATGCTCCAGTAACTGATCAAAATTCTCTGGCTTAAACTAACATGATCTTTTATTATTTCAAACCTTAATAAAAAACCCTGTAATTTGTGACTTTTTGTGAAAGGCAGAAAATAGGCAAATGACATTGCTGAATTTTGTCAACTAACAGGAAAGACAGGAACATTTGCGTCAGAGACAACAACAAGCTGAAAGTCTACAAGCAGAACAAAACAGACTGGATGAAGAGAGACGGCACAGAGAGATCCAACGCCGCAGACAGGAGCTGCAAGACTTAGAAAAGAAACAGGCAATGGACAAGATAGCTGCCTTGAAGAAGACTACTGTTGGAGCAAAAGCTCTGAAGGATCTAACTCCCGAGGTGAGAAGGGTGTTCATCAGAGTGAATGCTCTTTGTATTTAATCAAAGTTAAGGTTTACAGCAACTAACCTAAAAAGATTGTAAAATTACAATAAAACACCATTAACATTAATATGCAGCCCATAAAGTCCTCCACTGGACATAAATGTAAAGCGCATTGAGATATTGTATAAATGCGCTATGTAAGAACCTCCCATTATGAAAAGGGACCAGACCAAAATTAGTTTTATATAGCAATTCTTCTATGGCGGCTCTCTCCCTATCAAACTTATGAGAGACCCAGCTCTAGTTCTTTAAGTAGACTTCATAGCATGATAATGGGTTTTCATATGGCAATCGCGTACATTCATGATGAATCGTAAGCTTGTATCAGTGGTTAAGTGCAGATGATGATCACTACAGAATTTACAATCCTAACAACCACCAAAATGTGGTGAGGACAACATTCATCACCCATAAACTGATGCACCCAACCACTTAATTATAATTATTTATTTATTGGTTTATCCTATTCATTACTGATGTCTTGTATGTTTCATAACACTATCCTAGGAAATCGATGCTATGAATCCAGATGATATTATTGCACGCCAAGTAGAACAACTTGATAAAGAGAAACGTGAGCTCCAGACAAAGCTCAAGACGCAGGAGAAGAAGGTAGGTAATGTAAATGTAGACAGTGAGATTGGTGGGTCTGTACTGCTGATGAGGCTCTTCTACCACTCATACAATGGACTACTTCAACGATACGGTGGCCATCTTGGATCGCAAGGCATTATGGGGCGTCCAGGGGGCAAATGACACTTTGTTACAGTAATGACGCCCATTGATATTAACAGCTTACCACAGAGAGAGAACACAACAAATGATTAATTAAGACAGCACCTTAATCACCTTTACCCATAAGAGAAAAACACCTGAAACTCTATATATTTCCCATCATCTTTGTTTTGTTTTGCCCCTTGGCCAGATGGCTGCCGTATGGTCAAAGTAGTCCATCGATATTTAGAGGTTGTGAATATGTTTACCAATATTTTCAATCAATTATTTTCCCATTCCAGGTTGATTACTGGGCTCGTGCCATGCGCCTTGAAGAAATCCCTCTACTCAAGAAGCAGTATGAGGAACATCTGGTAGCTGACAAAGAATTCTGGGAGGCAGAGGAAGAGAAGAGGGTACGTTCAGGGGGCTTTCATTTATTAGCACGTAGGGGGTTGGCACAATTACGTCAGCGTGTTCGATTGACAGCAGTCTATTGCAAAGTACACGTCGAGATTTTTATCTGGGGTGGCCGCAAAGTAATGCAAATGGCGGTAATATGTAAAAAATATACAATTTTTAATTTTTACTGCAGTATGAATTACTTTTTTCTGCTGCATTGTTGGTTAACACCACTGCTTTCAGCCAATCAGAATCAAGTAATTTTTTCAATATTTGTATAAAAAAGCTAGAAAAGCCTTCAAGTCAAGGGAGAGACCTAACAAACTCTACTTACATGTGATGGGATAGTCTGGGAATCAAACCTGACACCCCAGAGTGAAGAAGCAATTGACTACCACTACAGCACCCTTGATTTAATGTTGTAAAAATGTTGAATAAGCAGTACTTACTGGTTACCACTCTATTTGTAGATCAATGAAGCAATTGTAAAACATGACAAGCTTGTTGAAACCAGTCAGAGACTAAGAAGAATGGCTGGAGATAAAGATGAGTTCCTTAAATCTTTGATGGGATCACGTAATGAAGCTTATCAGGTATGGGGAAGCAAATATAGCAGTTTACATATTTAATGTTTCAAGTTTCTTACAAAAATATAGATAAACATTTCTAAGTTAACATGTTCCATCCAACCAACAACCAACCAAGCAACTACTTTCAGGCTAGAAAGGGGGGTACAATGACAGTCCCAAGACTTTTTAAGGGGGTCCAATGTCAGGGCTCGAAATAGCAGCCTGCCAATGGCCAAATGAAAGGACAAATTTCAGGTTTGCCAGGCGAAAATAAAGATGCACTGCCAAATGAATGATAAAATGGCATGCAAAATTTACTGGAATGACCTCCTTTTATGATGCTCCTTTACTATGGCAGCCCTGAATGTATACTTCATACAAGATTTACTTCCAACCTGTGGCAAAACTAAATTTTCTAAAGAAAACAATTTATTGAACCCCAGGAATGACAGGGGGAAACACACCCCTGGATCATCCTTGGTGTACATGAACACCTTGTGACCTCACTTTAAATCTGCTACAAACTAGAGACCAGCAAACTACTTACTCTAATGTGTCATTAGTACAGAGTCTAGTTGCATTACTGAAAACTTTTCGTCCTCGTCTGAAGGCAAAACTCAAACAATTGGATGAAATGGTTGAGCAGAAGCGTCAAGAGCGCTTGCATGAGCGTCGAATGAAACGCATCCAGGAAAGGAAGATGAGGAAGAGACGTGAAATAGAAGAAGCCAAGCGGAGGGAAGAAGAGGAGAGGGAACGTAAAGGTAAGACTATGAAACTTTTGTGCCTTGGTTGAGTCCAATAGACACCTTACTGCACGTTGGAATGCAGCTTTTAAAATTTGGAGGACATAATGTTTCCAATTCTCAGGAGATTGAAATTCTTTTGTTTTGTCCTCCAAAGTTATATGCAAAGAGTCTATTGAGGATCCTGCCTTCCCCCAGTTACCGTAATTGAACAATTGCTAATTCATTCCCATTTAGTTGTGTTTTTTTGACTAAGATTTTTGATCAGTCGCTTGATAATGGTGTCCGATCGACACTGAAAGATCGGCTATATACTCTAATTTTCATCTCAATATGTACTTCGAAACCTTAACTTGGTTTTAATTCCACCGGAAAGACTATTGCAGCGACAATTGTTTCGCTATTGTGTGAGGGGGGATAATGGGAACCATGAATAGGTTCACAGATTTACTGAATGAAACCCACTGTTTTATGCATGTCATTTATTCCATTTTTCTCTGACAGAAAAAGAAGAGAAGGAAAGAAAAGAGCGCGAAGAAAGAGAAGCCAGGGAGCGTGAATACAACGAAAGAGCAGCTAAACTAGAGGAGCAGGCCAGGAAACAACGAGAAAGAGAAGCGGAGATTGAGAAGCGTTTGGCTTCAGAAGGACGTAATGAACCTGAAGAACAAGACAAGCTACCACCTGTAAGAGGTAAGGGTTAGTATAACTATTACTAGACTATTATCATGTGTCTTTTGTTTTGATTGCTACGCGCTGACTGTAACGGCAACAGTAACAGACTAGTCCATCAAAAGAAATCCTTCCTATGTACCTTCCCATGGACTACAGTACGTTTACGGGTAAAGGGTTACCTTCGAACGCTTTTAACGAAAAACCTCTGCTTGGGAGAATTCGGCAACCACACCCTGTAGTAGAGAGCAAGTATAATAAATTACCTTAACCTTCATACTTAGTCTAATAAAAAAAACTTGTCATCGCTTATCACCACCGCAATAACAGCAGTGGCGCAGTTCAACGAGGTCGAACTGAAAGCATGTGATCTAATGATCTTTTCTTATTGAAGGGAAGTCAGGTCTACTAGTAAAGCTCATTAACCTGTATCAATCAGCGCGAAACACTGAGTGAAAATACTGGTCATAGGATATTTCATTTTGGGATTAAAACTTAAAATATTTTATTCTAATCTTAGGTTGGAGAGAGGAGGAACGTGAAGGGCCGTGGAGACGTGGTGGACGTGATAGCGATCGTGATTTCCGTGATCGTGGTATTGGTGACCGTGATGGTCCACGTGATCGTGATATGGGACCATGGAGGGGTTAGTTTAGTTTAGTTTAGTTTATTTGTCACAATATAAACATATACATTTTATAAAACTTGAGACATACAAATTTTGTGACTGGCAAAGAAAACAGAACTTTCGTCCCAATTGATATTTCCTCTCCATACAATTACATACAGTACAAACATGTTTAACATTAAAATTGATGAGGAAAAAACAATAATGAAAAGAAACAGGAAAAACAAGGTGGTATGGATCGTGGAGGTAAATATCGTGTGTAGGGGAGAAGGGGGACGGGGGAGGGCCATGTTATGGGAAAACGACTCGTACGTCTGCAATACTAACTGGGCTCCATTTATATTCCTGGCGGTAGCTTGTTCTCTTTGTTTTCTTTAGACCACGCTCAAAGCGTACACAAACAAATCCTAACTATTTCCAACTGGTTGGTACTATGCTTTAGAGTCATACATAGAATGTAGAAATTCTTCCGGAGAAGTCTTCCCCTGCAGAGCGGCCCCACTGTGGCGGGTACCGATTAACTTTAATTTGTCTTCCTTGATCAGGTGGCCCACGTCGTGATGACCGTGACCGTGACCTTGATCGTGAGGAATCTGGGCCTTGGAGACGACCCATGGACCGTGAAAGACCTAGAGATGACTACGTTAGAAGAGGTAAGAAAAATGATGGATTATTCCCCTCAAGATCCAATATCAAAATGGGTCTTTAACTGATAACTTGTCATTGAGGGTGTTCGCATGTATACGAGCGCAAATTCTATGAATCAGTAGCCCATGATTGGGGTATTGACTCGGAGACTATGAAGGCGAGAAGTATAATTATTTTAGTCTAAACTTACTTTACGGTCCAAAAAAAAAAAAAAAATAGATATCAACAATTTTGAAACAAGGTTGAAAATGCGAGTTAGCCGCCATTGTTTTGGTTTTCATCAAAACCGCACTTTTGGCTACAAGTGGACTATAGCTAAAAGACTACTAGTAGCTCAGCCAATCAAAGTGCAGGATTTGTGACAGACCATTAGTAAGTATATTCTAATGCCTATTACATCTTGTTTTACTTGCAGACATGGACAGGGATATTCGCAGGGACGATATAGATTCTGGACCATGGAGAAGAGGTGGTGGTGGTAGAGATGAAGGTGGAAGAGACGGTTATGGTCGTGATAGGGGTGGTGACGGAGGGTTTGATCGTGGTTCATGGCGTGATCGTGATAGAGGCGGAGACCGCGAATATGAAAGGGACCGTGGGTTTGATCGAAACCGGGGGCCTGACAGAGACCGGGGATTTGACCGAGACCGGGGATTTGACCGAGACCGGGGGTCTGACCGAGACCGGGGATTTGATCGAGACCGGGGATATGACCGGGATCGTGGTGATAGAGGAGGTTTTGGTGGTGGTGGTAGTTGGCGCGAGTCGGGTGGGGAGCGTGACCGTGATCGTGGTGGCTTTGATCGTGATCGTGGTGGATTTGACAGGGGTCGTGGAAGTGGAAGTCAGTGGCGCTCTCGCGATCGTGAAGCAGAACCAGAAGGTGATCGTGATGGACGTGATCGTGATTCTTGGCGTGGACGTGATGATCGTCAGGATGAGCCAAGCCGTGCCCAGTCACGCCCAGAAGGTAAAGCACAGAAGAAAAAAATCATCATTCTCTTTGCATTATATCGAGTTGTGTGCATTCTTATTGCCACAGCAATAGAGGCATAGAGATAGAACAAGTGGATTCTAAATCCCAGGATTGCCATGCTTGTTGGCTCTCCTGCTATGAGCTTTATCCCACATGTGACATTTATTAGCAAATAGTCTTTTTCATATGATTTTTCCCATTTCCGCTCATTGGGCATCTTTTTATCTTGTAGGAAAATCCTGGTCGGCATCTAGGCGTGGTCGTGACCGTCCTCCTGGCCAAGAGGGTGACCCAGAGGGATGGACAACTGTCCAGTATAAATGAGAAATTGAGTCATTACTTGAGCGAAGAATCAATGACAGTAACACTCTATCCTCCGTTTCGTCTTGAACCAATGTCAAAGCCAGACAGGTCTTTACCTTACTCTCCCCCTACCCAATTTCCTGTAATAATGCAGAGATTATTTAACAATGTTAAATTCCTCTTAATTTAATGCAAAAGCTACTTCGGACTATAAAACTTAGAGACCTGTCGTTACAGGATGTTATAGATTATATTAGGATGATCACTGTAATGGAATTCTTCATTCAATAAATTTATTGCAATCATTCAAGATTATGGTGTTTTTTTGCTTGTTTCTGAATCTTTCTTATTATTTCTTCCGATTTCAACCTTTCTCTTCCACTTTGACAGGAGCCGTAATGTTAACGTCCAAGGGGAGGGGCCTGAAACCCGGATTACCGTAATGTTAATGTGACAATAAGGTTTTGTCACTTTGCTTTGTTGGATCGTTCAATAGATTTCTGTTTGGCAATTGAAAAAAATCAACAAAAGAGAAATCCCCAAAAATTATATGCAGTTTAGATTAGTATAGATTACAAGGATAGAAATATTGATGAGATTAATAAAAGCACAATAATACAGACCTTTAAAATTTATGCGATTGCCAGAATGGATTATTATATTTATTGATTTACTAAAAATAACAAGAGACCATAATCACAACCTCGAATGATGGAATCATCATTTTTTGTTTTTTGTTTTGATTCATTACATAAAGGACCATACTTCCAGACATCGAGTGCTGAACCGTTGTATGGCAGCGCAAAGCATTTACAGCTACGCCGCAGATTTCGACCCGGATACCGCTATACGAAGAATAATTATTACAGACTGATCAGGAAGCTCGGCCGAAGCCTAAGGGAGAGGTTAGTCGGCCCCTAGACTGTAATGACTGAGCTATGGACCAGCAAACTCGATTTGTCGCCTGCGATGGGTAAACATAAAATCGAAATTTGAGGCCTCAGTTTTATATCCTAAGACTTTAAAAGGAGTAACGGTCGGAAAGAAACTTGGCGATAGTGTCTTCCAAAGAAAGAAATGCCAAACATTTATTTTTGAGCAACGACATCCCTCCGCGAACATGTAACTGATCTGTGTTTTTCTATAAGACGGATTACCTTTGGTTTTGCGTTGAACGCTTGACTGACAGTGACAATTATTGAGCCATGTGCTAGACACGACAGATACTGGCGTGACATGCCATTGTCTCTGTTTTAGTGATCCGTTCTGTCGCAGGAGGTATTAATCAAAACATGGCATCGTGCATTCTCTCTGCTGGCTTCATGCTTTCAGCTTTCGTATTAGTATTTCTATTAGTAGATACCGCCATTGGAGAGCAGAGTCGACCCAACATCGTGATTTTCATGGTAGATGATCTTGGTGTAGCTGATCTAGGTTGTTTTGGTAATGATTCCATCAAGACTCCAAACATCGACAAGCTGGCATCAGAAGGAGCGAGACTCACTCATAATCTTGCTGGAGAATCTATTTGCACCCCGAGCAGAGCTTCATTCCTTACAGGAAGATATGCAGTTCGTAGTGGACTAGCTGCTGAGCCTGGCCAAGCACGAGTATTGCTGTACACTAGTGCCCCTGGTGGATTACCAAGAAATGAAACCACTTTTACTAAAGTACTTGCAAGTATTGGCTACAAGACAGGTAGAATAATATATCATTTTTTTATTAATGCGCTCAAGCGTAGACAATCATCTAGGTTATACTTTAGTTTCGTGCTAGCGCTAATAGGTAGGGATGAAGCGGCCATGTTACATAGTGTGACATCATTGATGAGCCTCTTTCTCCATTCATATTTAATTACCATAATCTTTCTTTGACAGGTTTGATTGGCAAATGGCACCTTGGCTTCAACAAGAGATTTGTCAATGACTTTAACTATCATCCATTAATGCATGGATTTCAATTCTTCTATGGAATCCCATTAAGCAATCTTAATGTGTGTAACGTGATGCAGTTTGAGTTTGATGCCACCTTTTGGATTCACTCCTTTTCGCCTACCTGTTTTTCGATATTATTTACAATATTTGCAAGCCATTTCCTGGGCATACGAAAAACGCTTTTGATTTTCTCCTTATTTGTTATTCTTCTTGCGTCCTTAGCCACCCACTTGTATTCAGGTATTCCACTAAAAAATATTCCTTTCTTGTGGAGAAAAGCAGATTGTTTCTTAATGAGAAACTTTCAGGTTGTAGAACAACCATTTTTGTTAGAAAATCTAACTGTTAAATTCACAAATGAAGCAATCAAGTTTATCGTTCAAGCTAATACTAATACAAGCACACCTTTCATGTTATTCATGTCATATGCAAAGGTCCACACAGCCTTGTTCACAACGAAGGCTTTTGAAGGTCATAGTGGCCATAGTAAATATGGGGATAATGTTGAAGAGATGGATTGGAGTGTAGGGCAGATCATGGATGCAATAGATAACCTTGGAATCAGGGAAAATACATTTGTGTACTTCACATCAGACCATGGACCACACCTGGAAGAAATCTATAATGGAGAGTATCATGGTGGTTGGAAGGGGATCTTCAAAGGAGGTAAGTGGTTAATTGACATTAGTAAAGTAAGTATTTGGTCACGCATTACAAATGTTAAAATGTCATGCTGACATTTTTCGTAACTTCCAGTATTTTGCTTCATAAATGTCTCCAGGTAAGGCTCAAAGCTGGGAAGGTGGTATCAGAGTACCAAGTATTGCTTCCTGGCCAACACACATTCCTTCTGGTATTGAAATCAAAGAACCTACTACAGACTTGAATATTTTCCCAACGGTGCTGAAATTAGCAGGTGCTGACTTGCCCAGTGACAGAATCATTGATGGGCAAGATTTGATGCCGTTGTTGAAGCAACAAGTGGAGTACTCTCCAAATGAATTCATGTTCCATTACTGTGCCAAGGCTATCCATGCTGTACGCTACAGACCACAGCATGGTACAACAACCTGGAAAGCACACTTTGCAACACCAAAGTGGACACAGGGAACCCAAGCCTGCTTTAATTTAAGAGGTCACTGTGGTTGCTATAACGATGAAGTGATGGTTCATAATCCCCCTCTGCTGTTCAACATCACAAATGATGCTTCAGAAGACTTTCCACTCAATTCTAACGATGAAAATTACAAATTAGTAATAAAAAATATTATATATGCTCTAAAGAAGCACAAAAAGACTATAACCAATGTTCCCAATCAGTTGAACGATAATCTTTGGTATCCATGGCGACAGATCTGTTGTAGCTTTCCTTATTGCTCGTGTAAGAGAGAATAAAGAACACAAAGAGTAACATTAATTTTTTCAATGACCGTATTACCACAGGAAGCCCAATACTGTGAAGTGCTTTCATCGCACAACTGGAATAGCATTCCTTATTTCTGTAGTCAAAAACTGTCTTAATTTTTATTAAGGAAACTTGGGTATTAAGATAAGAGACACCGTGAACTGTGATCAAATTATTCTTTGATTGTCAGCATTACAGGATTACTAATAGACCCCTTGCATTGATTCCCTCGAGGAATTGTTCTGGGGGACAAAACAATGGAATATTTTTGCACAAGGAAAGATGCCCTATTGTTTTGTCCCCCAGAACAATCCCTCTAGGAAATCAATGCAAGGGGTGTATAAAAAATATTGATAACTCCTTCGATATTCTCTTATAAATCATGAAACAATGACAGATTCTTGAAGGAGGTCAAGGGCGTTTAAGAGAATGATAACATTAAATGTAAAGGTGTCACCCCCGGGATCCGCCAAATCGATGATTACCGCAGCCGCTATTAGTGTCGTCACGCAACGCTCACTTAGGGGAGTGAGCGTTGCGTGACAACCAAAGTTTGAGATACTGTTCTAGCGTGGAACGCCTGACTATCTTCATCACGGCAGAGAAAATGTCGTCCCCAGCATCAAGTCACCTAGTTTTAACTTTCATGTTAGTATTTTCATGGCTGAGTATCACCATTGGAGAGCAGAGTCGACCCAACATCGTGATTTTCATGGTAGATGATCTTGGTGTAGCTGATCTAGGTTGTTTTGGTAATGATTCCATCAAGACTCCAAACATCGACAAGCTGGCATCAGAAGGAGCGAGACTCACTCATAATCTTGCTGGAGAATCTATTTGCACCCCGAGCAGAGCTGCTTTCCTCACAGGAAGATATGCAGTTCGTTCTGGAATGGTTCCTAGCGAGGACGCAGTACCAAATATCAGAGTTTTTATTTTCACTGCAGTTCCAGGCGGCTTGCCTCGCAACGAAACGACCTTTGGTAAAGCTCTCCAAGGGGTCGGTTACACAACAGGTACTCGATATAGTGACAACAACAACCGGGCTTGTTTTTAATTACGAGCCTTTGCAGAGGATGCAATAGGATTTTTAAAAATCATGACGTCTCTTTATACTATTTTTTGACCTCCCAACTGTTATGATTCTTACTGAACTTGTGGCTCATTTTTAACTTGCCCACATAAGCTTTTCTCAAATTTACTCTACCTCATTTCCTAATTCTTCGGCCGATTCAATGTTTTTGTCTTTTAACTCTCTTGAGAATGCTTGCAACCCATCAATACAAAGATTAGAAACTCTTGATATGGGCACAAATCACAATTCAAATCAGTTAAAAAATTGCAGGGGTCAATCCAGGGGTGTTGGAGGGAGGTATAGGTACTTTCTTTGTAGTGGTGCAATGTTTTTCCAATAATTACAGCAGACCACATATCATAATTCCCATTATTATATAACTGTTATAAATCTCATGTTCTGATTGGTTGGGAGTGTGTGCTTTATGAGAGCACATAGCATGTGTGCACACTTTCAGTTGCATCATTCTTATCTAAAATAATGGCTGTTGAAATTTGTATTTTATAAAAGAAATAAAAGACTTGCTTGCTGTGCTGTGTGGAGTTATAAAGCTCTTGGGGATTGGCAGAACACTTAAGAAGTGTTGAGAAGCACTCTGCTATGCACCATACTTCTCCTAACACTCCTCTCATGTTCTGCCAACCCCACGTGCTTTACAACTGCACACAGCCTGCACGTACATTTTCTATTTCTTAAAGAGTATCCTTTTTTGTTTAACGGTTGTCAATATGAAAAGAAACACAACTCAAGCAAAGAATCTTATTCTCTAGGGAATGACGAGTAATCTCCAATGGGAAAACCTTGGAACACCACAATGAATTAAGTCTATTCTAATCCAAATAGACAATGATCATAAAATCTCGAAAGTATTGATTCAGGAATTTCTTTTTCCTATTGAAACCAGGTCTGATAGGAAAGTGGCATCTGGGACTCAATCTGAAGAAAGCTGATGACTTCTTTTACCATCCCCTCAAACATGGCTTCGATTACTTTTATGGAATACCATTAACCAATATACGTAATTGTCAGCCAGAATTATCTGTTTTTGACCATGTTCTTCCTCACTGGAAGGAGAAAGCAGCTGGGACTATTCTAGTTACAGGTCTTTTTGGTATCCTTGGCGTCGTTTTCGGCAAAATTAGGAAGTTCTGGTTTATTCTTTTCATGACAATTCAGGTTATTCCATTTGTGGTTCTTTATTTAGCCGAGTACTCAATGCCAATATCGAACTGTTTTCTCATGAGAAATTATGATATTGTAGAACAGCCTATGATATTGGAAAACCTCACTGCAAAATTTACTAGTGAAGCTGTAGATTTTATTGAACAAAACCAAGCCAAACCATTTCTCTTGTTCATGTCATATGCAAAGGTCCACACAGCCTTGTTCACAACAAAAGTATTTGAAGGTCATAGTGGTCATAGTAAATATGGTGATAATGTTGAAGAGATGGATTGGAGTGTAGGGCAGATCATGGATGTGATAGATAACCTTGGAATCAGAGAAAATACATTTGTGTACTTCACATCAGACCATGGACCACACCTGGAAGAAATCTATAATGGAGAGTATCATGGTGGTTGGAAGGGGATCTTCAAAGGAGGTACTTTTTAAAGCTTGTTGTCAACAATTTTGGAAACCTAAAATGGAATGTTGTATGCCAATAGGAGTAGCTGCTTTTTTCAATAGTATTTTTGAGTCTTTTTGAGGATACGTTTGGGACAAACCTTTCAGATGATCTGCAAATATCACCCTGTTGAAGCCCATGTCTCTGCACATGTTAGCTATAAGAACACGAAGTGAATTGTTCTTGAGATAGTGGGTCCAAAATAGATCCTTGAGGGAATCCTAATGGTTTGACTGTATTCAAAAACAGATTAATACATTTCAATAACGATTGCAATTAATTCCAGGTAAGGGTCAGAGCTGGGAAGGTGGTATCAGAGTACCAGGTATTGTTTCCTGGCCAACACACATTCCTTCTGGTATTGAAATCAAAGAACCTACTACAGACTTGAATATTTTCCCAACGGTGCTGAAATTAGCAGGTGCTGACTTGCCCAGTGACCGAATCATTGATGGCCAGGATTTGATGCCGTTGTTGAAGCAACAAGCGGAGTACTCTCCAAACGAATTCATGTTCCATTACTGTGCCAAGGCTATCCATGCTGTACGCTACAGACCACGGCATGGTACAACAACCTGGAAAGCACACTTTGCAACACCAAAGTGGACACAGGGAACCCAAGCCTGCTTTGGAATGGCTGTTTGTGGTTGCTATGGTAATCACATTAATAGTCATGATCCACCATTGTTGTTTGACGTGACAAATGATCCAGGTGAAATGAATCCCATTGATCCAAGCAATCAACAGTACAAAGATATTGTAAAACAAATTAAAGTAGCTGTGAGCAAGCATCAAGAGGATATGAAGCCCATGCCATCTCAACTAGATGTTGTAATTTGGAGACCATGGTTACAGTCTTGCTGCAATTATCCATACTGTAAATGTATAGAAAATTTCACTAGACTCACTCATTATCCCTCTGCTGAAAAATAGTCCAAATCTGGCTTTTCAAGATTTTCAACCTCGTTACTAAAAATGATTTAGTTTCCTTGCGGCCGACACTTGATTTTTTTCCATTTGCTTTTCAATGATATTGAAACAGAAAGTTTTATTATTTGAAAAAAAACGCATAAAAATTAGTAATTTAATTAAAAATTTGATCAAGTTTTTTTGATCAAAATTGAAACGAAATTACAATGTTTTACGATTTAAGAAATTTCTAAAAATACTGAGAATATAATGTAGCTGGAAGAGTAATGATGAAAAGGTAAATTATACACCGTATGAATAAATTTTACTCCGACAAAGGACTAGCGTCCGAAACGTCAGTAAGTTTTTTCATCTTTTCACGGTGTATAATTTACCTTTTCATCATTACTGTTTCATTAGAAACACCGACGCAGCTCACACTAGTTTTTAGCTAGTTATATCTTTTTATGTAGCTGGAAGGTTCATTCATACATTTGTTCAATAATTTTGCTAGGGTTTCAGTGCTCATAACATTGTTTCTATTAAGTCAAAAATTCTGAAACTTGGTATCTTTTTCTGAAATGTAATCTCAATAGACCATTTTCTCAAGGTTGCGTGCGCATCCAAATTTAAGGGACTTGACGTGCCGCGATACCAGAACCGGGAGCTTCATAATGAGAATTACCATACATATCTATAAAAAAAATTTCTATAAGAATTCATAAAATTGATTATTCTCCTCTTTGATTATAAAGCTGGTTTCTTAATTTTATACTTAATTTGTGTTTTTCAATTTTGTAGCCCGTCAAGTTGGATGCGCACTTGAGAAAGACGGCCTGAATTAGCTTTTCAAACTCGGACCTACCAGTCGTTTGCTCGTTTTGTTACCAGCAAATAAAATTTACGCTTGAAAGATCTTTGGTATAGATTTATAGATTGTTCTTTTTATCAATTCAGTGTCGTGCTCATAATCCCCAAATGGTTACTAACAAACTAGAAACCAGCAAAAAATACAAAAAAATTTGCCCCTCATATTTGAAAGATATTGTTAATAATAGATTCCTTCAAATAAATGTAATTACTCATGATATTTATTAATAATACTTTATTCAAATTCAAAGACATGAAAATACTAAGTACATTACTGAAATTAGAAAATGTGGACCTTTAAGGTGTTGTTACACGGACCAACTATCAACGCCGATTTTTTGCGCAACACTGTTGCACGAAAAATTGTTGTCGTGTAACATTGTGCCAAGGACGATTTTTCGCGCAATCTTTCACTCTGCAACACGTTGCAAGTTTTTGATCTGGCTTCAAAAACTTGCAACACAAGATGACGAATTTTCAGCAAATCGATGTGTGTAACATGTCCATCGTCGATTTGACGCGCAACAAAATGGCGCCGACTGTAGAAGAAGAAAGTTTAAAGAGTACAGCAACTGAAGCGATTGTCTAAACCTACTGAAACAGACAAGATAAAACTTTTTTAGTTGACAAAAAATGATAAAAGCAAGAAAAGAAGAAAAAAAATAGCCGTGAGTGAGTTGGCAGCACGTGGACTGAATACTAAAGTAAATGTTGCGCGAAAAGTTGTTCCCGTGTAAGATGTCGAAAAAAATCGACACACAAGTGACGCAATAGAGTTGCACAAAAATAGGTGTTGCACGTTGTTCCGTGTAACACCACCTTTAGGTTAACCCTTAGCCGTATACAAGTCCCATGATATTAAAACTACATAAATAACTATCTAAGTATTAAAGACGAACTGTATAAATGAGATGAATAATGTAAAATATAGATATTTTACATATATAAATAACTATGTATGCGATTAATCTAGGCTAATTTGCATTCAATTGTTACTATGATTTATTTAGTGTTGACGGCTACACATGACAGATACTGGCGTGATCATGAAGTGCCATTGTATCTGTTTTAGTGATCCGTTCTGTCGCAGGAGGTATTATCAAAACATGGCATCGGGCATTCTCTCTGCTCGCTTCGTGCTTTCAGCTTTCGTATTAGTATTTCCATTAGTAGGTATCACCCTTGGAGAGCAGAGTCGACCCAACATCGTGATTTTCATGGTAGATGATCTTGGTGTAGCTGATCTAGGTTGTTTTGGTAATGATTCCATCAAGACTCCAAACATCGACAAGCTGGCATCAGAAGGAGCAAGACTCACTCATAATCTTGCTGGAGAATCTATTTGCACCCCGAGCAGAGCTGCTTTCCTCACAGGAAGATATGCCGTTCGTTCTGGAATGGTTCCTAGCGAGGACGCAGTACCAAATATCAGAGTTTTTTTGGTCAGTGCACTTCCAGGCGGCTTGCCTCGACAAGAAACGACCTTTGGCAAAGCTTTGCAAGGAATGGGCTATAAGACAGGTACGATGACACAACGACTCACAATGCAATATTAGCTTATCTGTATATGATCTTGAGCTATGCATGATGTGGTATGGACTCAGTCCAGGTACACCATCCTACTTGTTACAGTAATCACACTTTACATTTTACAGTCGTCAGTAAAACGCTAATAGCTTGATCTAGCGTTCTGAGTTTTTCCACAGTAAATCTCAAGGGGACGAATTAAAGCCAAACTTACAGTTTTTAAGGTCATGAAATGGAGTTACATTTGGGTCAGTTTCTATACATTTCATTGTATTGACCCAAATGCCTGGACTTGAAACAATTGTTTGAAGGCAACAGAGTGTAACTCCGATATCTGCTATTGCCATATGCAAAGAACCTAATGAGCTCGTAGATTTGCAAATTGGCCTTCATTATGAGCAAATAAGCAGGGGCAGATCCAGGATTTTTTCAAAGGGGGGTTGTAGCATTGATTGAGGTGGTGGAGAGATATAGCAGACCAAAGGGTTAGGGAGATGATTATTGCTGCAGGCGAGCATGGTTGTTTCAGGTCCCACACATGGCATATAGAAAAAAAAAGCGAGTGAAATGTGTTCGGCACCCCTGTTTTAATGAAACTCTCGATGCTGTTGGTGTTGTCATGAAAATAATAATAATAATAATAAATCACAATGGCTCTCATAGGGGGGGTTGCAACCCCCCGAAACCCACCCCTAGATCTGCCACTGATAAGAATGGCCCAAATATATCTTTCCTTTACTATTGAAACCAGGTCTGATAGGGAAGTGGCATTTGGGACTCAATCTGAAGAAAGCTGATGACTTCTTTTACCATCCCCTCAAACATGGCTTCGATTACTTTTATGGAATACCATTAACAAATATACGTAACTGCCAAGCAGGGGTGACGATAATGGACCATACTTTCCCACAGTGGAAGGAAAAAGCTGCAGGGACAATCTTGGTAACAGGACTGCTTGGACTCATTGCTGTTGTCTTAAACAAACTTCGCAAGATTTGGTTCATAGTTTTCATTTTGATTCAAGTTCTTCCGGTGATGCTTTTGTATTGGTTTGATGTCTCACTTCAGGCTTGGAACTGTTTTTTGATGAGGAACTATGATATTGTAGAACAGCCTATGATATTGGAAAACCTAACTGCAAGATTCACTAGTGAAGCGGTGGATTTTATTGAACAAAACCAAGCCAAACCATTTCTCTTGTTCATGTCATATGCAAAGGTACATGCACCATTGTTCACAACAAAGGCTTTTCAAGGTCATAGTGGCCATAGTAAATATGGCGATAATGTTGAAGAGATGGATTGGAGTGTAGGGCAGATCATGGATACAATAGGTAACCTTGGAATCAGGGAAAACACTTTTGTGTACTTCACTTCAGACCAGGGACCACACCTAGAACAAATTGTTCATGGGGAGTACCAAGGTGGATGGAAAGGAATATTGAAGGGAGGTAAGTGTCACATTTATACAAGCCATTTGAAATAATATTTCACCAAAAATGTTACAAATACATGCTGGTATTGTTTCCAGGTAAGGGTCAGAGCTGGGAAGGTGGTATCAGAGTACCAGGTATTGTTTCCTGGCCAACACACATTCCTTCTGGTATTGAAATCAAAGAACCAACTACAGACTTGAATATTTTCCCAACGGTGCTGAAATTAGCAGGTGCTGACTTGCCCAGTGACAGAATCATTGATGGGCAAGATTTGATGCCGTTGTTGAAGCAACAAGTACAGTACTCTCCAAATGAATTCATGTTCCATTACTGTGCCCAGGCTATCCATGCTGTACGCTACAGGCCACGGCATGGTACAACAACCTGGAAAGCACACTTTGCAACACCAAAGTGGACACAGGGAACCCAAACCTGCTTTGGACATGGTGTTTGTGGTTGTTATGGCAATCAAATTAATAGGCATGATCCACCATTGTTGTTTGACGTGACAAATGATCCAGGTGAAATGAATCCCATTGATCCAAGCAATCAACAGTACAAAGATATTGTAAAACAAATTAAAGTAGCTGTGAGCAAGCATCAAGAGGATGTGAAGCCCGTGCCATCTCAACTAGATGTTGTACTTTGGAGACCATGGTTACAGTCTTGCTGCAATTATCCATACTGTAAATGTATAGAAAATTTCACCAGACTCACTCATTATCCCTCAGGTGGAAAATAGTAAAATCTATCATGCAATTTTCCCCGCAACTTGTTTAAAACCGACATAATTTGTGCTAGTTGATAACCGAAGGAGGAAAGTCTATGATGTTAGAAACAAACCCAAACTGTTTGGTTTCATCTGTTTACATCAGGTACTGCAGTGGAACTAAGAACCATAATTCTTGAAGGCAGCATATTGATGATGCACTACATTTCCTTTCTGCCGTGATTGGTGCCAATAGACCTATCCCGAATTCGCTTGACTGACCACAAAACAATGGTTTGAAGTCGAAAGTGAACTCGATTCTTTTATTCATCAAGTTCAACCTCGACTTGAAACCATTGTTTCGTGATCAGTCAAGCGAATTCGGGATAGGTCTATATCTGTCATACATATCCTGGAACAAGTTGCAGAGAAAATTGAATAGAATACTATTACTTAATGTAGTGGTAGAGTGTGAATGACGGTGAGCCAAATTGGAAATTAGTATGCATATACTGAATTTTTTATCTCACTATGAAAAAGTGATTTTGGTTAAATGACATGTTCACACCTCAAGCCAACTAGTGGTTTTAATAGTATAAACTTTACATTTTATGTAGAAAACATTTGAAAAATGCCTTTCAAATTTTTGTGTATATGGCAAGGAAGAAAGGTTTGTTGGCAAACTAGTTTGTAACTGGTTTAGAGGATTTCAAAAAAGGATTAATTATAGAATATGCAATAATCAATTACTTAGATAGAATGGTTTTCAAAAACCCGTGAAATACACTTAAGCGTATTACACTTGAATACACTTGAATACACTTTATTGTCTGCATTTTCTTTTGATTTTCTTTTGTGTTTTCGGTGTATTACAATTTATTACACCTTAGTTATTACACTTTGTTTCATAGGTTTTTGAAAACCACTCAAGGGCGGATCCAGGGGGTCGCGACCCCCCTGTCATTCCTGAGGTCAAATGGGCTTCCTGTGGTAAAAATGCGACTGGGATTCCCTTGCCCACAAAATTTACCCCTGAGACCCCCCCTTCAAAAAACCCTGGATCCACCCTTGCCACTCTAATATACAAGTGGTTAATATAAATTTTAGTAGTATTATATTAGAAATAAAATAACACATGAAACTATGAGAATTGCAAAGTTTGTTTATTAAAATCAAATTAAATAGTTTTCATTCCACAAGACTTGAAAATGAAAATTAAGTAGCTATCATTGTTATTACAGTTTAACCTTGTCAAACAAAGTATTCACCACCATTAATACATGGGTTGACTGGTGACACACAGCATGAAATTGAGGCTGCAATGTAGTTTCAAAGGATTATTCAAATTTGAACCTTGAAGCCTCAGTTGAATGCTTCGTATTTGACCAGTGACCTGATGTATGGAAAAAGGTTATTTTGTTTAGCTACAGGAAAAAATGCATTTAAGATGATCTTTTTGGCAACGAATGAAATATAAAAGTTGTAAAATGTGTAGATAAGTTGAGGTGAGATCTCATTTTTTATGATCAATGCAGTAAATAATGTTATCTATACTTGCTATTAATGACATATAGGATAGTATTATTTACCTCAAAGACAATGTTTTTTGGTGGAAGTCAATCAAAGTGTTTCTATAATACTGTTGGGAATGAGCACACCAAAAAACACCTTTGAGGGTATAACAGATAAAGCAGAGGATTGTTTCCAATCTGGCCCTCAATTCCTGATCAAATTGGAATGTGGAAGTTGATTTTATGAAGGAAGGAAAACCAGAGAACCTGAAGGAAAAATACTTGAAGCACAAGACTTATGACACCAAGTCGTGCAGGAATTGAACCCAGGTTGCATTGGTCAGAGACTGCATGTTAGCAGTGCGCCCCACCTATGCTTTTCAACATAGAATGCCTTGGGAATATTTTCATTAGCATCCACAGAAAACGAAAACCACTTTTATAGCAATCTCGGAAAATAAAAAAAAATTGTAGGTACAGTACAAATGCTGCATAGCTGAGTAAACCATACCAATGTAATATTTAGGATTTTGGTGTTAATGAAAGCAGCTTTTACAATCATCCTATGTTAAAATTTTCCTTTGAAAAACAGAATCTTTCTAATCCCCCAAAAAATCAAATAAAGTTCATACCTATTTCAACATATTCTTGATTCTTGCCCAGCTCTTTGATAAATTAGACATTGATTAGCTGTAAAATGAAGATGTGACTTGTACTGACACTGTACCAGTGGCTAGAACAGAGTTACACTTTCATTTAAGTCTTACTTATTTCTATGTTAATTCTTTTCCACAAAATCAAGTCAAAGTTCTCACATCCTTTTGTATAACAATACATGGTATTAACAGATTCATACATCATGTTGTTAAAACAGTGCTGGATTTATAGATAACTAATTTAATGGATGTATTGAAATCTGTACCGTGATTATAATGTGTACTTTTCGTTTTCAAAGTTATATAAATCTAATCTCGGCTTTCAAGCACTGTCCCATCACAACTATTAAAATCTTCTTAATGTCTGAAAAAATTCCCAAATAACTTTGCTACTATGTGGAAAACTATAGGGATACATATCAAGAAAATAAGTAGAGTTTTCATGGGAGGATCTTAAAATGGAGACAGCAGGAAATTTTGAAGTAATAATTTAAACCAGTTTCTTGGCTTCAAAGAATCCTTTAAGATGTCGCATCTGCCAGAAACCAGTTGTAAGAAGAATGAAAGTCTGTGCAATAGCCCACCAGAGGACACGCTGATTGGTGCTCTCACTGGTTTGACGGAAACGCTCCTCACGGTACTGAAATAGATAAATTAATTATTGTAAGTTTTTTACCTCAAGATTAACAACCACTGCCTTCATGCTTCTGGTACCAACAAAAGTGGATGTAATGTGTAGTTTGAGAAAAACCCATAAATTTGAAACGGAGGTAACTTGATATTGAATCCCCTTTTATTCAAGACAGTCTATAAACAGGGTTCCCAGGGGTCAGGGAAAAGTCAGGAAATTTTGTTTAAAGTTAACCATGATTATCTGTGTGATACTCTACTGTTTGCAATTTTCAAATAGACTGATAAATCTTTTCAAGAATGAAAAAAATATTGGAGCATTTAGTATCATTTATGCCAGACAGTTTAATAATGTTGGGTATCCTGTGTAATATGATAAGAGCGGGGCCCTAGGTAAAAGTTAGGCATGTGGCCCATGCTCTCCCATGCTTGCCTATGCGGCCCAACAAGGTCAGTGAAAACTGTTATTTAGTCAGGGAAAAGTCAGGGAATTGTTATTTTCAAAATGGCTGGGAACCCTGATAAAGCAGGCCAGTAAAATCCTCCCCACCTATTGGAAATCCAATCCCCTTCCATGGGGAGAAGAGGTATATTCTTGGATTTTTTCATGAACAAAACAACAGCAAAGCTTACCCTTTGATAGTTTTGCTCTTTGCTGATTTGCTCAACCTGGTCTAATAACTGTCTTATGCGAAGCTGTAGCTCAGTAAGTTTATCTTTGGCTGCTATTTGAGCATAATCATTGGTGTGTTCCCCAACTTGAATATCTAAATGAATACGCTAGAAGAAAAGAAAAAAACCCACATTATTGATATTGAAATATATCTCAAGTATTTTATAATGGCTTAAATATTGTCATTCATTGCACCACTGTCTTTTATTGTTTAATACACTGCATAAGATCTTTACTCAATATTCCCCCAATTTTCTCTTTGGGTGCATTGTGGATTAAAACTGATCAAGATGATCCAAGAAACCAGACATAACTAAATATTTCACCCCAAGGTATACCACAATGCATTGCAGTAAACACTGTTCCTGAGCTATGCAAAGTAGTAAGTGCATTACTTGGTTTAGAATAGACCTCGGCTCGGGCATAATGTTTTCCCATTTAAGACCCTTGAGAATAAGATTCTTTGTTTGAGTTGTATCAATATTCATGTGTCTTCTTATGCGCAAGCATTAAACAAATATATAATACTCTAGGGAATGACACATGGTCTAAAATGGGAACACATTATGCCCGAGCCGAGAAGGTCTATTATTACCAAAACTATCGCAAGTATATGAACAACATTCAAGATAACTTACAAGCCTTCCTCCAGCCCAGAGAGACCATCTAGTAGAGTTAGAATGCAAGCAAATAATATGCTCTCCAGGTGAGTGGGACGTGAAGGTGAATCGTCCCTCCGATGCATAATACTTGGACATGATTATCTTTTGGTTAGGGTCCTTCACTTCCACATGCATACCAATACCAGGACTGGATGGTAGGAAGCTATTAGTATTCTCATCATATAACTGTGTTTTGTACTTACCTATACAAAAATAGTAAAAACAATAGTATTAGCTGATCTGAAGAGCAATAGTATTAGGACATGTGAATTTTCCAAGATATTGAAGAGCAATAGTATTAGGACGTGAATTTTCTAAGATATTTAAAACATACATTGGATATTGTGGTTGTTTAAACTTTATTATATGTTCATATAATGTCAATCACGATTTGCAAGCTATCTGCAGCTTTTATTTCAACTGGATGAATAAACAGCTTATACAAGGTCTACGATTTTTCTTAACTTTTGACGCATCATTAATCAAAAAATAGAACCCTCACAAATAATAACTATCACTGTTATTCTTCAATCTAGTCTAAAGGATCAGTAAATCAAAACGATTATTAAAAACAGCAGGAAAAAATCAATTTAAAACGCTACAAAGCAGTCAACAAAAGATTTACTTACCTATGACCATAGTTTCATCTGGGATTTCTTCAATAAAACACTTTTTTTCTGTTTCTCCCATGTGAAAATATAATCCATTTGTACTGGTAAATAGATAGCCTATAAAGGCTAGTATAAATAGGGCTCTCATGTTTTGTTTTTGCGGAAATATAAGTAAGAAAAGAGAAAATCCCAAATATAAAGAAGAAAAGCTAAGAGACACGAAGACAAAACTCACGCATGCGTACTCTCTTTTTGGGCTTATTTGCCACGTGTACACCGATGTTTACCGAAAATACTTCGGCTCTTTGTCGTTAAAGGCTCGGTTGATTCCGTTGAAACTCGTAATGTTTTTGGGCTACCTGTGTTTTTAAAAGTCCTATCAAAGATGGCGGAAGTTTTGAGGTTTTGAGAACAAGTTTTGGGAGGGAAATTTCGTCTCTTTTCTTGAAAGGTAACGCATTTGCAGTATCTTGTTATCTTCCTTAACTGGGAATTATTCAGGATCGATAGTTTTTTAAATATTTACCGATTTAGATGCTTGAATCAAGACTTGACGAACAAGGGTAGCTCATGCTCAAAACTTATTTATAATTTATTATTTAAGATTTGCAACGTTAAAGATATGGCTGAACCACCGTCTAAAAGGTTGAAATCCCCGAAAGAAGGAAAAGGCGCTCCGTGCATTTTGTCAAAGCCTGCAGTTCAAGACTTCTTCAATGGAGTTAAAGCACATATTATTGAGAACGGTTTAGGTAAGACTAGAGCTAGTATCCTTGCAGAAAAACTCGTAAAACACGGAGGAAAGCATCATAAGAAAGTAGAAAAAGACACTACTCATATTGTGTTTGCACAGAGCATAAAGGTTGAGAGGGTAGCTAAGCTTGCAGGTCTTGGGGATAAAGCAATTCCTGAGAATGTAGTCCTGGTATGGGCAGACTGGCTGAGTAAATGCCTGGCTGAGGGAAAACTAGTTAGTCAGCAACAGTATTTACCAAGAGTATCTGGTACCACCAATGATAATGAAACAAAACTGACAGGTGGTGATATCAGGGATTCAAAAACCCAAGTTGATGATGATTCAAAATGTGTTCAAGATAGTGAGAGCAAAAATTTGTTAGAAGAATCCAAATCAGAGCAGAAGCATGGTGCAGAGACAAGTCATAAGTTTGAAAAAAAGTTAGATAAAGAGGACAGTGACAGTGATTTTGTTGACAGTGCCGATGAGCAGGAGTCATCAAATATCGCTAGTAAATGCTCCCCAGAGAAAACAAAAGGAACTTGGATATGTGCTGAGCCTTCAACTTCCAAAGGGATGAACCACAATCAAAATATAACAGATAAGCTTCAAGTGCTTGCTACATCATACACAAACACTAAAGACCAGTGGAGAGCCCTTGGGTACAAAAAAGCCATAGCATCAATAAAAGCCTATCACAAAAAGATTGAGACTTGGGAAGAATGTAGTAAGCTTCCCTTCGTTGGGGAAAAACTTGCCAAGAAAATATGGGAGATAGTTGAGACAGGGCATTTGAGGAGACTCGATCATATAGATCCTAAGATCGAGGCTATTAATTTGTTTGCTGATGTTTGGGGAGCAGGACCAAAGACTGCAGAATTGTGGGTGTCCAAAGGATTGAGGACCTTGGAGGATCTTACGAAGCATGGGAACTTGAATAAACAGCAGGAGATTGGCTTGAAGTACTTTGAGGAGTTTCGTGAGAGGATGCCGAGGGAAGAGGCAGGAAAAATAGGGGAACAGGTGCACAAAGCTGCCAATGAAATTGACCCTGGTCTTGTCTGTCAAACTTGTGGCTCATATAGACGTGGAAAGCCAACCTGTGGGGATGTTGATGTCCTTATTTCTCATCCTGATGGCAAATCCCATCATGGTGTGTTGAAAAAGATTCTAGAAAACCTAAAATCCACAGGCTTTGTTACAGATGACCTGATATCAATTCATAATTTGGAGCAGAATAAATACATGGGTGTTTGCAGGTTACCAGGAAATGACACTAAACACAGGCGTTTGGATATTATTGTTGTTCCACATAACGAATGGGCCTGTGCACTTGTGTATTTTACTGGTTCAGATTATTTTAACAGGTCTGCAAGACTCTTAGCTAAGAAAAATGGAATGTCATTGTCTGAGAAATCACTGAACACAGGGGTTATTAGACAGGGTGGTGAAAAGGTGTTTGAGGGGACACCTTTGCCTGTTTTCAGTGAGAAAGATATCTTCAAGTATTTAGGATTAGAGTATAGAGAACCAGTAGAAAGAGACTGGTGAATAATTATAGAGAGGCGATAATTTAAAATTATATCTACTTCTGTATTAACGTATTTGCTACACACTCTCAATTGGAACTTAAAACTTGCTGTGGATTATCTTTTTTGTATTTACTGTCGTTCTATTTTAACCGTGAACACTTGAGTTTGTCGACCAATCAGATTAGGAGTCGAAAACAATAGAATTCAAGTTACATGTCACTATTCAAGGAGATGAAATAATGAAAGAGAAAGAAAAAAAGTATATTTACACAAATAAGAAAATGAAAAAAAAAAAACTTGAGTGTTAATGGTTAGAGTAAACTACAGTAACCTTATTTTTTCCTCAATGTTCTCTCATCTTTTTAAAAATAGTAATGAAAATTTGAGTGTTAAGACAGATAAGAGTAAAAGTATGCACAATTCTTTTTCTCTTGTAGGTAATTATAGCAATGATAATAGGATGTAACGATGAGGAGTATGAAGATATGATTGTAAAGTCATCAAGCTTGTAAATATTGTAAATAGTATGAACAATAGTCTGCAATTAAACTTTAGGCCAAAAAGTGTTCTAATCGCCATCGGATCAAAGTAACCGCGTGTTACGTAGGAGATAACAGACGGCATAGCATTATTAAGCGACGAGACATTTTCGAACGTGAAAAGTCACGATTTCGATTTTTCTCGCCCTTCCAATTAAAAATCGCAAAAAGTTCCATAAATATATGAAAATTAAAAGTTTAAAGTTACGACAATAAAAAACATTTTTTTTGAGGAAAAACTGGGTCGAGTTGGCATTGCAATGCATTGTGGGACTATTTTAGGGAACATTTTATAAGATATCGTTATTTTGTCCCCTAAGAGAGTCCCATAATGCACTGCAATGCTAACTCGACCCAGTTTTTCCCTTGACGTCGGATTGGTTAACAATCCATAAATTCCACTGTTTACTCAGAGTTTCAAGACCTTCAGAGGCCTACTGAGCCACCTTAATGTCCTTGCCTTATTTCGGTATTTCTAAGTAAAATGCAATAATGAAACGTGGTGTAAGGTATGAACGAATATGTCAAACTTAGGACTTTCTTTTTCAAGTTCTTGTACATTTTCTGTGCAGCTTGTTGCATGGAGCATTGCACCGTGTAACCTACAGCGCAATTTGAAGAACGTTGCGAGACAAGTTGCAGCAATCATTGCGAAAAGTAGAATTCATTTCTACTGTTGGCAACTATTGCGTCTCCGTTGCACCATGTACTAGACACTCCTGTAACTTGTGTCGCAACGCTGTAGCAGCAGTAAGGGGGACTCGCGGTCAATGTCAAAGATTTACGGGTTTTACAGGCGGTTTAAGGAAGGCGCCGGCAGCGGGAAATACCCGCGTCCCGTTATTTGTTGCTGCTATGTTAGGAATATTTGTCTTATATATGCATGAATGTAAAAAGTTCGCCAATGACTTCTGTATAATTTGCCTAAGATCCAAAGTTAACATACCCAAGCCCAAGGGTTTCTGGTGTTGTGGTAAAAAAATGCAAATAGAAGACGACACGTCACCACAGTGTTACGAGTGTGGTAAAAATATTCGTAATGCCGTACCAAATGCTACCAGAGAGCAGTATTACGCCAATGGAGGTCGTAAGAAAACACCTTATAAGAGAATAAAATACTTTAGAGACTGGATGAGTCATATCCAAGGTTATCGACCGGTATATTTAGACAACAAAGTAAAGAAGAAAATCATAGACCATTTAGAAGAGCCAACCCCGCAAAGTCTACGGAAAACGCTGAAAAAATTAAAACTAGGGAAATATTACAAAGCTATTCCCTATCTTTTGTCTGAAATTACCGGTAAGTCTATTCCCGAGGTTTCTGATATGACAAAAGCCGAGTGGATGTTTTGTCGGCTGGATAAGGATATTCCTTATTATCCTGACGTAATTTACGAAATATTTTACAAAATAGACCCCAACCACCCCCTGTTAGGATGGATTCCGAGAAAATAAAAATGCAAAACTGTCGTTGCCAGAAACCCCACTGGGGAATGCATCGCGCAGAACACCAAGCTATCCCCAATGGGGTTTTTTTTGCATTTTGGGCTTACGGGGCTTATTTCATCCCGCGCCAGAGGCCCTCTAGTACATACACATATATCTTTCTTACGACCCACCAGAGGGCGAACTCCGGACAGCGTCCCGAGACACCCCCTGACTTTTCCAACTTTTCCTCGCGAAACCCCCCATCGCGGGGTTGAATCGCAATTTCTATCTTTTCCACCCCTCCCCCCACGGTTGCTGTGAGTGTGGGGAGGCTTTTTTTTCACTCACAGCAACCGGTCCAAATGCGTCTACAGCGAGGCTTGAACTCGGGACTTTAGGCCTCCCCAGCTCCAAAGTCCCACGATCACAAGCGAACGCCAGACACATCTGGACACTTATGTATGTGAAAATTATTATATTTAATTTGCATATGAACCAGACAGCCGGCGTTCGATATGTAAATAGAATCCTGTCACGATATTTACTGAGCAAGCTTTCTTTGAAGCTCTTCTTTTGCCTCCTGGTAGATCTTTTTGCGAGATTCCTCGGAAAGATCTTTTACGACTGTTTTTTTATTCCTTATGTCCGACTTTAATTTCTCGTACTTCTCCTCTTCGGCCAGAATAAGCGAGAATTCTACGTCGTCTATCTTTCTGTCACGCAAAGCCTTTGAGACAAGGTCAGTAATTGTATTTACTTTAGCCCTTGACAGAGCTATTGTCGTGTCATGCTTGGATATTTTGCTTGACAACTGTTTCATAATACCCGTAGCAACAGCAGAAATAATACCACAGGCTGCCCCAACGCCGGCCAAAGGAACTCCAACGATTATTCCCGGCCCAGTAAGCGAAGTAGCAACGCCGGAGCCCGTTAACACAACAGATATGGATCCTGAAGTTATCGCAATCTTATGTAGCGTACTCCGGGCTCTGACGTACTTTTTTCGGACTTTTTCGTAGTGTTTTGCCTGCCCTTCCAAGTAAGCCAGGATTAAATTTGCTTTATTGAGCCTGAAGTTTTCGGCATCCGTTATTGGTGCCGTAGTGTGATAATTGGGAACATCTGGGTACAACTGAGGTGCTGATGGTATAACATCCATTATATATACTAATGTACGACGCTTTTGGGAATGATATTGAGGAGCAGCCACATCACGACAACCGGGATTACTGGAACTGGAGGGCCTTTAGGAAGATGTTTCCGCATGCAGACCCTAGTAAGTTCGAAAGAAGACCCGATGGGATTTACTATAACGGCTCTAGGATGTACAGCAATGAGGATTTGAAACCTACGCTGGTCGATCAGATAGACTCTCAGCTGAAGCATCCTAAGCCTAAACCCGTGCAAGGTTGGTCAAAGGAATTATTGCTTGGTACCAGTACTTATCCGATACCCGCGGTTTCATTTGATGAACATCCAAGTTTGAACCTAACGTTGAACATGCGCATTTCTAACAACCATTCCTTTCCGTTAAAGGTGCGGGATATCTTCAAAGACGTACCCATTGTTCATACCACCGCTAAGGAATCTCATGAATGGTTAAGTGGTCCTAACATGCGTTATTGGCCGCAGCAACTAAACTTTGCGGTTTGGTGTGCCACTAGCGGCTGCGGTGTAAGTGCAAACTTGATGAAGAATTCAATATTCATGTTTCATTTTCACTTCACGGTTAGAAGAATACTGCATGAGATGGGCGTTACTGCATTACCAGGAGATGCTGCGTTCTATCCAAGAGATAACAAATACGACGTTCCGGCCTATAACAGGCTTTGTAAGGAGTTCGGTGTTGTAGGGAAGGATTTTAGATGCACTGTCGGTGCTAACAATGGTCTAGGGCACATTTGGGCTTATTGGGGGATTGGTGGACACGAGCTAAGTGATAAGGAAGTTCATGCATTGAATCTACGATGGAACACTGGGTATCATAAAGAAACTCACGACAGTAGCACCTTCTTTGAACCAAACGCTAAGACCACTAAGGAAGTCAGAGACGGACCTCTGTTCAAAGACGAGGGCGGTAAGTATGCAGGGGCTAACCCGCTGATTATTAAGATTACCAACGACGAGCAAACGAAGCAATACTTTAATTTCATACCCCCAGAAGGTAAAGGACTAACCAAAGCCGGCCTTGCCCGTTTGAACCGCAGCATAGAAGCTTACGTGTATTCTATTCTTGGAGCTCAGGTAAATACCCGATCAAGTATAATTGGAAATACGGGCGCCGCAGAAGAGACGCGAGCCGAAGCCTTGATCTCATTCGAAAGTTCAATCTTGGAGGGCGACATTAGCAAGGGCGTACAGCGTTACCAACTAGCTATACAAAATTCTAAGGCGAGGTTGGACTACGCAGTAGCCCCGGGTTGTTGGTTAATGCCCAGTAATTTATCTATAAATACTGGCTCTGTAGTAGGATACAACAACAAACTTCAACGAGCTACTAAGGATATGAAGTTTGGGGCGAATGACGTGAACTCTGACATGACCAAGGGCATTCCTCACTTCGTAGAGAAGCCAAAAAAGGTACACGAAACGAAGCTACCCGTAGTTAAGGAACCATCAAAGAAGGTCCTGCCTACGATACCTGAGGAATATGACCATAACTTACTAAAGGCCGGCTTAGCAGCTGCAAGCATTGGTCTGAGCTATTATATATGGCGATGAACAACCCTTACGTAACTGGAGTAGATTGTGTCTATACGACTTACACAGGCGAGAAAAAATACAACCAGGCATCTTGGGTTGATGTCACGGGCATGTCCGTGGATTTGAACTACTCAGGAAAGAAGTTGATAATATGCAGTATTTGCATTGGCACGAGTAGTCACGCCAACGTCGGCTTTAGGTTCCTGGATGACAACGGCGTACTGCAACCTATGAGAAATAAGACAAACAACAGGGAGCCTGCGCATTTCTCCGTAGAGCCCAACCCTAGTAGTGCTGAAAATCTTTCCGTTTGGACTTTTCACATGGTTACCGACTGCCATGGGAAGGTAAAGCTGCAAATGCGCGTAGACGACACGGGAAAGATTACGGTAAATAGCATAGAGGATCAAAGAAATCAGCCTTATAATCACAAGACTATTAGCACTCTTACGGTAATAAGCCTCTAGAAGGGGACTTGTTTCCTGTAATATATGAACCCACACACGAGAGAGGATTGGTTTTTTCATTACCTGGGGGAAAAGAAATACACGGATGATGAGTGGTACGACACCGGCATACAGGTAAGCGTTGGGGGGTTAGGGTTAATTATATGTACTATTAATCTTAGTGGATGGTATAGCTGTAATGCTGGGTTTAGGATTGTTGATGAGAATGACCATCCATTACTACCCTACAGAGAAAATAATAATAAGAGGCATTCAACCCATTTTACGTTTGAGATTGTGTCAACGAGCAGGGAGAATTTATCGTCGGTGACTTTTCACATGGTAGTTAATTGTCAATACGCAAAGCTTCAAGTGCGCCCCAGCGACGTTGCTGGTATTAATAAGGGCCTTTTCGTGATTAATGCTAATGTTGATGGTGGTGGTATAGTGAATGCTGCTTGGAATCATAAGACCATTAGCACCATGACTGCCATACCCCTGGTGCCGTATTACCAAGGCGGCGCGAATACTATCTTTACTTATCCCCAGTCAAGGATGCCTCGGATGCCTGACGACGACAAGCCCCCAGTAACGTACCCAGATAAGATCAACCCTGAATCTTCTTCAGGAGTACCACCCCAATAGCGACAACCAAGATCCAAATGTTGTTACCCACGAACTTTAACAGTTCGCCGCCGGCCCTAAGTGCCAAGGAAACAACCGAACCCAGCAGCCCAGGAAGACCGGCTGCCATCTTTTTTCCCAAGTCCGTCAGTCCCTTACCTAATTTCTTTACGCCTGCGCCCGTAGCCTTAAGTGCGTTAAGGATGACTCCTACTACGCTCGAAATAGCGACCGCAAATGCCAGTGGAACGCCATACTTCAAAAGGGCTCTTTTTACCTTTTCCTTGGTGGTAAGCCCCAGCTCCTTTTCCAGGTTTTCCTTTTGCGCCCGTAATTCCGCAAGGCGCACCTCAAGCGTTTCTGTTTCCCTTTGGGCAGCCTCCCTTTCCTCTTCGGTACGAGTTTGGTCCGCAACTACTTCTCGCTGCCGCCCTATTTGCCCCTCCAGGTCTTCAATGGCCTGATCTCTTTGCCGGATTTGTTCCTCCTTAGTATTGATTTCAGCCATTAACCGCCGCCTTTCCACTAAAGAGCCAGCTATGGTAGTTTGTAGGTCCTTAGCGTCGTCTCTTGTTAAGTCCAACTCCTGCAGGGCAAGGTTAAGAGCCCTTTGGGTTTGGTTTCTTTCGCGACGAATTTTGGTTCTTTGTTCTACCAGCTCCCTTATTTCTTGATCTTTGAATTCGACCTCCCTTTTGTGTGCGTCGGCGAGTCGTTGGTTTTGCTTCATGTATTCCTCCTCCCTTTCTTCCAACGTTTCTCGTAGCGCGTCCACCGAGGCGCCTGAGTTTTTAGCTTCTTCTAAGTCCCTTTGTGCTTTATCTCTTTCGCGCAGGGTTTTATCCAACTGGTTTCTCATTTCTTTCATTCTTTCATCTTGATGGGCGGACTTCTTCTCAGCATCAGCGAGTAGTTGACCTTGCTTTGCGTACTCTGCGTCTCTTTTTTCTAACTCCCTTTGCAGCTCCTCGGCACGCTTTTCAATTTCAACCCTTTCGGTTAGGGCTCTCAACCTTTCTAGCATGCTTCTAGTAGCCTGCTGAAAGCCTTTTAATCTTAAGACGTCGCCCCTAACGTCACCATTCTCATCAAAGAGGGGTTGCGGTTTCGTCCAGCGGTCTTTGTCGGGAAATCTCAGGTCTTGGACGCTTATTAGGACTTTGTTTCCGCGTTCTGTGAGCCTTACCTCGTCAGCATCAAGGTGGGTGTAGCGCAGCTCTAGCTCCTGCTTTGCCCACTCTACGGTTTCCCGCGCGGCTGCTTCCGGCTCGTCTATGTTTTGAAGCTCTAAGTATTCGGGGATGGGTTTGCTGGGGTTTTTCGACTGCCACATGCGCCTTAGAGCGTTCTTAGCACTTTCCCATCTACCACCATACTTGTTTTCTAGGGCTGCGTCGTAAACTAGGGGGTCGGTATCCGCGCCTTTAGTCCATGCGTCGAATTCGTCGTCGTTAATGTCAACTTGACCTTCTTCGGTAAGGGGATCGAAATCCGTTCCTTCTACTTCCATTATATATGATAAGCTCAAAGTTAAATCCCAACGTATTACCTAAGCAGGTTGGCGGACTGAAAGCAGAACGCACCTTTCACCGGGTTACATTCACGCCTGCTAGCGCGAAACCAGGAGAGACGCTGTATGTAGGCGTACCCCGCCTAACGGATAACCTAGTCCTAGTACCCGGTACCTTGGCGCTGAGGTTCGACCTAGCGGTGCAGTCAAGCCCCACAGACGAAAGGATTATCGTTAACAACGTGGGTCTCAACATTGTTTCTAAGATGCGCGTAAAGTTCGCCGGGGAATCCTTGCTGGACTTAAATAGGTACGATCTGTATACCACGTACAAAGACTTATGGTTAACAGCATTTGACCGCGCGCAAAGGATAGAACAAGGAATTGGTAGTGTCATTCTACGTAAGGTCCGCACACCTACGAAAACGCAACCTACTGACGGCAGCGGAGAAACCGCAGTGGCAGACGCAAAGCGAATAAAGACAGCCTATGGTAGCAAGTATGTCATACCACTGGACTTTGAAGTAATCACGAATCACGGCGCGTATTACCCAAGACAGTTATCCGAGCTACAGTTTGAAGTAACTTTAGCAGATGCTAATAACATTATTGGTGGGCTAAGCACTGCACTTACCACAACAACCCCATACTCTATTACCAACTTAGAGCTACAGTACGAAACGGTATACAGCGAAGAGCTGGCCCGTAGCGCCGGTATGGAATATAGTGCCGGAAAGGCATTCCTTTACGACCACGTAGTGATGTATAAGACATTTAGCTTCTTGGATAAGACGGATGAGGTTATCAACCAAAGTATTAACCTCCCCCGAAGAAGTCTCACGGGGCTGATGTTGGTGTTTGCCAAACCCTACGAAGCCGGTAAGCGCGACTCCGAAGCCTTTCATAACCCCAACATTACTAACGTAGGAGTAAGCGTTAACGGCGTTCCAAACAAGGTCTACTCGCAGGGAATAAAGCCTGAAGACATTTACAGAAAGACAAAGCGTAAGTTTGGCGACCAAATTAGCCCTGAGGAATTCTTTAATGATAAGTACGCGCTGTGGATCGACATGCGCACAACGAACGACGAAGACCTACATGGTCAGGGTTTACGTCTAGTAAACACCCAGGATGGTATAACATTGGAGATCAAGCGCACCAAGAACGCCAGTGCAGGCGACGGCGATAAGATAAACTGCTACGTCTTCGTGGTGTCTGACGCGCAGTTAAGCGTGGAAATGAATCAGCTAAAGAGCGTTGCCTATTAAAATATTCCTTACGTATAATATGCTTCGCGTATTTCCAAACAACGAAACCAAACTGCAATGCATAGTGCAAGGCGAAAAGCCTTACTTTAAAGCAAAGGAGGTGGCGTCTGCGTTAGGATACGAAAACACCAAAAAAGCTATTAGTGACCACATCTCTGAAAAACATAAGAAAAGGCTGAGTGAGTTAAGGGTAACGAATCGCATCCCTTCTACTATTCACCCACATTCCGTGTTCATATCCGAACCTGGGTTTTATCAATTAATATGTAGTTCAAAGATGCCAAAGGCAGAAGTATTTCAGGATTGGGTATTCGAAGAAGTCCTACCCGCGCTGCGTAAGGACGGTCGATATGCAATAGAAAAGCGGTTTGACGGTCCAAACAAGTTGGTATTCAAAATAGAAAATGAGTTTGACCTGCATAAAAAGGTAGTGGACTACATCCGCAGGTTTTACCCCCAAATGCTTGTGACCCCTGGTCTAGGCGAACTGCAGGATTCGGACGGCAAACGTATAAAGTGTTGGCAGAAAGGATATCAACGCGGTCAGCCCGACCTGCTCATCTTGAATGCGCACACCCATTACCGTGGATTCTGCATCGAGCTGAAGACTCCAAAAGGCAACGGGGTATTATCCGAGGATCAGCGACTACTCTTACAGAGGTATGAAGAAAACGGTTATAAGGTAATGATTAGCAGCGACTACGACGTCATTTGCAGGGAGATCACGGAGTATGCAGAGCGCCTACGAATTCCTTGCAGGTGGTGCTGTAAGGCTTTCAAGACCTCGGAGACCTTGGCAACGCACTTAAAGATATTCCATAGGTATAATGAGCCTGCGGCAAATACATTGGCGAGATCTAATAGAAGGTATTGCGTATGAAATAAAAAATTATGTCGTCTTCGAGGATATCAACCGCTTGCGGCTGGTCCTCAAAGACAGTGACGGCATAGAGTATTCCCTGTGGGCGCCTGATAGGGTCAGGTACGTCATACAGGGCGAGGAATTCACCCATCTGCGCTCGCATGGTAAGAAGAATGGGAGGTGGGAGTTCGACTTTGAAAGGAGGGTCACTCCATCTCCTCTTTGTAGTTAAGCGCGTCTGCTAAAGTCCGCTGCGCTTTAGGATCCGCGGAGCACCAATGCCCCACAAAGGATTCTTCGGGGAATACCTTGCCACAATGAAGGCAGGTGTATTTTTTCTCCTCACGAATTGCGGGGGTTTCAGGGATTATGCAGTCGCTTGGTAGTTCGCATGTAATACAGTCCATATATTGAAAGGGCGATTAGGAATCCTCCAAAGAATGCGGCTGCGTAGGCTAGCATATACCTTTAAAAGGGGTCCTTATTTTTATTGTTGTTTTGTTAAATGTTGATCCCTAACAAACAACAAGAAAAATAAGATCAGGATTTGAGACTCTTTGCACAAACCCTGCTTTACTATTAAAGGCCCCAAGAAATGCTATTGCGTATCATATATTTCAAAGAGTGTTTCAGAATGTTGACAATAAGGTTAAATCTTTGTTAAGACAGTTGAAGATATGTTCCTCTTCTCTAACACAACCACAACGATCGCACTCCTGCCTCCAATACTCCCTTTTAGTCCACGGAACGCCTTCGGCGCGTTCAAAAGAGGGGAAAGTACGGACTATCTTCTTATGGTAATCTATGCGATTCCTTAAGTAATCCTCTTTATGCGGGCAGCGACACATCAAATCCGCACATTGGTAGCAATCCACGCCTTCCAAGTCGTAAGCGCGGGAGAGAAATCGATAATTCACTTCATGCGTTCTCCGGTGCGTCTGTAAACGTTGACGACTACTAAGTATCTTATTACAGAAACTACACTGTCTAGTTCGATTACAGACGCCCCTTTTCAGATGCTGCTGCATTTCGAAGGGGTTGTGGAATTCCTTATTACAGTCCTTACAAAGCCCACAAATGCGTTTATCCTGATGTTGTTGCATCTTTTGAACGGTGCTGAATTCCTTACCGCAATCCTTACAAACCTTACTAATTGGCTTCTTCGTGAAAACTCCATGCCGAACATGGTATTGCAGTCTTTGTTTGGTGCTGAACACCTTTTTACACATCAAACAGTCCATATATACTTAACAGTATCTTAGCCTCCATTTAACATCCTTAACAAAGATTTAACCTTATTGTCAACATTCTGAGACACTTTTTAAATAGTTTCCACATATACTTAACAAAGATTTAACCTTATTGTCAACATTCTGAGGCATTTTTTGGAATAGCTTATGGGCGACTTAACAAAGATTTAACCTTATTGTTAACATTCTAAGACACTTTTTAAATAGTTTCCAGGCATCCTTAACAAAGATTTAACCTTATTGTTAACATTCTACGGGGGATATCGCATGAAGTCCTTAACGGACTCCTTAGCCCACGTTGCCATCGTTATCAGCGCGCCAAACCGTTCTGCACGCTTCAGACCGCACATTTCATCGTACAACTCCTGCACGCGCTCTTTTAACCGGTCTATCTCCTCCCTTTGCATTTCTATGGTGTCTCTTTTATCTTTTGCGTCGGCGACAATTCTTTGCACTGCTTCCACTGGCTCCATATATATCAGGGAACAAGTTCCCTTCGAAAGAAGGGATATAAATGAACCCAGATCACATGCCTTGTAACGCTCTGACAGTAGGACCCACCGGCTGCGGAAAGACCCAGTTCGTCGTGGAGCAGCTATTAGGACCCTTTAGATACCGCTTCGACTACATAGTGCTGCTTTGCCCCACCTACGTGAATAACCGCACCTGGACGGGTGTAGGAGTGAAAGATGACGACTTCTTCGTGGACATACTGGATCCTAACGAGTTATCCAGCCATCTTAAGTTCTGGCACAAACAATTCCCTAAAGATACTCAAACCTTACTCATACTGGATGACATCGCCTGCGGGGACGACGTAAAAAGACGCACCTCCGAGCTCGTTAAGCTCGCTTTCAGCGGCAGACACGACAATATTAGCGTTTGGTTGCTCTCGCAGCAGCTTACCAGCGTCTCTAAGCCTTTTAGGGAAAACATAGGTTCACTTGTCGTATTTTATACTCCGAGCAAGTCTGACCTGGAAACCATCTTAAGCGACTACGGCGGTGAGATATCCAAGGAACAGTTGCATGAATACATGCGGCATTTAAAGACGCACCAACATTCCAAGATGATCTTCTCTTTGAGGTTTCCGTATTCCATAAAGATATATGGACATTGAGCAGCTCTTAGATGAAGTCCCCACACAGCTAGATGAAAGTAACCTCAAGGAACAACTTAACATCCTTGTGTCTTCGGGGAAGTGCAAGGAAATGATTGGCAAGGAACTTACCCATGAGCAAGTTAATAAGTTGTCAGAAGAGGAAGTCAAGAAGTTCCATAAGAGGTACGAGGCTGCCCTTGCAAGTAAGACCACGGACGCCGTAGCAGACTCCGCTATCCGACTTGCAACTAAATTGCTTGGACTTGCGCTGCCCATAGACGACGTGGAGCAAGTACGGAAGGACATAAGCGAGGACTATGTTATCGCCCAAGAACTTAAGATAACCTGCGGGTGGTTGTCTTTGAAGTGCGGTAAGTTCATGGCAGTCGCCTCTGCGGCACTTCACGTAGCTCAGCATGTCGACTTGAAGGAACTTACAACGTCTTGGAAGGACTTCAAGAAGGACAGAGACGTTGAAAAGGTCTTCCAGGCGGCACTTGCTGAGGTACCTGATCAAGTCGCCTCAAGTACTTAGTCAAGTCGTCCTCAGGAATTACCCAGGTCGCCTCAAGTACTTAGTCAAGTCGTCCTTAAGTACTTAGTCAAGTCCTATTAAGTTACTTATCAAGTCCTTCAAGTCCTTAGATATAAATGAGTGAAGCTGAATCAAAGGTGGAGGAACCCGAGCAAAAGATTACCAAGGCTAAATCTCCAGGCAGAGTCGCTGCCGGAAAGAAGCTCGCGGAGATGAATAAAAAGAACAAAGCAAAGAAGGAGGAAAAGGTAGAAGAGAAAGAAGAGGAATCCTTTATTAATCCTGGGTACGTCATCGGCGCGTTGGGAGTCATCATAGCAGCAGGTAGCCTTTACTTACAATGGAAGGCAGCAAAGCCAAAGGTAGAATTAGAACCCGTGCATGTGACGCAGGAGCCTAGAAGCAAAATACCCGTAATGGAATAACCTTCTCGCTCTGTAATATAATGTCAACCGCGTTATTGAAAACTGTTGAAGAAGCAGCTATCATTACTTCCATCGTTGCGGGTATTGGTTGGGTAGGTAAGAAAGTGCTCAAAGAAGACTTTACTGAAGACCCAAGCAAGAGCTTCGCTAATTTTGCTAAGATGACCGCTGCCGTAGGCGGGGCTATCATGGTAAAGGATTACCTACGGAAGGAAAAGTACCTGCCTAATGTATAAATGGCTAGCGTGGTCGTAGGTGGAGTCATTGCAGCTTTAGCATTCACTGGAGCTAATTATGGTGGTCAATATTTGGATAGATTAGTCAGGGGCGATAAAAGCGGAGATTTGGCCGCCGAAAGAAAGAGACACGACTTAGCGCTGGAGAAATATCAAAGGGACGTGGCAGCTTGGAATGAAAAAAGACAAGCTTACAGGGATTGGTTGGATAAGAACTACCAAGACAAGATGCAGGCGGATAAGAACTTCGAAAACACAGACTACGCCTTCAAACTTTATGCGCAAGCACACCCCGCGGCATCGACGGGGTTAAAAAGGCCTCAGTTCAAGAATTACTACCAGCCTTCTAAGAAACAAAAAGACAATGAGCTGGTCTTCGTAGGAGTCGCAGGGCTGGCAGGAGGCGTAGCTTTGGCGTATTTAGTCTAATATATGATCGTCTTTTTGGAAAGCGACAAGAATGACTTTACCACTTACTTGAATCCTCCCATCAAAGCCCATAAGGTTCGGCTCATAAGTTGCTCTTTGTACAATTCTTGGCATAACCTGATTAGGGGCATAGTCACTGAGCATACAGGAGGATCTAACTATCAAGCCGTATTGCTGCCCGATGGACATTACACACCAATCACACTAGCCAAGGAATTAGCAAAACACGGTTATACTCTCACCACGGGGTTGCCGCACGAAATGACCCTCAAACACAATATGCCAAACTATTCAATTACTTTTGGAAAGTCTGACCCATTGGGATCTTTATTATGTGCCTCAGGCAAGACGATTACCAACACAGCCATACCTGTGAAATGGAAAGTCGCATCCTCTTACGAAGTCTATTGCGACTTGGTCCATAGTTACAACAATGGAGAAAAGTCTTCTCTTATGTCCAAGTTTCCGCCTAAAGGTAATCCATTTGACCTGGTAGAATACACTCCCATTTCTTTAAGCTATGACTTGTCTCATTTGGTAGAAAGCATAAACATCACCATTAAAGTGGACGGAGAGACGGTGGATTTCAACGGGCGAAAGATCAATCTTGTTTTGGAATTCATATAATGGGCCGCGTAGAGGACAAACTCAAAAGAATTTACTACGGGCCTGAAGGCTATTGGAAAGGAGCGTCGGCTATCAAGAAACTCGCGACCACGGCCAGGGTATCAGAAGAAACGGCTAAGAACTGGTTGAAAAAACAAACCCTCTGGCAGGTTTATCTTCCCGTGCCTAAGTACATTCCCAGGCCCAGCTTCACCGTAAATGCCCCCAATGAAGTTCATCAGGCGGATTTGCTCTTCTTACCGCACGACAAGGTGCGAAGAAAGACCTATAGATACGCTTTGACCGTAGTTGATATCGCAAGCAGATATAAGGACGCCGAACCCATAACCAGCAAGGATTCTGGGGAAGTCGCAGAAGCCCTAGGTAGGATTTATAAGCACGTCTTGAAATGGCCCAAGCTGCTGCAAGTGGATGCGGGGACAGAGTTCATGGGCGTGGTTACTAAGACCCTGAAAGACCACGACACCAAGATTAGGAGAGCCGAAGCAGAGTACCACAGGGGTCAGAGCATCGTCGAAAGATTCAATAAGACCCTGGCCGAGCGTCTATTTGGATACCAGTATTGGAAAGAGCTGGAAGATCCCTCCAAACGCAACAGGGAATGGACTCAGAGGCTCCCCCAGGTCGTCGCGGCTTTGAACAACGAGGCGGCCAGGGCTACGGGAATAAAACCCAGGGATGCCATAAAAAAGAAACACGTGGAACACAAGTCCTACGTCAGAAGTTCGAGGGCGGTTGGATTGAAGGAAAAAAAGCTCCCCCGCGACATAGTGGTCAGATACCTCTATCAGCCGGGGGAACTCGAAGGTGGCAGTAAGAGAGCCACGGATCCTAACTGGTCCCTGGAAACGTATGAGATTTCGAAGTCCGTCACCAAGGAAGGGCAACCCGTGTTGTATTACCTAGATGGCCCAAGTCGTGGATTTGTCAAGGAAGAGCTGCTCATAGTCCCCAAAGACTCAGAGTAGTGCTGCTCCACGCGCCCGATTACACTCTAGGCATGTCAGTCTTACGTTGCCTCTGCAATGCCCGCGTTTGTTATTTATACGATCCACGGAGAACTGCTGATCGTCATTTGGGTCAAACCTCCATAGTAGAGGTATGTTACATTTGGCACACCGTGCCCCTTTCTTATAGACGTCGTCCACGCATAGGTCGAACGTCATATTTTTTTCTTCGTCGTGCCGCTTGTAGCGAAGGAGTTTCTTGGCAATGTTCTCCTTTGCTATGTCTTCTGGGGTGCGGTCGTAACGCAGTTGCGGCCCCCAGGCTCTTTTCAACTGCTTGGCATATTCTACGCGGCTTACGGCGGTGTAGATAAGGTTGCTCCAACACAGCCGCTGGTCTATGATCCATAAGGTTTCTTTTATGGTAAGCCCCTGCGCACTATGGACTGTCATGCAATAGCCCAAGCGCCAGTCTGGATGGGAGGTTATTTTTTCCACCTTTTCTATGGGCACCCAGGCTTTATCATGCGTTACTGTGTTCTGCAGTTGGATGTCGGTACCAGGTACCCAGACGTCTCTTTTTTGCATGCGGGTGTCGTGGGGTTTATAACAAACAGGTAGGGGATGCGTAGGGAAGCGCTCTCGGTGTATATTTAGCAAATCCTTTTGTATGCGAGACTGTGCTGCGCGTTTGCTGCTCAGCACCAGATCCTTTGGATGCCATGTGTAAAGGAAGTCCTCGTATTTCTTCGCCCGTACGCGTTTGCGCAGTGTTTTGCATTGCTCGGCGTCACTGAGGCCCCTCAATTCCGCTTTCAGGTTTCTTATTTGATCCTTGCTGCGGTAGTCGGCGTTAATTTCCTCCGCATGGTCTACGAAATCTTTTAGCCATTCGTGGGGCATCTCTCCGGCTATTGGAGGAGGCTGGCAGGGATCTCCGGCGAATATCACTTGACACTTTCCACGGAGGAATTCTACGAACTCCTGCAGGATTTCCAAAGGTACGGTGCAAATCTCATCCCAAAGTATTACCGGTGGTATGTCGTGGATAGCTTCCGGTACCCACTTTTGGCCATTCCAACGAAAGAAGCTGTGGTACGTTTGAGCGTCGTGGCCCATTTCGCAGAGTTCTCTTTCCAAACGGTGCGTTGGCGTTAGCACCTTTACTTTTGGGAATAACTGCAGTACGCGCGTCGTCTTACCGCTGCCTCCCGTACCGTAAAGGTAAGAGAAGCGTTGGTAAGAGATTGGGTCCGCAACCGACGGTAATGGCTCTTCCGTCGGCGTTACGGTGCCCCGGGTGTGCTCGCCGTGATATTCTACGCGTTCTCTCCAAGCTTTTATTTCTTCATCTTTGACACGCCATTGACCACTTTCTGCGAGTTCGTCGTCGGTGTAGAATTCCTTCATCTTTTCTAACACTTCGGGCTTTACGTACAAGGAATCCGTAGCTACGCGCGGAACGTCCTCTTTGTCAAACCGCAGTAACATCGCGAGAAGGTTAATGTGCGCATATGCAAGCATGCTGGCACGCAGATGATAATACTGCGGTCGATGGTCCTGGTAGTAACACAAAGCATTCCACTTACGTTCTCTCTGCTCGGCTTCTATGAAATAATCCCATTTCTCCACGGACACCATCGTTCCTTGGTCATGTGCGCGCTTTATAAGGAAGCTTAGTTCGCCTTCGTCTGTTATCAAGCGACGCTGCATATGTTTTTCTCCTTCTTTAGCGCCCTGTGTGAATTTACCTATAACAATCCGCGCTGTGGGGTTGTGCTCTGGGAGCCATTGTGTAAAGGCGCTATGACAAAGTATGGCTTCATGCGCTGTGTATTCGAGCAGCTTACGCTCTTCAAAGAACTTCAATAAGGGCACCGGTATCCATTCTTTCTCCTGCAGGTGCTTTCCGTACCACGCATAGATTATTGGATGCAGGCCCGACGCTAATTTCCAAGAGGTCAATCGTACAAACCCCGTTGCCGGGGAGTCGTAGTGACCATCTAGAGACACACGGAAGAATTGGGAGTCTGGATGTCCGTAACGGTCGTAATATTCCTTACAATCTCCTAGACCTTTAAAGCTTGCAGGGTAACAGTGTTTCATATCCAAAGACACGTATTGGTCTTCGTCGTATTCCATGTTCCACAGACCACCGTGACCGTGTTCTACACAGGCTTTGGCTATGTCTCCGAACTCTTTTGGGGTAGGTTTCCATCCATTTCTTTTCTTTGCGGCTAAGAAGTCCAAGCTGCGACTGCTAAGGACCTCGTCAGAGAAGTCTTCCCCTAAGGTCTCACAGGCGCTTTGAATGCGCTGTTGTTCAATTTCGGGTCGATACAAAGTGCCGTCTTGCGTCATAAACTGACTTCCTTCTGAATCCATCAACCAAATGGAATTCTCATGGATTAACTCTGCCAATGGAGAATTCTTATAGACCTTCGTTTCCTTCTTTCTTGGGAACCGCAGTTCGCGCCAGGCGTGCCCATTGTGCTGGTAGATGACTATAGGCGCACCACGGCCCCCATATTTGTGTGTTCCGGAGTAAATAAAGCCGTCGGTGATATCTTTCACATGGATTCGCCTCTCCAGCGCCGTTTCTAACTTCTTGATGTTGTCTATCGACCCTCCGGTCCTATTAGTATCTTTTTCCCATTTCCTGATGGCTTCTCTTCTCTTTAAAGTCAGTTTACCGCCCCGAGAGGAGTCTTCAAAGAACTCTCTTACTAACTTCCCTACGCAATTACCGGGATGTCGCATCGGTTTCAACTTCTTAACGTCTGGCGTCTTTATCTTGTACGCACCGTAAATGACTACGGTAACAGGGTAAGCAACCTCGTAGAACAGCATGTCTATTCCTACCAATGCTCCCGGGCGTGTGTTTTCGTTTAAGACAAACAGGTCCTTCTTACCAGACGCCCTGATAGGATTGCGCCCCTTTTCTATCATCCACTCGCCGTCTAAATACTTTATGAACGTTAGCTCCAACCGGTAGTTACCTTCGGGTATTAAGTTAATTATTCTTTCAGCCCTTTCTTCTGTCATCGTCTCGTCCGTATCTCCCTCCATAAATGTTGTGAAGGCAAAGTCAGCATCCAGGCGATCCAACACCTGAGTTCGCAGTCGGCGCACAGTTTTATTTCGAATGCTTGTGATGGTGTCCATCTATATGTAAAGGATATCTTAACCTCCGTTTGCGATATCTTTGATTCCCAACACAGCAGCAGTAAGGACTTGTCACGCGAGTATTTCCCGCTGCCGGCGCCTTCCTTAAACCGCCTGTAAAACCCGTAAATCTTTGACATTGACCGCGAGTCCCCCTTACTGCTGCTAATGAAGTGCACCTGTAGTAAGCCAATAAAATGCGCATTAGTAAGCCAATAAAATGCGCCTGTAGTAAGCCAATGAAGCGCCACTCGTGGAAACGATGTTTTCCTCATTTTTCTAAAATAAACATAACTTTTGTTTTTGTAGAATCTCAAAGCAAAGAGAGGACGAGACTCCAGATTCTGCAGCAGAAAGCCAAGCCCTTTTAAGGTAAACTTCGATGTCTTCTTTTTCCTAACCATTCTAACCACTTCTATTGCTAATTTCCGGTTAGGTAAAAAAAAAACCCGCTGTATGTACGTGCCGTGACCGTGACGATACTGGGTACGAGTATTTTGATTGGCGAGTAATGATCTGCGCGTTGTGATTGGTTTAAAGGATGTCGTCAATTGCGTACCGTAACGGCTCCATGTGCATGCCGTGCCCTTCGGGCCCGCCGTGCCCTAACATAGTCATACAAAAATCATTCTCAAAAGTACGCACGGAAGAGACTTCGCGAGGAAGTTAGTCCAGAACTGGACCCTTTTTTATTTGTGTTTAATTACTGATCCCAATCAACGTGCTCGGGCGTGCAAAGATGCATGGGAATGAATGAGTATAAGGAATTTTGCATTAAACAGGTACTAGGACCGCGCGCGTAAAACATAAACACAATTGTGAAAAGTGGGTGTAGTTCTGGACTACGAGGAAGTAGGTTTTGGTGTTAGTTGATGAAGGCGTTTCCATGACATTCCATGGGCACGTGCCTTGAATACGACAATTACAATGTTATGGAGACACTGATTGACGTCCACCAAACCTCTATATTGTCGCGACGACAAATCGAACGATTCCGCGCGTGATATCGTAGAACGACCGTAAATGAAAAATGACCGTTTACAAACGAATGGTCTTCTGTGGAGTCTAAGTTTATTTTTTTCTCCTCAGCTCAAAGGAAAAGTACCGCAGCTTATTATCAAACCAGCACGACATAGCAAATATATTCCAGGTAAAGAATGTCAGAAACGATTCGCATATTTCCACTGTTTTCATTGCTACGCGCTGATTGACACCAACACTTCTGTCAAGCAAAATACGTAAAAGTAGGGAACCATTTATTTGGTTAACGGTATTCTATTGACCGATTTCCCAGTCGCGACTGTTGTCTCGATTAGTGCGTAGCAATAAGATTAAGTGGTTAAATCACGAGGCCGACTTGGGGGGTACCTATGGTCTCCGTCTGAATTTACAACTGCCTATGTCACAGAAAGTTTGATATACAACATATTAAAAAATTATTCTCAAGAAAAATACGCGTGGTCTGAAATGGGAAAACATTACGCCCATGCTAAAGAGGTGTTGTTTGTGTTTTGTGTTCCCCTTCGTCAGTTTAAATACTAGAGTCTTATAATTGTTTTAAAAACGCTAACTCTTTAACTGTAGGCCTTGATTGTTGGTAGCGGTATTAACTGGGCAGCGGATGATGACACAAGAAAGCTTGTTCTAAGTATTGGAGAAACGATAAATGCAAAATAGATTACACTGCGTAAGTCTTTTGGGGCTGTTCTTAATTCTACTGACTTATAAATTTAGTGTCCATATTTCGCGAGAAATAGAAAGTAGGAAGAATAGGGAAGTAGAAAGAGACAGACTGAAAATGAAAAAGAAAGAAAGAAGAAAGAAAGAAAGAAAAAGAAGCACAAGAGAAATGAAAACAATGAGTAAGGAAAACTGAGACAGAAACCATGGAGCCTGAGGAAAGAATAGAAATAAAGTGAAAGCAACAATAGAAGAATGAAAAGTTTGTGAAAGCTTGGTAAGCATTTTGGCAGTCTCAAGACTTCAAATATAGAGGCTTTGCACCATCACGTGAAGGCAGCCATGACAGGAGGCATAACAACAGTCTTTCTCTCCCCTGGGAAACTGAATTCTTTCTCATGTAAATCAGATTAGACCAGATTCAATTGTTCCTGCCTCCTGTCATGGCTGCCATCTTGTGATGGTGCAAAGCCTCTATACTAGAATTTGGACTATGGTTTGAGAATTTGACTAAAACCATGTTAAAACACCGTAAGATCGTTTATATATATATATATTTTTTTCCAGGAATAATTAGAGTCGATGTTAAAGTAATACGATTTATTAATTTAACAAACTTTATTTACAAGAACTAGTGATAACTTGACTTTAAAGCAAAGTCTTTCATTCTACCTGGCTTACCATTATTTTTGAAGTAGTTGTTCGCTTCTAAGGGAGGGGGGTGGATGAGAAAATGGGGACCTTGAAGCTTTAGTGAACCTGACTGAAGGAGGGTCCTTGAAATAATTAATGAGTTTTATACAAGTTAGCCTTTTAAATGTTTGAAATATATTGGACATAATTTTGGGGAGCTGTAAGGAAAAAACACACTTTTGCCCCCCCCCCCCCTCCCTCCCTTCGATAAATAATGAATATTTCCTAAAATGTTCAGAGGTTTTGTTCTCAAATCTCTAGAAGTTCAATTTCTAAGAAAAGCGAAAACGTTCGCTGCTATGGCATCAATATACGTAGATTGTCATGGATGGTTCGCATTTTTTTAGTGCATTGAAGCCATATGATGACGTAACTGAATCTAAATGCTTGTAGGTTCTTTCTAATACTTGCATGTTAGTAGCCTTCTCCGCAGGCATCTCCTTGGCTCTTTTTGCCCCTTGGGCTTCCTGTGGCGAGAAAAAGGCGAAGGGGGAAGGGGAAGGGAGGGAGAAAGAAGAAGAGGAGATGCTACTCCTCTCGCTTTTTCTCTCTCTCTCTCTCATCCCCACTCCTCCTCCTCCTCTCTCGTTCCTAGTTCTTCTCTGCCATAAAATTTAACACAGGGATCCTAACAGAGAATATATGGAGTAGCCTGCGGATTAGGCTAGCATGTTGGGCTACCTAATAACATTGATGACTGTTTTTACCATTCGAAATGCAACTTTTTTATTACTTGGAAATATTTTAAATTGTTTGCGGACTAGGCCAGTTGTCTAGTTTCTTTCGTCTTGCTGCCGCTTTAAAATCCTCATTCCTTGGCGTGAGAAAAAATTTGTCCGTCCTGGTCACGTGACTGTTGTTTGTTTCTCTGAGCATGCTCAATGCGAGCTTAAATTTCCCGCGACCTGATTGGTTCGTAGTTTTTGATATGTGGATGAGATATGTCAATATTCACGTAGAGAAAAGTAAATGATTGCTGTTTATCCGTAGTGTGCGTTGAGTGCCTCGCAAGACTGTCGCACGTGATGTGCACGTGATAGTCCAGTTTTTATCCTAGTCCAAACCACGTGATTGTTTATTTACACAAATGCTCGAGCCAGTCACGTTCACAGAGTTCACATTTTACTTTACAGCACATATAAATTCACAATTGCACTTGGCCATCTTACTTCTTTCCACCGTGTCGTGCCCTCTTGAACAACACATGTGTTTGCAACCATCATTACCAGTCGATGAGGTATTACAAATTCTTCCTTGAGTCCCGAGAATTCCTAGACTTAAATTCGGTCGGCAAAAGTCCGGAGAGCTTTCGCTGTGTACGAGGCTGGAGGCGGGAGGTTTTCGGTTTTATCCTTTCGCCTTCGTTGTTTTCTCGTTTACCTCGGGTCGTTTCGTTGAAGCTTGCTCTTGTTGGCGTTAGCGCGCACGCGGATCGAGCGGTCGAACTTAATACGGAGCAATTGAGCAAACGACACTGAAATTTGGCATCGTCTTCCAGCAGATTTTCACCGTGCATGAACCAGAGACTCCGTGACATTTGCAGCTCTTCCCCATGTTATCTCGCAGAGACTGAAACAATGACAGAAACGATATAATTTAATTAGTGATGGTTAATTGAAATCTATAGACTTTTGGCTTGGTTTTTCAAATGCTCTGTCTAAATTAAATGATCACTCTCTTTCACAAGAAATACTTTCAAAATAACATTAGGTTTACTAATTCTTTTTAAGAGTTAACTTTGAGCCATTTCCCTCACTTATTAGCCTATTTTAAAGCACAAATTGCGAACATAATTTTCAGAGTAAAGTGCATATTGATTTATAAACGGCACCAAATTCAATTCATATGTTTGAGGTCGAGTAAAAACCAGCCCGGTTACTTTTATCTTCAGATATCAGGATATGACACCAAGGATATGCCAAAATTTTGAATTAGATTTATTATTGGGCTTGAATTCCCGACGGCTTGTCAAGGACGGCTTATGGATTCACTGCATTTTGTTAAGCAGTAAATATTTTGAAGAGAAATGGAATGTAAATGCTCTCATCAGTGGTAGGACACGGTATACACGTTTTTATACACGTTGGGGGGGGGGGGGGGGGGTCGTTCACTGTAGCTACGCCACTGATGCCACTGACACCACGTATAACCTTAGTATGCCCACTGGTTGGATTGTAAGCGATAGCGTTAAGGAGGTTCATGAGCAAATTATTGTTTATATTTATTCGATCACGGTCGGTTTTAAGTCGATTTGGTCGAATTAAAAAGAGTTATTATATTGATACTTTTCATATATGGCCGGTATAGCGAGGTTAATGGTCGGATTACAAATGGTCAGAATGTTGCGTGATTATCCATTGAATTCCAATGTTGATTATTAGCAGAAGATAAATGATAAGCAAGTCTGTCCCGTTTGATAATCTACGCTTGAAAACTCCTCTCGACACTTCAGCACACCAAAAATATAATTGCTTGGGCATCCTGTGGTGAAAGGCTAGGTTACTAAGATTCCTCATATCTTTGTGTAAGATTTTTCTTTCCAAAAAAAAAAAAAAAAAAAAAAAAAAAGGGGCGATGTGGATCATAGAAAAGATTAATAAGTTTTATGTGCGAATCACGAATGATAAATCGACTTAAATAGATTTTCAGTAAATGTCCGGTGCTAAAAAACAAAAAAGACAGCTGTTACTTAAACGTCAATCATGTCTTCTAAGCCAATCACGAGGTGCATCTAAATTTTCGATGATGTCCGTCAACAAATAACATTTTGCCAAAGAGGATGATATTTGACTTATGATACAGTAATAACTTGTAAATTAGCTTGTACAAAACATTTCTGGGTGAGGCGGCTCAGCCATGCGCACGTGCCCGTTGTTTATCAAAGACGACTATAAAAAGAATCTAATTTACCCAAAAAAGAACTTCAAACTTATTCATGAAAAATGATCACCTCTAGGAACAGCCGAATGAACATGTATACAAAAGGTATTATGCAGCATAGCTCGTGGGATCAGACACGTGGTTAAAGGTGTGTATATGATGAATATTAAAAGGTTAATAGGGTTAATGTAGCATTTGATGCTATGAAGCAGAAGAAGAGCAGTATCAGTAGAATTATCCTGGATGGAAGTAGTTGGGGTTCATTATGAATCAACAAGATATATTAAGAGCAAAAAACCCATATTGGGTGGGCCTAGACGAGTCTTGCAGCCGCTATAGTGCCATTTATAGCTATTTTTAAATCTATTTTTCCATCGCCACAATGAGTTCAAAATACATTCTTAGGGGCAGCCATATGGCTCCAAATCCATTGGATATATAAAAACAATGAAACAGGGATTTAGCGATATTTTTTTGGGGGTGCATTTACAGTCATAGACGCCATGTGGTTGATATAATACGAACACAAGAGAAGCACATGGATGAAATGCTTTGTTATCGTCAACCAGCATGACGTAAAATGCACACCAAAACATCGAATCGCTAAATCCCTACTCGACGGTCAAAATAATAAAAAAATATTACAATCAAAAAAAGAGGTCATTCCCAAGAGAAAGGGAATTCTCTCGTTTTGACCCCCAGATTGAGAAAAATATGCCTACGTGCACAAACTGGAAGAAAAACACTTGTTGACAGTCACTAACAGTCCTTCATGCCGTGAGGTTGTATAAAAGCAGAAAAAACTGTCTATCGCTCGTTAGGGGCTGACTAATGACGGTTCTCCACGATGACCACATGACCAGTAAAGGTGTTGGCATATGTCAAGAGCGATAGATCAAAATTGGCCTCAATTCGCGAGGACAGGATCCACTGCTGTGACTCGCAACTCAGGCTATCAGCATCACGTGCACGCACGGGACGGTATTTGAAGCACCCGGCCCTCGCAGGGCAGAGCGTGGGACAGAGCCAGGTTTAGGATTGTGTTTGGCAACCTTCGCCGTCTGCTCTGGCCCACACGCGCCCGCCCATCCTCTCGACTTATCCCAGACTATACACTCATGAGGCGGCCAATCTCTTCTACCTGTTTGTGTATCTGTCGCTACAACTTATCTTTTCGAAGCACAGCGCCCCGCCGCGTGTTGACCCGCCCCAACCAACTATGCGTTCTGCGCATTGTTAACTGGCGCGGTGGCCGCTCGTGCGGGCCCCCGCCAGCGCCGTTGGCCGCGCCCCGCTCGCACCCCAGTCCCCCGGACCTGTCCGACACCCGCACGAAGCTTGCAGGCAGTCGCTGTTCGAGGTGTACAGGCTACCTCTCTGCCTCCGACCTTTGGGCCTCACCAGTGGCGAAGCACTGCGTGGTTTATTTTTTGTAGTACCCCTTTGCCACCCGGCGTCGAGGCGGAGCGAGGGGACAGCCTGTATTTTCGAAGAAATTTTTATCACTTCTTCCCGCTCGTTCTGGGTTTCATCCAACAAATTATTTGATGTCCTTCTTAGTCGCTGGGTTGCCAGTCCATGAACTTCCTGGAGAATCATCACCAAAGTTAACGTTCTCACTTACAGCACACCCACTTCGCAGCCAGGCTCCTTGCTTTTCGGTTCTCGCTCCGACGAACTCTCAAGCAAGTCGCAAGCCACGCTGTCCAAAATGACTCCGCGCCAGCCCTTGGTTACTTGGTAGGACACCCCCGCAGATGTGCTGGATAGACGTAAGCGCTTTCACGTGTGAACCGGGGAAAGATATCAAATTCGTTAACGCGTTATCATCACAAACTATAATCACATCATACAACATATTGATTATCATTAAACGTCTCTTTAAAACACATAAATTCATCCTCTCAACAATCGTCATCACTAGTCTTCCATTCAAACCATACAAAATTTTCATCGTCATATCCTAAAAACTCGTTCATATCATCGCATCATCATCAACAAAAAAATTATTATCTTCAATACATCATCAACACTTGCAAAGCATCAGTATCTAATTATCGGCATATCCACAAAAATCACGATTCCAGAATCAACCCGATCAGTACTCTACCAAACAATATTATCATCTCACAATAAGATATCAACAATCTAAAACCTGGGTACTTTTGCGGAACCCTTGGAAGCCGCGCTCGAGTGTCTCGTTAGAGTTCTTAAGAGACCAGTACTCAAGCGGGGAAAGGGTCTAGTAAGGGTGGATAACACCGTAATGGAAGGAGAGAGTTGTATCGTTGTGTTCCTAAGAAAGGCCAGTACCACTCAAGGGGAAAGGCTGGTAAGGGATGTGTAAAAACCCGTGAGAAGAGTGACTCTGGTTATGTTCCTAGGAGCCATCCGATACCTCAAGGGGAAAGGTCGTGGGAGGGTGTGTAACACGTAAGAAGCACGCGTGTCTCGCTTTAGGTTCTAAGAAGACCAGAACCTCCAGGGAACAGGGCTGGTAAGGGTGGGTTCACAGCTTCAAGAGAGCAGGGTCTAGTACGCGGTCCTAAGGAACAAGACAGTACCTCAAGGGAAGGTCTGGTACAGGGTGTGGTTACACGTAAGAAGAAAGGATTGTAGGGAAGGACCCACCATGGCGGATGGGTGTGACTCCGACCCGCCATCTCTCTTTGCTCCCGCTCTTTTACCCAATAAAGGTTCGCAGTAATCTCTGACGCCACACTCCATGCCCACCACGTGAATGACGATGGACCGTGGATTCGCCGCCCGCCGAGGACCCAGTCATAAGGCTTCCTTCACATAAAGTATCTTGGAATTCAAAATCTTTAACGTAATTACCTCGAAAAAACAAACAACTAGAAGGGTTAGACAAAAAACAATGATAGAAATAAGTGGTGGGCGAGGGCAAACAATAACATCCTTTCGTAAAGTCAACGAGGATTAAATGAATAAAAAGGCGATGAAAGCCAAATCACTTCTCCAGGCACTTAAACTATGGCGCGCCAAACTTAGACAAAAATACTTCTCCAAGAATATAACGGCTAGTTGGAGCGAATTATACAGACTTGTTGCGAAAATATATGACTATGTTGTCGGAAATACAAGCCTTGTTGCGAAATATATGGATGTTGTCGGAAAAATACAAGATGTTGCCGAACTATATGCACTTGTCTTGTAGGAAAAACAAGACGTTGCGAAATTATGACTCGTTCGGTCGGCAATACACGACACTTGTTGCCGAAATTATGACTCGTTGTCGGAACACACTACAAGACTTGTTGCCACAATATATGCACTGGTTGTCCGACAAATATATGCCACTTTGTTAAATATAGACTCATTTGGCAGCCTGCACAGCTGTGCGATTCGCGCACTACACAATGGCGGA